>JAVIAB010000047.1:32753524-32978524 GCA_032433765.1 Megaustenia siamemsis
TCTGAGAAACCACATTCATGGAGAGGGCACTGCACTGCTAAAAGATGTGTTCAAGAGCATGGAGACCCAGTTCCACCTTGCTTCCGGTACAAGTTGGAGGATTGGTTTTCTTCTTGCTATGGACAAGTGGCCTAACAAGCCACCATCATGAAACATCTATTGTTATTGAAACAGTAATCTCGACTTTTAAATAGAAATGACAAATTCTAATCAGAATCAAGCATTGTTGTCAACTTCATTCGCACTACAATCGCACTACAATCGCACTACAATCGTAACTAAATTTGGTTTCTGGAATGTCAAAACAATGGCTGCATCAATAAAAATATCAACTATAACCAAGAGAAGAAGTGATGAGAAGAGACAACAAGAGAATCTCAAAGTCAAATGAGAACCAAAGGATAAAAGAAAAAGAGGCTGATCTAGAGAAACACTAAAAAGAACGCAGAGGCAAGAGGCAACAACAGCAGGTATCAGCTCTTTTGTCGAAGTTAAGCAGCTTGCACTAGAACAGGGATGTGTAGTGAGAAACAATGTGGGTTCTGTGCAAGGTCTGACACTTGATAACATGGATCGTTAAAAATAGTGTCTAGAATTTCTGCCCGATGTGCTGTCTTCAGCGTGAAAGGACAGTAGATAGATGTCTTTCTGACGCAATAATGTTTTAGGATACCTTTATACTTTTACCATTTTAACAAACTAATTTAGGTATCTTTTAGCTCTGGTAACATCAGATTGAAGAAGAAGATAAAGATAATAATATACATTGAACACTCAAATAAGGTTAATATAAATGTGCTTTTCAATTTATAATTTGTAAAAAACGGTAATTGACATACATGTTTTCATTGATCATATTATTTTGTATATTTATTTGATTTTATATTTTTTGTAAAACAGTTTTTTCATGAGTTTTGCAAGAGCATAGAAAATATCTTGGCAAATAATGCCATTATTTTAACAAAGAACATTTTTTAAACACAAGAATAAGCCCAAGTTCATTCTGCTTATTAAAAGGGAAAACAATAAAATCTAGGCCACAAAAACAGGCCTTTTTCAGCTGGAACAGTGCAGCAAGTGTTCTGGTAAACTTTCATGAATGGTCACTGAACATTACAATTCATTTACTGTCTGTTTTTAATTTCCACTTGATAAATGTAATGTAATTAAATTAAATTTGATAATTATATCCATCCAACAAATGTAAACACATCAGAGATTGAGGACTGGTACATTACAATTTTCTCATTTTATAGGGTGTAATGATAGTTTAAAGAGAGTTCATCCGTGCTATATAGAACCAGTTCTGACCTATGGAAGTGAATCATGGACAGCAGACAAACAGATGAAAAGATGATTAGAGGCCACAGAGATGAGATTTCTCAGAAGAATGTTGAAAGTTTCCTGGACAGCTAAAAAGACCAATGAAGAAATTCTCTAAGAGGCCAACACAAAAAGGGAACTCCTAAAAAACATCAGAAAGAAACAATCAACAGTTTTTGGGCACATCATAGAAAGTCGGACAGAGAGTATATTATAGAGAGAATATATAGAGAGATGGTATTATAACCACTTTTCCATTATAGAGGAAAGTTGGAATACTTGGTTACAACTGGTAAAAATAAAAGGAAAGAGAGATCGTGGACAACAAAGGGAGAAAATACTGGATAGCTTAGTGTCATGGCATGGAAAACAGTCAACAACAGAACTGATATGATGCAATGTGGATAGAAGATTGTGGAAGGACATGATCGCCTACGCCAACTGGTATGGCACATAAAAAAAAGTAAAGTAAAGTACCCCCGTCACATCAAGTGGCGTATAGGGTAATATGGTGTTAGTAATCCTATATTTTACAGACCTTCAGCACATGATTTTTGGGGTAATGTGGTCGGTATTACGTCCGTGCTGCTTTACTTTCCCAGAAAAAAATCCGGTACCCATTTAAGATTGGGTGAACCCGGAAGCCGTTGGTTGGGATCGAACCCTACCCCTTGTCCTTTATAGTCCAGTTCACTAACCACTGAGCTATCGCGGCTCTCAGTATGGCACATGATGATGATAAATGATAGTCTTGATATAAACATTTTTTAGGGGGAAAAAAAGCATTGCATAAAACTATGCTTCTGGGCAGATAAAAGTGCTCCAAAGTATGAAGAAAATGTATAGAAACAAACCCACCAATTACAGCAAAAGGCTTTCTGTTTGCTTATAACCATAATTTTTCTACTTTTATGATATAAAAATACCAATAAAACAAAACTGCAAAAGTTATTAAATTTATTTATGGCTAGAAATAGTTTGATATTCTTGCTTCTTCTACATTCTTTCAACTCCCTGTGGAGCATAAGTATTCAGCAAATATTTTTAAAGCATTCTTGTCTGGTGTCATCCTGTTTTATGTTAATTTTGCTAAAATGAATTTGTTAGATTATATGTGATTTGTGCACAAAGGTTAAACATCCAAAAGGAGATGCTAATATAGTTGGAAAATATAAATAATATAATGTGAAAATTATATTTCACAAGATAAATTAATAAATTCTTGAACATATTCTTAGATTCAAATTAATATAATATTTAAAAAAACATATCCCACAAGAGAAATTAATGTAATGTAAAAAATATACATCCAAAGTCAAATTAATATAATTTTAAAATGTATTCGCCAAGTCAGTGAATATCAGTTTTTAAAAAACATTAATGGATAATATCACATATTAGATATCACAGGTTAATTGTTAATTTGTGCATGTATTGTTTTAATCAATATGACCACTTCCTAAAGGCATCTCAACACACTAATTATGTTTTTTTTTAAATATTTAAATAACTAATTTACTGGACATTTTATAAAATGGATTCTTAAATTAACACTGGGAGACTGGTTGGTCTCGAGGCAAGATGCCAGCCTCGAGACAGAGAGGTTGTGGGTTTAAATCCTGGCTGCACCAGTTGGGATTTTTATTTATGATTTCTTTCTGTGGCAACCACCCCTGGTCTCAGTAGCGAAGCCTGGCTTGAAATGCCAATTACTCATGGACGGAAAAATATGAGTACCTCCGAAGTCGGAGTTATCTGCCTGTATGGCAAGGGACCCCGGACCCCGGCAAGGAACATGGCTGCCATGAAAAAAACAGATTAACACGCATAATTCATAATTCAGAGGTAAAAGCTGGCGAACGAAAGAAAATAAAAAATTAGCACTCATCCCAACATAAGTGTGCAAAATTTGAAATAAGATCAGCCAATGAAGCCATACCCAAATTGAAGGGACCATCTCCACCGCACGCCCATATCTTATCACTTCATACGATTCTTATTGAGACTTTATTTAAATAGAATATAAGAGAACAAGATTTAATATTGCAATGATTTGTGTTGACCAAAATGTATTAGCATCAGTGTTTGTAAAAAAATGTATTTCTTATTATAAAATGAGTTTTGATTTGAAGTGTGTTAGTGTTATGTGTATAAAATATTGTTCTGCAGAAGGCAGCTAGGAGTCTTTAAATGCTGAAACATCAACATCTTATTAGTAGTGTACGATTATTGTAGAAGACTGCTAGGAGTCTTTAAATGCTGACACATTAACATATTAGTAGTGTATGATTATTGTAGAAGACTGCTAGGAGTCTTTAAATGCTGACACATCAACAACTGTGACCTTCCAGGCATGTCGTAAGAGGCGACTAAGGAGGTTGATCGATGGCTTGACAAGCTGTCATTGTAAAAAGTATTGTTATGGAAACAGAGCCATATATTTTAGAAGCAGTGATCTCTGCGATATGTGCCACTTTGGCATGCAAGGTTTCTGTTTTTGAGATTGTGGTTCTGCCCTATGTGCCATCTTTGGCTCGAAAGGACAATAGATAGTGTATGATTATTGTAAACACTTGTTGCATGGAATTTAAAATGACAGGTTGTATATTGAAAAATGCAAAAGGTGTATGCGCTGAAAATAATGCATTGTGCCAAAAATATTGATGAAGTAGTTGCATCTATGACAGAAAGAGAGTACATTTGTTGATGAGCTATTTTTAAAAAGTGGCTATCTGTAGATGAATTTTATGCATTAATAGACATAATATCACAAACAGCAGTCGAGTTGCCCCTCACATGCTAGTTGAGTTAAGCCCTTAACCTATGGCTGACTTAGCAGGTCGGTAGTGGACAAATATATTTCTCAGAGAAAATTTAGACCATTGGAGATAGATATCAAATAGTCTCATTAGATTAATTTTCTGACTAATGCATCAACACTGCATTGTGATACCATCGTAAAAATTATCACTTCAAATTTATTTAAATTAAGTAGTTTGCTGCAGGCAAACATTCCCCCAACTCCCCCTACCTTTCTAATTACTACTTATGATGATCCCTGCGTGTTGGATTTGTTTGCTTTGATGTTGGATTTTTCTTTTCAAGTGCATCTTAAAATGTGCAATGATATCATGGAAAGGATTTTGTTTTTTTTTTTAAAAATAAATTTCACCAATTTTCAAGAAATTTTTTGTCTTTCTTATGATGAGGGAGATCTCCTTAACATCAGCGAGAATCAAACAAGCCTTTGTAACATGAGAGAGACAGCAAACAACACTTTGAGGGAGCCAAACATACGGCTGGATTAATGGCGGCTGTGTGAATAGACAGTGCAATAACTCTGGTAGCCAAGTGTTCGAATTTCAGGCCATAAATCTAACGTAACCCAGGAAATGATTATAGCATCTGATTCCCATGTTTCTGCTTGGGTAAACACACAGCTGTGTAGCAAAAGTTCAAAGAAAATCTTATTTACCGAAATCCAAATGTAATAATTAAGTGGTAGTAATGTTTACGATGGTATCGTGAAAATGTAACCCACAGAGAAGTATCGACATACAGGGTTAGAAGACATTGCAATACTGTTTAACTTCTCAACTATTATCAACATTTTAACACTAAAAAATGTAAATATCAGATATTCTCATTTGTAAGGTTTTTTTTTGTTTGGTGCACATGTTCACCTTTAAAAAATATGGAAGGTATGAAATGTTGCAAACAAGTGAGAGTTTTGAAATGAAACTCTGAGAAAACCCTAGGTGCCACTTGAGTAAATGATTATGAGTATACTAGACATTGAAGAGAACAACTGGAATATATTGTAACAACTGGAAAAATTGAGGGATGAAGAGATAGAGGGAAGTAAAGAGAAACAATACCAGACAGCTTAAGAGAATGGCTTGGCAGAAGGTCAACAACAGAAATAAATAACTGTCGAGATCGAAAGTTGTGGAGAGACATGATCACCTATGCCAGCAGGCCCGGTACTTGATGATGATGATGAGACATTGAAGAATTAAAAGTTCTAGAGAGAGAATGAAATCCAAGCAACCTCTAGTGCAAGTTGATTACATAAAGATACCTGGAAACAAGATGACAGGAAACAGGTAAAGGCAGTAAACAGAATTAGAGGGTCACTAACTGAATACGAGGGCTGATCAAAAAGTATCGGAACTTTTGCAATAAAAAAAAAACTACACAACTTACAGTTTTGAAATTTAATCTCCTTCGAAATAGTCCCCTTCTGAGGCCACACATTTAATCCAACGTTGTTTCCATTGTCGGAAGCATTCCTGGAACTCATCTTCTGAGATGGTGTGAAGCTGCCTCGTCGCATTTTCTTTTATCTCCTCCACATCTTGAAATCTTCTTCCTTTCAAGTGGGATTTGAGTTTGGGAAATAGGAAAAAGTCACAGGGAGCTAGATCTGGAGAATAAGGTGGCTGTCTGACCTGGGGAATGTTGTGTTTGGCCAAAAACTGCTGTACAAGCTGCGCTGAATGGGCGGGTGCGTTGTCGTGGTGGAGCTGCCATTGACCGGACGCATGCAAATCTGGTCTTCTTCGACGAATAGCATCTCTCAAACGCCTCAGAACTTCAATGTAATACTCCTTGTTTACTGTCTGACCAGAAGGGGCATACTCGTGATGAACAATGCCCTTGTAATCGAAGAAAACGATCAAAAGGGTCTTCACCTTGCTGCGACTCATCCTAGCTTTTTTTGGTCTCGGGGAGTTTGCGGTCTTCCACTGCGAAGACTGAACCTTTGTTTCTGGATCATAACCATAGACCCACGATTCATCACCTGTTATGACTGTTTTCAAAAAGTTTTCATTGTTTTCGACACAGTCAATGAGATCTGCGGCAGCAGAAACCCGGTTGTCTTTCTGGTCAGCTGAAAGCAGTTTTGGAACGAACTTGCCAGACACGCGTCTCATACCCAAATCTTCAGTAAGAATGGCCTGAACTGAGCCGAAACTAATGCTGCGCTCTTCTGATAACTCTCGAATGGTGATTCGACGATTTTCGCGCACAGTGGAACACACATCGGCAATGTGTTTCTCACTTCTGCTGGTGACAGGTCGTCCTGACCGGTGGTCACTCTCAACATTTTCTCTGCCGTCTTGGAATCGCTTAAACCATTCAAAAACTCGTGTGCGGCTCATACACTCTTCCCCATATACTTTGTATAACTTTTCATAAGTTTCTGTGAAAGTATCACCAAGCTTTTGGCAAAAATTAATGCAAATTCTCTGCGCAATTTTTTCCGTCATTTTCCGCCATTGAAAATCCGACGACCACGTGGTACATGGCTAACGTCACGGCGCTGCCGTGATTAATCCACACGTGCTACAACGACACAACTTGCACAGAGTGTTACACATATATCAAGGTCAATATGTGTACAGTTTGAATACAATCTGTTCGCTGGTTCCGAACCTATTAAGAAAGTACCGATACTTTTTGATCAGCCCTCGTATTTATATCAACCCACCAGCTTTCAACATTGCTTAAGCCCAGCCTCTAAGTTAAGCACTAAGCCTACATTTGTTTGTGTCATGTCTTTCTGCATCGAAGAAAATAAAGAGTCCTGAAATGTTGGGCTACCTTTCTGCAACCAGGAAACTAAAGAGTTCTGGGTTGTTGAATTACCCACCTTGAGATATACATATTGTGAGTTAATTAAAATTAAATGTAAGGGACATGATGTAAGAAAAACATAATTTTTCCTGGCCTGAATAATTTGTTTTGCCATGTGTTGAATGGCATCTCTTTGTCTGTAGATTGTGGCATTGTGGGCATTAGGACAAACATTTATAGAGCATGAAATTTTCAGAAGAGCCTTGCGCTGCCAGGTATCATAAACAGAGTTAACAAAGAATATAGGTGCATCAATATAGAGGTGGTACACTTCAGGCAGTAGACATCTCCATTCTCTTCCTGGACCTTGTTCCTGTTTACATTTTTGAGCACTCAGTGTAGCTGGAGAAACATAATAACGAAGTAATTAAAAACAAGCAGTTTATTTTTATAAGAATAAATGCTAACATAAAAGTAAAACATACAGGAATCAGGAAGGGGAGTACATGTCTTGACCAAATATTCACTCTAAGGATTATACAGAAGAACATGCCAAAAAAGTGTGACCGTTAATCTATAATTTCATTAATTTTTTGAAAAAACATTTTATAACATAAATATATAGATAGTCCTTGTGGAGTATTTTGAAACATTATGGAATACCAACAAAAAATATCAACATCATAAGATAACGGTTTTAATTGTGCAGTTCGCACAGAGGAGGGAATGAGGGATTGGTCTCAGATTCAAACAAAAGTGAAGCAAGGATGTATACTATCACCTTGAAATTACCATTGATTACAAAATGAATAAATGTTGCATAGACAATAATGGTATTAAATGGCACAATGAGAATTACCTGGGAGATCTTGATTTTGCAAATGACACAGTGCTCCTAAGTGACAATATCAAGAGATGCAGAATATCACAGATACTCTATCATCCATGGCGGAAAGAGTAGGACTTGAAATCAACAGGGATAAAACAAAAGTAATGAAAAATAAAAATACACCAGAGGGCAATATTTATCTAATTAGTCCGGCATTGGAAAAAGTAGACCACCATGTATATCTTATTTTCAAATCAAATGTATTATCCACCCTTACTTATGTGTCAGAGAGCAGGAAAACAACAACAAAAAAAGTAAGTAAATGGATACATTGGAAAACAAATGTTTCAGGAAAATACTTCTTATACCATAGAATGAAATTAAGACTGGTGCAAAAATAAGGGGAATAACAAAGCAGCCAAAAATATAATCTATAATGAAGAGAAAAAAGGTGGGCTTATGCTGGCCATGTGATGAGAAGAGACAACAAAAGAATCACAAAGCAAGCCCTCAAATGCAAACTAGAGGGTAAAAGAAAAAGAGGTAGACCTAAAGAAACACTATAAAGAGCATTGAGGCGAGAGGTAATAATAGCAGGCATCACAACCCTTACCAAGAGTGTATCATCCAGAGCAGGGATGTGTGGTAAAATACAATGCTGAATCTTACGCAAGGTCTGACATTTGATAACAAAGATAGTTGGACATAGAGAGTCACAAATTTCTGCCTGTCAACTTTGGCTCAAAATGATGATAGACATACAGGAGAGATCAAAAAGGTGAAACAAAAAAGGAGGATCTGAAGCAGGATAGCAAAAGCAGTAAGAAATTTTTAAAAACCTGCACAAATTATGGAATTAAAAAATACTAAGCAGGAACAGTAAACTTAGTATATTCACTCAAATGTATTATCAACCCTTACCTACACATATGAAAACTGGACAACAATAAAAGAGATTGAGAAAAACAAAATGCTTTCAAAGACAAATACCTAAGAAGGAAACACTGTGTACAATGGAATGAATTCAAGACTAATATAGAGATAAGAGAAATGGCTATGCGGTAAAACGATCTCACCTACAATTAGGAAGAGTAGAGGGACATATGTTGGGCATGTTAAGAGAAGAGACAACAAAAGAATTTCAAAACATGCTCATATATAGGAAACATCAGGATACAGAAAAAAGAGGAAGACCGAGAGACACTGAAAAGAACACTGATAATGGAAGCAAAGTTGGCAGGTATAGACTCATTTGATAAAATCAAACATCTCGCCTAGAACAGAGAAGGAAGATGAAAAGCATTACGAGCCCTATGTGACAACTCGTGACGCAGGAAGAATCAAGATCAAGAACATATTTATTAGTTAAAACTACATATTGTACTTTAAAAACAGCACAAGAGAAAACAGTAACATAACAAATATAGTTTAGTTTAGTCAACAGATCATCGTCATTGCACATCAGACACGTCAAAAAGTGCTCAGATCTCCTTCCCTGTATGTGCCTCAATGTATAGAGACTAATGACTCCAATTCTATCTTGATTTGTTATTCGTCTATGTATCCCCAGGCAGTGGCATCCCCAGTTTTGACCTGATGCTCGTACAGTCGGAACCTGGTTGTAGATTCATGATCATTGGCTGAATCATCAGCACGTCCTGCCTCCCTGAGGTCATTTAGAATGTCAGCCTGGCCCATTGCACAAATACAATAAGTGGATATAGTAAATAATATTAACTAATCAATTTAATTAAAAATAAAAAGGAATTAAGATAATAGAAAAAAGTCCTGTATTCACAGATTATATTTCTCTGTATGATGAGAAGATAGCTTGTAATTCATTTCCTTCTTGAAAGTAATTATACCAGTCAGTTATTACAGACAGCCAATGTCTCTACAGTTAAGATCATCTGCCTACCATCATATAGCGAAGACCATAACCAGTAATAACTTCTGACTGCTACCACAGCTTCATCACCAGATTCTGGGGCTTTACATATTCCTGATTGGATCGATAAATGGGTACTCCACCATGTCCAAGACTGTCCTCTAGACATGCAGAGGTAAAGAGGCATTCTAATTCACCTACTGATAGGAAATACCCTTATCCCGCTACATGTCCATCGTGTAGCAACTTAATATTAAAGAAAACTGGTTACTAAAGAATATAAAAACAAGGGGAAATAAAATATTTTGGTCATATATTATGACATGATAGTCTACAGAATATCGTTATGGAGGATATGAGATTAGAGAAAAAGAGAGAGTAAAATCAAGAAGAAAAAAAGAGAGCAAAATATCACTGACATTGTCTTGCACAGGACAATCAATCTTCAGAATAAATGTCATGAAAGACAAAATTAAAACAGGGACAAGCTAGATGATGATAATACACAGATTATCTATAACAATTCTTATACAATAAAGTACCACTACTGACCATCACCAGGTTCAGAATATGATGGAGGCCCGGGGGACTGGTTGGTCTCGAGGCAAGACACTGGCCTCAAGACAGAGAGGTTGTGGGTTCAAACCCCAGCTACACAAGTTGGGATTTTTATTTATAATTTCTCTCTGATGCAACTACCCCTGGTCTCAGCAGCGAGACCCGGCTTGAAACGTCAATTACTCATGGACGGAAAAAATATGAGTATCACCAAAGATGGAGTTATCTGCCTGTGCAGCAAGGGACCCTGTGCACACCAGGGAAAAACGGATTAACATGCAAAATTCAGTTCCTAGTCTCTAGGGACTTCGTCAGAGGTAAAAAGCTGGCGAATGCAAAAAAAAAAAAAATGATGGGGACCCTAAATGTAGAATTAGACAAATAAATACCACCAATGAGGTTTCTCTGCATGGTCATAGACACCTCTTACACAGACAACTGACACCACATTTTGACAAAAATAAGAAAGTTTGCCAAATTGTCACCACAACCAAAACTTATACAGGGTCTGACAGTTGTAAGGAAAAGGACTTCTTTATCTTGGCATAAAATCACATGATCTAAAACCATACAAATAGAAAATGGCACAAGTTCTAGATGTAAATAAAGAGGGAAAATTGCCTTATGACATTAAATATTGGGCAGAAAAAAAAACAATTCAAACAAACCAGATATATAAACTAATAAACAAAAGGGAAGAGTGGAGAAAGATCATAAACAGCTCATAATGTCGGCATCCCAGGGGAGCTAATGGATCAGGTAGGAGAGTAAGCAGTATATCAAGTATTTTAGAAATGTTTGAAAAAGCTGAGGTCAAAAAAAAAAAAGAAAAAGAATTGAAAGCCAAACAACTTACAATTCAGATTATGGAAGTTATACACAGACTTGAACAATTTTGCTGCGTCATTATGTCCGTTGATGTTTGGAACATCCACAAACATGGAACCATCAATCACTGCATGTATTGTCTTCAGAGATTTGGAAAGGATGCTGTGCACATGATCTACATAAATTAGTGCTGCTGTGCCACCAGCTATATTTAAAGAAAAATAAAAGATACATTGATTAATATCCTTGCACCACCGGCTACAAATAAGCACTCATCAACTACATAAATTAGTGCTGCTGTGCCACCAGCTATATTTGAAGAAAAATAAAAGATACATTGATTAATATCCTTGCACCACAGGCTACAAATAAGCACTCATCAACTACATAAATATTCATTCATGTTTTCGCTTCTCCAGAAGTTGTTAGTATGTTGCAAAAAAAAAATATACAGTGAAATCTTGATTCTCAAACTTGATCAATTCTTGTGGATTACTCATATGTAAAAATGTCAAAGTTCTGAAACAATTTTTACCACTGAAATACATGTAAATATACACAATTAATATTATATAATAAAAATAATAATAATTAATATAATATATAATTAATCCAATTCTGGGCCACAATGACTTAGACTTAAAAAGCCATATTCCCTATAGGCCAAAGGGTGTAACAGAGTTCATCTTTATTTTCTTCATCAGAATCAATGACATTATGTGTAATTCTCCTTAAAGGTATACTATTTCAAAAGGAATACATTTTTTAAAAAAATCTTCAATGTTTCTTCTTTCCTTCCTCATTTGCCTTTCAGCGTAGAGGGGACATATAATTTACAGTCTCTTGCTCTTGTTTGTCTCTGCTGCTGTTATGTTTCCTAGTGTTTTTAATATAATAATGTTTATAACAGTATTCTCGCAATGTTTATACAAGGCCCATTGTGTTGTGACCTTTCTGCCTATTACATGGCCAAACAATTTTATCTGTTGCTGCTTTATATATTCAAAAGTGGGGATTATTCCTAGCTTTTTTCTCAGTTCTTCATTTCTGATCTTATCTCTCAGGCTGTTTCCTGTCATTAATTTAAAGCATTTCATGTCGGCGTGGTTATTTTTCTTATTGTTCTTGTATCTAGGGTCCAGGACTTGCATTATATATATATATATATACATATGGTAGAATCCAATTATGATAAGATCATTGAGACCATTGAAATATTGTTCATATTACCACTCGTAAATGTCAACATAACATTGGTTCTATCTTTCAGGATTGTATGTAGCATGCTTGAGGAATTATTTCACTCTCTACATATTTCTGCTTTGATTTCAACATTTTGTTCACTTTCTCTATCAACATTACTTTCATTTCAAGTGATATGCACTTGTGTTTCTTTCCAATACTGGCACTCATTGCAATAACAAATTGAATTTCTTTCAAATAGATTTGAACATGTGCGTAAATGTGTGCCAAAACTCAGTCTTTATGATAAAAGCGTATTGGTCACTGACGTATCCAATTAAGAAAAAAACTGTAATTCTTGCCAGGGCAGCCATAACTTGTGCTGTATGCTTTTGGTTTTCCAAATCATCTGTCTCATCCACTGTGCGATTAGGCCTTACTAGCCATGTCTAGCCTGCATACAGTTTGAGCTGAGTTTGCACATAGACAACAAAAAAAAGTACACACTGTTAAGTTTTTTTAAATTTCTTTTTTTTTTTTTCCTACGCAAATTTGACAAAATTTGTTATAACTGTTTTTCAGGCTGGGTAATAGCGTTATTATGTCTCGTTTCCGGTTGTTTCCAAAATGGAGGAATTATTTTTCTCCGGCTTGGTATAGAACCGTTGATCAGAGGTTTAACAAGCCGCTATCGTAAAAACGATGTTGTTAATGAAACGTAGACCTGATACAGGATGTATTTTATCGCCCTTGTTTTTTGGAATTGTTATGGACTTCATAATGAAGAAATGCTGCACTGGTAATAAAGGCATTGAATGGATACAAGGAGACCATTTGGAGGACCTGGACTTTGCTGATGACATAGTTCTCATCAGCAATCAGATAAAAACGATGCAGGAAAACACAAATGAACTATCATCAATAGCCAGCAAAATTGGGCTTGAGGTCAATCATGAAAAGACTAAAGTCATGAAAAGTTTAATTCCAACAAGTGACAAAATATACATGGAAAACAAACCAGTAGAAGAGATCGATCACTTCATCTATCTTGGAAGTCACATTGATCGAGAAGGGGATACGAGCAAAGAAATTAGAATCAGACTGGCTAAAGCAGCAATGTCTTTCAGAAGCCTTGAAAAGTTGTGGAAATCAAAACTCATTAGCACAAACACAAAACTTAGGCTATTCAAATCAAATGTACTATCAACCCTTACTTATGCGTGTGAAAGCTGGAAAACAACAAGAGATATAGAAACAAAGTTGAACGCATTCGAAAATAAATGTCTAAGGAAAATACTTGGTATAGAATGGAACGAATTCAAAACAAACGAGGAAATTAGAGAAATCGCCAATCAACCACTAATATCTTCAGTAATAAAGAAAAGACGATGGTCATACGTTGGACATGTGATGAGAAGAGATAATAATCGAATAGCAAAGCAAGCCCTCATATGGGAAACAACAGGTAAAAGAAAAAGAGGAAGACCCAGAGAGACACTGAGAAGAACATTGATGAGAGAGGCAAGAGCAGCAGGAATCGGCTCCCTCAATGAGATAGAACTGCTTGCACAGAACAGAGACAGATGGCGAGATTTGATAAAATATCTTTAAAAGAAAACTGCTAGAACAAAAATTCATATAGGAGAAGGTGTATCTTGGTCTACGCCCTATGGGCCGGTTACGGCTCGAAAGGTCAATAGATAGATAGAATAGCGTTATAAAACAATTGTTACAATATATGATAAAGAAGAACAAAATTCAGTGATTTTAACAATTGATGTTATATCAGGGTTCTCTTTATAAGTGGATTCTACTGTATGTACATGAATAAATGAACAATATTGCTGCTTGCTGTCAATGACAACTCAAAGGACCCAGATCCTATCAATATCAATTCAGAGGAAGAGGTATGTTTATAGCACTCGGAAAAAATGACAGATAATCAACAACAGAAAAAAAAAACAAAGAACAACATATGGACCGAAGCAGGATTGAACCCGTACTCAGTTGTACAACGCCTTGCCACGAAAAGCCAAACGCTAGGGAACACAGCCACTCAGCTGCTTTTCATGGCTGCTTTTCAATACTGCTTCGGTCCATATATTGTTCTTTGTGGACTACCGTTTTTTAAAATGGTGGATCTAGTTCACGTTCTCTCGATTGCTGCAGAAAGTGCATTCGGGGTCTGATTAATTTCGGTTCTCTATTGCACTTTTCTACGTTAAAGTCAAAATGATGTTCTACCTAACACATCTGCGCCGATGAAGTGAAGTCGTATGCCGGCAATATTCCTTTTCAACAAATCAAAAGTTGTGAATGCGACCTTAAACCGTCTAGGCTTGATCTGCGGTTTACGTCACATTGGTGCTGTTCATGACCATTGTTGGAATTGCTTGACGCAAGTTATTTATATGTTACTCATTAATGTGAACTGCTTCGTCAAGTCAGCTGCAGTTTTATCTCTTTAGGGAATTTGCACCGTGTTTTGTTTATCATAGGCTACATTCACTAGAGTATCAGGAATCTAAAGGACATTGTTGTGTGTGGTACGTTATCGTATATCCCTAGACCAGCCATACGCTAGTCTTACGGTATGTTGTTCGATATGCGACGGGGATAATCTGACGACTAACTGTGTGTTAATATGTTCGGAATTGGAGTCAATAACGATGGCCTAACATCATCAAGCGCTATACATTTTTAAAAAAAAATATGACGATCATCATTTTCAAGAGGACGTGAACTTCCGGTATATGGTGGATAGGCAGCAGGAACCATTGCAGGCTATGTATAAAAAGTGTTCCTTGTTGCAGTTTCCTCATATTCCAAGTCCGACTTGTTGCAGGAGCTACTGAGTTAAGTGGTCTGTGCACACCGTGAGCTGTGTCTCATCCGTTTTGATCATGTTTCGATATTCCAATTGTTTACGATGATATCGTATGACAGGGTTGGCTGTGTTCACCTTCTGCGCGGTTTCGCCTTATGTCTTTTGGAGTGTGCTGAGACTGCTGCGATGGGGACTACATTTACCTTTCTTTGTTTGGGAGATGAGATATTAATTCGGATGATTCCGCTGGCACGGGCGGTTGAGCATTTATGGATTTTAATTCCTTTGCAGTGATACCGAGGCCTTCCATAACCAAATAACCAAATTGTTCTTTGTTTTTTTTCTGTTGATTATTGTCGTTTTTTCAGAGTGCTGTAAACGTACCTCCTCCTCTGAATTGATTCGCTGAATATCGCCTCGGAAGTTTCCCTCTATAATAATATTCATTTATTATTATTTGTCTCCAGTCCTCTCAATATCCTTTTAAGGGAGGATAATCAAGAAGAGTAAATGTCAGGCAAATTCAGAAGAAGA
Organism: Megaustenia siamemsis; assembly: GCA_032433765.1. NCBI lineage: Eukaryota > Metazoa > Mollusca > Gastropoda > Stylommatophora > Ariophantidae > Megaustenia > Megaustenia siamemsis. Next base: position 32,769,074 of record JAVIAB010000047.1, read on the forward strand.
TAGTATATAAGGATTTGTGTGGCTCTATTGCTCAAGAGGCATGTTTAATAGGCACTTGGAACATCTGCGGATTAGGGGATAAAAGTACAGAAATAGTTGAATTTATGAAGAAAAGGAATATTTATCCCTATTGAGTCAAGTTGGTAAAATGTTTGCTAAAATATTAGAGAGGAGAGTAAGATACATAATTGAATCTCAATTAAATAATAATCAATTCGGATTCAGAAAAGGCAAAAGCTGTACTGATGCTATATTTACATTGAGACAACTATGTGAAAAAACAATAGAATATGACAGAAACCTAAATATAGTGTTTATAGATCAGGAAAAAGCTATAGGTTCGTGTGGACAGGAACAAAATTTGGCAAACTTTAGAAACATACGGGTTAGCAGGACAACTACTAGAAAATATCTATCTATCTATCTATTGACCTTTCGAGCCGTAACCGGCCCATAGGGCGTAGACCAAGATACACCTTCTCCTATATGAATTTTTGTTCTAGCAGTTTTCTTTTAAAGATATTTTATCAAATCTCGCCATCTGTCTCTGTTCTGTGCAAGCAGTTCTATCTCATTGAGGGAGCCGATTCCTGCTGCTCTTGCCTCTCTCATCAATGTTCTTCTCAGTGTCTCCCTGGGTCTTCCTCTTTTTCTTTTACCTGTTGTTCCCATATGAGGGCTTGCTTTGCTATTCGATTATTATCTCTTCTCATCACATGTCCAACGTATGACCATCGTCTTTTCTTTATTACTGAAGATATTAGTGGTTGATTGGCGATTTCTCTAATTTCCTCGTTTGTTTTGAATTCGTTCCATTCTATACCAAGTATTTTCCTTAGACATTTATTTTCGAATGCGTTCAACTTTGTTTCTATATCTCTTGTTGTTTTCCAGCTTTCACACGCATATGTAAGGGTTGATAGTACATTTGATTTGAATAGCCTAAGTTTTGTGTTTGTGCTAATGAGTTTTGATTTCCACAACTTTTCAAGGCTTCTGAAAGACATTGCTGCTTTAGCCAGTCTGATCCTAATTTCTTTGCTCGTATCCCCTTCTCGATCAATGTGACTTCAAGATAGATGAAGTGATCGATCTCTTCTACTGGTTTGTTTTCCATGTATATTTTGTCACTTGTTGGAATTAAACTTTTCATGACTTTAGTCTTTTCATGATTGACCTCAAGCCCAATTTTGCTGGCTATTGATGATAGTTCATTTGTGTTTTCCTGCATCGTTTTTATCTGATTGCTGATGAGAACTATGTCATCAGCAAAGTCGAGGTCCTCCAAATGGTCTCCTTGTATCCATTCGATGCCTTTATTACCAGTGCAGCATTTCTTCATTATGAAGTCCATAACAATTCCAATAACAAGGGCGATAAAATACATCCTTGTTTAACCCCAGTTTCTATTGGAAACATTCGCTCAGTCCTTCCTCTGTTCGAACTGCACATGTGTAACCATCATACATGTCTTTGATAATATTTATGATTTTTGATGGTAAGCCATATTAGAAAATATAATAGCACTATATAAAAACAGTCAAAGTGCCGTCAGAACAACGGAAGGTCTGTCAGAATGGTTTCAGGTTACAACAGGAGTAAAACAAGAATGTGTCCTCTCACCACTCCTCTTCATCATATATATGGACAAAATAAATCAGGAAACAACCAACAACAAGGACAAATCAAATAATAACATAGAGGTAGAAAACTCCAACATCAATGAGCTACTCTTCGCAGATGACCAATGCCTAATATATGAGGATGAAAACCTGCTACAACAGCATTTAACATCTCTAGATAAAAGCTGCACAAACTACAGTATGAAAATTAACACAGCAAAAACAGAGGCTATAAGAATAAGCAAATTAAGACACCCATTAAACATCAAGATCAAAGATAAAGAAATAAAACAAGTAGAGGAATTCAAGTATTTAGGCACAATGTTCACAGAAGATGGAAAACTAGACAGAGAAATTGACATGAGAATACAAAAAGCGAATGCTGTCACATACCAGCTTTCACCATTGCTAAGACATCCAAACATTTCTATGCCAGCTAAACAACAAATGATAAATAGCATCTTCATACCAACTTTATGTTATGAAAGTCAAACATGGACCCTTTCTAAATCACATTTAAGAAAGATCAATACATGTGAGATGCGATGCTTGAGAAAAGTAACAAACAACACAAGAAGAGATAGAATACCAAATGAAATCATAAGAAAAATGGTAGGAACAAAACCCTGCCAAGAATATATAGAACAACAACAACTTAAATGGTTTGGCCACCTGGTCAGAATGAATCCTCACCAATCACCATCAAGGGCGTTCTTCTCGAGAATGCATGGAAAAAGACCAAGAGGAAGACCCAGAAGAAGATGGATAGATGAAGTGACAGAGACATGTAACAACAAAGGAAAATCACTAATTCAGACAATTCGAGCAGCAAAAGAACGACAAATGATATAAACCACGACACCTTTTAGGTATCAGTGAAAGAGAAAAGTAGAAGAAGATTGCTCAAGAAATGCAGAGTTCAGAACAAAAATGATGAAGTTAAAATTACAAGCATAAAGTAATATCATCATCATTTAGTGCCGTATCGAAGGTTGGCTACCATGGAGCACTGTTCAGCTTTGTCTCTTGCTTTGATAGTGCAGATTGTCATGGGCTGACTTATCCGTCTTTTGATGTTACATGTCCATGTTAGTCTTGTTCTCCTTTGCCTCTTTTACCCTGTATTTTCCCTTTCAAGATTCCTTTAGTAGGCTGCTGTTCCTTCTTGGTAAAGAGTTCTAACATTCCATGTACATATTTGTAGATTTTTTTTCTGACATAAAGTTAGAAATTCTCTCCATGGCTTTCTTTGGAATAGTACATGATGAGGCTACAATCTCTTCTAGCCATATTCATCTTTTGTGTCCTGAATAAGCCTCTTGTGTACCAAACACTTTGCTGTTTTAAGTAATGTCCCTTGATATTCTGTCACAGGGATATGAAATATATTAAATTTCACTACACAAGACCACAGCATTTGGAGATGAGGAGGCCAGTACTCTTCCTTGCTGTCATTACTTTCCCTCAGTCACTAACACCATATTGCCCATACTACTAGCATGGAGGGAACTTTGACTTTAATTACAACATTAAAAAAAATATCCAAACCATTACACAACACATTTTCTCAGAATTAAATGGGGGAGCAGAAGCGCCAGCAACCTGCGGTCGAAATAGCAGGGTCTGCTGACCAAGACCTAGCAGTTCTACCTCTTCGTGGTCTCCCCTGGAAACAGTCTGCGTCAAGCCAGACTGGCTAACAGAAGCTAGGATCGCCATGTTCCTTGTAGTGGTGGCTGTTACTGATGTAGAGGACTCAGTATTGCAGTACCTTTGGGCTGGGCTAGTAGTTTCCCAGCATAGTCTAGGACAGACGAACTCCAACCTCTCCAGAAAGAGCCGAGAATATCAAGAAAGCCATTATGACCCGCCACATCTTATGAGTCAAAAGGTAACATGCTCGCATCAACTCGTGGCAATCTGTCAACAACAACAACTCAGAATTAAATCAGCTGCTTCCATCCAGGAAAGTGGCATTGCAATGGATATCCTTTCTGCAAAATTACTGGGAACAATGTGATTGGAACCCTCTCCAGAATAGGAGATAGAAAACTCATTCAGTGAACTAAAAGGAAGTCAAAACCATTATACAAAACAAATGCAGATCAAGCTAATGCTGAGACTATAACTAAACAACAAGCAGGGCCCAATCCACAAGCTGCCAAGTCAAACTTTGTTCATCATTTTCCAGCTTAGAATAAGTCAATACAGACTCTGAAACCACCTCCACCTTCAATGAATAACCTACACTTATGAATGCAACTGAGGGACAAAGAAGAAAATGGGAGGAGAAGGTGGAAACTAATCCATCGATGTATATAATGTTTAAATATTGGCAATTTTATGTCTTGTTTTATTGTGTCTTTATCATCTAAAGAGAAAAGATGATGAAGAAAATATATTCTTTTATACAACAATTGAACTTAAGAAGATAGAGGAATGTAGAGGACATATAATGAGGAAAAAGATCTAAGATATAGACTAGGAAGAAAAAAATGATATTGTCACGTAAAGGGCAATAATTAGAAGCAAACAAAGATGTATATAAGAGATAAACCAATCTTTGTTAAAAAAAAGAATGCTAGAATGAGATATTCATAAATGTGTGTGCTTTTTATTCACAGAAGTGTATAATGAAAAGACTAGACAGACTAGTCTAAAGACATGATGAGTCCAGAAGGACATGGACTCTACAGATGGTGTTGTCTGGAGATTATGTGAGTGAACAAGTAGAGTTTTTGGTGGAGAATGCACACGATATGGCAGAGGAGACTAGAGAATCACCTAGACTGGGAACAACACAGTACAAGGAATGTATGACTGAGACACTGTGATGTGAGCAGAGAGGCAGCAAGAATCTACAAATGTAGTTAAATGGATGTGCAATGCACTTATAAATGTCAGATTGACTGAGTGATGGAGATAATGTGCTCAATAAAGAGAACCGTTTATATAAGAAAGATGAAGTGAATATTGAGAAGAATGATACAAATGTTAATATATGTGAGATATAAGTGACGTATTCTAACACAATATATTCTATACAACATAAATGTTCATAAACAATCAGGTATGATGAAAATAGATGTTATGATGACATAAATAGATGTTAAGATGATATAAGTAAACGTTAGAGATGACAAAAATGTCTAAATAACAATAGGGCATATAAGTGTAGACATGAAAAGCGATATTACACTTAATAATGGACAGCCAGGTGTGTCCATGGTGGGTGTAAATAAAAAGTTAAGTTGTAGGCCAAGGACTGTGTGGATGAAATATAAAAAAAATAATATTAGACACGTGGGCGGACAGACACAAGAAGACGGGGATGTGAAGATATAATTTTAAAATATATTGTTAAACATAGGCGGATTGGCTAGCACATAAAAAGACTCACTCAGACCCCATTAACAAGAAGGAGCAGTGAGCAACAATGAGCAGAGACACAAACCTTTAGAGTTTAGCAGAGAAAGGCAGAAATAAGCACAGATTAATGAGCAATAATTAGCAGAGAGCAATTAGAAAAGCTACCATTGCTAGTATAGATGAGAAGTTCATAAATAACAGATGCAGTCAATCCACAACAGGACTGGTGTTTAGACACTGAGAAATGTGTTCTGTGATTTACAAATTTCAGGAGTATGTGAGTCCGGTGGTTATCCAAACCGCCCGGTAGTTTGATTATAATATTACTGATGGTACTTTATTATGTGATAATATAACTTGTGACCATAAGAATCTAATAATAGTATGTAAATAAATATGTTTTCGTGTGATGGAACACCTCAAGAGTTTGTTTGTGTCAAGAATTGATGATACATGAATGTGTTAAAGATGAATGGCTTATATGAAGCACAGGACGAGAGACATTATATTATATTTAAAAGTTCAAAAACGTAGGTATCCAGTCTTTGATTCAACAGCATAAAGCATAAAAGTAAGTAAAGAGCCCCGTCACGCCAAGTGGCATATAGGGAATATGGTGTTAGTGACCATAAATTTTACAGACCTTCAGCACATGATTTTCGGAGTAATGTGGTCGGTATTACACCCGTGTCGCTTTACTTTCCCAGAAAAAAATCAGGTACCCATTTAAGGCTGGGCGAACCCGGAAGCCATCGGTTGGGATCGAACCCTGCCCCTTGTTCTTTGTAATCCAGTTCACTAACCAGTGAGCTATTGCGGTTCCCTATAAACCAGTTATCTTACTAAAGCATCAAGATCTTCAAGTAACAAATGAAGAAAATAGACTCCCCTTTACATGACAACTAATTAAGATGCAATCCTGAAGTTAACATAAAATACACTAAATTACAGAGCTGATATTGTTTGCTCAAAATCAGTTCAACTATAAAAAGACCTGATGATCCTGCCACCACAACATGCTCTGCCTGGTTCAAGTTTGTTACTGTCAGGGTGTAATCAAGCAGTGCATCAAATATTGCAGCACCTCTCAGGCATAATTTATGAGACTGATATTGAACAATGTCAGACACATTTCCTGAAACAAACAAAATGATGTAGAGATTAGACACCATCATCATCAAGTACCATGACAAGTGCTGTCATAGGTGATCTTGTCTCTTCACAACTAACTGCCTTTACAGATGTTTCTATAGCAACTTCCTACTAAATCATGCTCTGAACACAGCTGTTCATTTTCATCTCAAAGTAGCATTTTAGTTCTAATTTTGGATATTCTGCATCCCTTATGGATGAAGATGTCTTGAGTCTAGTACATTCCCATTATTCCTAAAATTGATATTTTAAGGAAGTGGTCTCAATTTCTGACACCATACACAAAAGTAACATTTTTAGCTAAAGTCAGTAATTATGTATGTATGATACTTAGTAGTTAATGCTCCTAATAAAAAGATCAAAGTTTGGCAAATCTGAGAGTTTTGGGTGATGCAGTATTCAATTTCTAACCACAAAAGTGTTGTTTGAACTTTAAGATGTAGCTTTCTCTAGTCACTTTGAATACATAATTGAAGAAGTGTGTGTGTTTTTATCTTCCTGGAGAGACATAAATGATCAAATCAACTAAAGTATCTGTTACAAACAAATGTGTTCAACCATCTCATGTTTTTTCATATCTGTTTCCATTATCTCTTATTCCCTTAAGTTTTAAAGTTGTTACAATATACTCCAGATGTTCCCTTCTCATTACATGGCAGCCACAAAAATAATTGCATCCTCCTGTTCCGGTTGCAACAAGTTTAGCTCAGTTGACCGATCATTGTCATTGCACATTTGATATGTCCATAAGTGGTCAGACCTCCTCTCCAGCCTGTCCTTCAGTGTGTGAGGACTGATGACCCCAGCTCTGTGTTGATTTGTTATTCGTTTGTGTTTTCCTACGAAGTGCTCCTTTCTGGCATTCCCAGGTTTGATCTGATGTTTATGCAGTCTGAACATGGTTGTAGATTAATGATCATTGACTGAATCATTGGTGTGTTCTGCATCCCTGAAGACATTCAGAATGTCAGCCGGTACTTGCATGTCTGCCATCCATGGCAGCAATTGCAGCCAGTCTGTCAGTTCGTTAGTTTCCTCTCACACCAGAGTGTGAAGGAACAAAGTTCTTTAGTGACTCCAACCACAGCCTTTATGCCTAGTCTCCTTTGATTTTCCTGAGCATACTCATCAAATCACTGACAAAGCACACTTCAGTAAAAGGTTGTGTTTCTAGCCAGGCCATTGATTTAGTTACTGCCATGATCTCCATTATCAAACTACTTGTAGTTACCATGAAAGCACTGCTCTCCTCCTTTACTGTTCTTCCTCCTCTGACTTGGACCATGAAAGCACTGCTCTCCTCTTTTATTGTTCTTCCTCTGACTTGGACCATGAAAGCACTGCTCTCCTCCTTTACTGTTCTTCCTCTGACTTGGACCATGAAAGCACTGCTCTCCTCTTTTACTGTTCTTCCTCTGACTTGGACCATGAAAGCCCACAAGCTCCAACTGTACCAAAAAACAGACCTATCAGTGTAAATGACTTCCGCATCCTCAAGTGAATTTTCATAGATCAAGACTTGCTCCTCTGCCTCCATGACTACAGGGTTTTGTTGTCTGCATTTTCTGTTCAAAGTGATGCAAACCAACAGGGATATAGAGCACTCTGTTTACACCCATATCCACTCTTCCCCTGGTTAAATTTCCCAAAGTGGACTAATCTGTTGAACATTGACCTCAGCCTGCACCATCCACAATCTTCCTCTTTTGAGCTGGATGACCTTTCTCCTGCCAAACACAGCACTGTGTAGTTGATGTTGTACATCAGCACTGATTTGGAAGTAAGCACATGTTTGGAACATATTTATTCTGCCTGCGAAGGTGGGAAAATCAAGGAGATACTGTCTCACACTGTGTGGCTTTTGTGCATCCAAGTATGATGCGCATGTCCTCATTTGTATTTATTCCAGTCTTTCAATCTGCATGTGGCTGAGAGTTAGACAAGCCAAGGCATAACCAAAACCACCAGTCCTTGGTATAGGAGAACAAGTAGATGCTCTTCACAGTCACCATTAACCTCATTACTGAGAGGACCTTCCCAGACTTCATTAACACTTGATATATGTGCTGGGTGAAAGCAAACTGTGTTCTCAGGTACCTCAAGGTGTGGATCCTCACAACAACTTCTGAATCCAAGCTCACTATTGGTGTTGGTGTGTTAACAATGTGGTTGTTTAGGTTGAATCATGTCATAGCTGCCTTTGTCAGGTTTACCTGTGTTCCTGCCTCACATCACCACCTGTTCAAATGGGTGAGCTCAGTCTGGAGTTCTCTAACAACTTGCTCACTATCTTTACCTTGATGGTACACCAAAACATCATCACCATAAGATAGTGTCCTCTCTAGATCCAGTTGGCTCACCTGTTATTCTCACAGTGCAGACATTGAAATCCACAGGAAACAAAGGTGAGCCCTGTAGTAGGCTAGGATGGATGGCTGTTGGTTCAAAAGTCCACATGCTGCACTTGAAAAAGACCTTCAGTTGGAAAACATTATTATGCTAGCAACAATCTTTCTTTCAGCTTTGGACTATTCTTTTAAAACATCATCTTTACTTTTCTTGATATCTACCCATGATATTCTCATCATTCTTCTGTAAAACTACATTTATATGGTCTCAAATGATTGATTTATTTGTTGCCTGATTGTCCATAATTCACTTTCATATTACAAGATTGGCTCTACTTAACACCAAAGAGCTCTTTTTTTCAAATCCAATGTGAAAGATGGGTTATAAGACAGTGAACTCTCCATGTTCACAAATTGCTGCTATTATGCTCATCAGACTTTGCAAAGGATTCACAGTGTATCTTGTCAAAGTCCTTGATCTAGGCGTGACTCTCAATCTCAGCAAAGGAGTTGTTGCCCACTGTTGTTGCAGGAGGAACAAGTATGGCAGTAACAGACCACATACATTCATTTATCAGCAAACACATCATAGAAAGAGACTTCCAAAACTGACCAGCATCTCTCGTATCTCAGACTGGTTCGCCCACAGGCATAAACAGACCCACCTTCAATCTTTCGGGCAGCAGACACGTGGGCAAAGTAAAACAATAATTTCTCGTTATTGAATAAAAACAACTTTAATATGAATCGCTCAGTCTTGTCAAGTGGCCGTCTATTAACTTTGTTCTAAACTAGTGATCTGGGCGACAGTCCGATGGATGATCATGACCAGGTCGAACTATACTGTGAGTCTCTAGCAGTGTTTAAAAGTCTCGTCATACATATCGACTTGCCAGGTCGACTGCCGGTCCTAGAGTGTCCATCTCCACTTCCTTCTACCTATTCAAAATTCTCCCCAGTCCGGGACTATTTTATTTCTATTGTTCCATTGGTAGCCGCTAAGCTGAACGTGACACTGATTGATCAGTTGAAGCTATCTTCTATAAACTCCCACGGATTAATCTTCAGGCTCTAAGACCTGGGAAGGACAAACAATTGCCGCGCTTCAATAACTTCTAATTGGGCTGTATGGGTAGGCACTACCTGACCTATTACACAAAGGATAGGAGAGAAGGGGTAGCTATGATAAAGGACACAATATGAAAATATTTAAACAGCCTTATTTTTGACTCCACCGTCTATAAAAATTGATTTTCCTGAAAATTTAACAGGTTTCTCAATTTATGTCCTCTCTTTCCTTGTTGGTACATTAAAATACAAATTGTGTTTATGCATTCTTGAGGGATTTGTTCCAAAATATTGTTTATAACATTTCTTTTTTCTCTTCATAATCACTTGAATTGTGCATCAAATATGTTTTCTTCCAAAATAGATTCCTTTTTTTTTTCAATTTTTTACAGTTGCCAGGACTACGTACACCAACATTAAATTGGAGGCTCATAAAATGTCACTCATTATTAAATTTCCTTTAATAATATTATTTAATTTTCTTTCGGCCTTTGGGTTGAAGAAAAATCTCATGGCTAATAATGTCTGTTTACATCATAATCTTAACATGATCTGATTACACATCTGAGTACAATGTAGAATTAATTTCCTGCCTGAAAGTATTTGTTTCTATCTATCTATCTATCTATTGATAGCCGTAGCCAGCCCATAGGGCGTAGACCAAGATACACCTTCTCCTATCTGAATTTTTGTTTTATCAGTTTTCTTTTAAAGATATTTTATCAAATCTCGCCATTTGTCTCTGTTCTGTGCAAGCAGCTCTATCTCACTGAGGGAGCCGAATGCTGCTGCTCTTGCCTCTCTCATCAATGTTCTTCTCAGTGTCTCCCTGGGTCTTCCTCTTTTTCTTTTACCTGTTGTTTCCCATATGAGGGCTTGCTTTGCTATTCGATTATTATCTCTTCTCATCACATGTCCAACATATGACCATCGTCTTTTCTTTATTACTGAAGATATTAGTGGTTGATTGGCGATTTCTCTAATTTCCTCGTTTGTTTTGAATTCGTTCCACGCTATACCAAGTATTTTCCTTAGACATTTATTTTCAAATGCGTTCAACTTTGTTTCTATATCTCTTGTTGTTTTCCAGCTTTCACACGCATACGTAAGGGTTGATAGTACATTTGATTTGAATAGCCTAAGTTTTGTGTTTGTGCTAATGTGTTTTGATTTCCACAACTTTTCAAGGCTTCTGAAAGACATTGCTGCTTTAGCCATTCTTCTTCTTCTTCTATCCTTCCTCTGCTGCCATTGGCGTCGAGGGGAGAAACAATCTGCGATTCTTTGCTCTTGTGTTGGCCTCTTCTGATGTTATTCCTCCTAGTGACTCTAGTATTCCCTTTATCCATCTTTTTCTCGGTCTTCCTCTTAATCTGGCATTTTCGTAGCATTTATTTAAGGCTCTTTGAGTCATTGTTAGTTCTTTTTGTCTTGTTATGTGGCAGAACCAATTTATCTGTTGTTTCTTTATGTATTCGATGGCTGGTTCAATTTCGAGTTTAATTTTATTTACGTTATGTCTGTATGATCGCGATTGTTTATAGCTTTAGCCATTCTGATTCTAATTTCTTTGCTTGTATCCCCTTCTCGATCAACGTGACTTCCAAGTGATAAAGTGATCGATCTCTTCTACTGGTTTGTTTTCCATGTATATTTTGTCATCTGTTGGAATTAAACTTTTCATGACTTTAGTCTTTTCATGATTGATCTCAAGCCCAATTTTGCTGGCTATTGATGATAGTTCATTTGTGTTTTCCTGCATCGTTTTTATCTGACTGCTGATGAGAACTATGTCATCAGCAAAGTCGAGGTCCTCCACGTGGTCTCCTTGTATCCATTCGATGCCTTTATTACCAGTGCAGCATTTCATGAAGTCCATAACAATTCCAAATAACAAGAGCGATAAAATACATCTTTGTTTAACCCCAGTTTCTATTGGGAAACATTCGCTCAGTCCTTCCTCTGTACGAACTGCACATGTGTAACCATCATACATGTCTTTGATAATATTTATTATTTTATATGGTAAGCCATATTGCTTCAGAATTTTCCACAAAGAATGAATACTATCAAATGCTTTTTTGAAGTCGATGAAGTTAAGTACAAAAGGTTTTTGCTTCTCAATGTGTTCCTCCAATATAAGTCGTAGAGTGAAAATGTGGTCAAGGCAGCTTCTCCCTTTTCTAAACCTAGCCTGTTCTTCACGTATTACTGTATCTATTGAATCCTTTATTCTATTTAGGATGATTTTGCAGAATAACTTTGAGGCAACTGACAAAAGTGTCACGCCTCTCCAGTTGTTACAATCTCTAAGATTGCCCTTTTTTTGGAATCTTAACAATGATTCCTTTTTTCAATTTATGAGGCGTCTTCTCTGTTTTCCAAATGATGTTGAACATTTTTTGGAGATGTATTAGATTATGGCTTTCAATTGACTTGAGGATCTCAGCTGTTAACTTATCCTCTCCAGCAGCCTTGTTATTGGTCATAAGCTTTAAGGTGGTTTCTATTTCGCTCAAGGTGAAGTCATCTAAATTTACATCTAATTCTGCTGCTAGTGTTTCAGCTTCAAAATCTATTAAACTGTGGGGTAGTGGACGGTTAAGAATTTCTTTAAAGTGTTCCGCCCAACGGGCTTTTATGTCTGCGCTTATTGTTAGCATTAATACAGATTTGTCTAGAATTGGTGTCCCACTGGATGTATAGGTGTTTGTCAGCATCTTTTGTACAGTATAAAGAGTTCTGCTGTCTCCTGTAATTGCAGCTGTCTCTGCTTTCTCTGCCAAATTGTCTATATAAGCTCTTGTATCTCTTCTTGCTGAACTTTTCACTTTGTTGTCTAATTCTTTGTATGTTGCTTTTGCCAGAACCTTTCCAAGATCTGTCTTTGCATTAGTCATGGCTCTCTTCACATCTCTTCTTTCTTTGATGTATTTCCACGTGGTGTCTGAGATCCAAGCTAGTTTTTCCATTTTCTTCAGTCCGGCACTTGCTTCTGCTGCTGTCATTAGTATTTTGCACTGTGAGTCCCACATTTCATTGATATCTAAGTCTATTTCACCGAGTGCTGTATAACAATTACTTAGCTCTATGTTAAACTTTTCCTTTATGGCTTCATATTTGTTTCATCTCACCTAAAAATGAGCCTCCATCACAGTAAAGCATAACAATGACATTCCAGTAACAAAAGTCTGGGTTCCTTTTGCAGTCGTTGGAGAGAAATCCATCAGGAGACAAGGTAGAAGGAGCCCAACGGCTTGAGCCAAGTTGTGTCTTGCTTCTACAAGGAGAATAAAAATGAGGGATTGTGGTGAATGAATCTGAAGTGTGTTACAGGCACAGATGGTTGAAGGGACTAAACTACACAAATTGTTTAACCTAGTAAACTGCTATAGAGACTGTGAGTAATGTTGTGATAACATGCTGGCTTCTTTATTTCCTCTTGCAGCCATTTGGGTGTCAGGGGAGATACAAAATTCTGGTTCTCGCCCATATGGCAGTTTCAACTACTGCCACGTGAGTTTGTTGTAGTGTTTCTTTGATGTTGTCAGTCCATCTTACTCTAGGCCTGCCTCTGGCTCTTCTCCCTTCTCTTTAAATACATGCTTGATTGGGTTCAATATGGTGCAACTCAAAATGGCGGTGTCTTTTCGCTGGTTCGTTAGCAAAGGAAGTGTAATTTCGTTGATGTGTGTTTCTGAATGAAGAAAATGGCATTTGGTGACTGTAATGGAATACAGAATATTGAAAAAAATATCCATTTGTCCAGGGCTGCCATAAGGCTCACCATTGTCACTAGTTCTATTTAATGTGTACACAATAACGATCACGGAACAACAGCTGGATGGGAGGGGAAGAACTATGACTTTTGCTGATGATATTCTGGTATATAAACAGGGAAGAGACAGACGAGGAATCGCCTCCACAATGCAAGACAAACTCGATCATATTTCTTTCTGGTGTGGGGTTTCAGGTGCCTTGGTTAATCCTAATAAAGCATCAATTTTATGGTTCTCCCTTAACAATCATATCGTTAATACGACCACACCGGTAGTACGAATGGGAGCTGATGAGGTGACCAGGGACAAGCTGATGACATACCTCGGAGTTAAGTTTGATCGCAGCCTGTATTTTCGGGACCACGTCGACCATGTGATAGCAAAATCCCGCAAAGGATTAGCCGCCTTGAAGGTCATGGCAGCTGCCAACATCGAGCAGAGGCTACTTACTCTTCTGTTCCAGGGATTAGTCCTCGCACCAATCGAGTATGTCCTGGCAATTCTTAATGTCAGTATGACTCAAATTGATAGGCTGGAGAAAATACAAAATGAAGCCATGCGCATTATCTTGGGATGTACAAGGGACACTCCCTGTGTAGCAATGAAGTATCTTCTTGACTTTCCAACCATGGATGACAGAATCAAGATCTGGAGAGCACGAGCATACCTGAAGATTAGTACAGATAAAGAGCATCCATTGCACCACGTGCTCAACACAGGGAAAGGTGCCAGGCTAAAAAGAGGCAAATCATGGGTGGGCAGAGCAGAAGATGTCATCAAGCAGGTCTGTGGGCTTACAAATATCAGCATTGGTGAGGAGTGGATACCTGTGCCTACGTTGTTCAAGGGAACTTTCTCGTGTATTGTCACACTCGACAGGAAAAGTAGAGAACAGAACCCGGTTGTGGTTAATGCTGAGGTCAACCGTCTCATCTGCGATAACACCGATGAGAAAGATGTAGTCATCTTCACAGACAGATCTGTAAGATGACACCAAAGAAGTGCATGGGCATTTACAGCACGCTCAGCAGGCAGAATAGTCAAAGAAGACAGTGGTGCATACGCCATGACCACGAGTAGCATGACAATGGAGGTGATGGCAGTGACCAAGGCATTTAAATGGTTAGAGTCACAAGACTACATCCACGCATGTATACTGAGTGATTCGATGAGCATGATAAAAAAAGTGGAGGCGGGCTTTGTACGCATGCAATGGGTAAAGTCGTTGCAGAAATCCAAAATATGTAAGGCCACCTTTTTCTTTGTCCCTGGACATGCGGGAGTACTGGGAAATGAAAGAGCGGACAGCCCTCTGAGATGTGGGAAGAGCACTGGACTTTGACAAACACAGATCCACGTCACTTCTTCGGATGATGGAAATGGGAGTTAAGATGGGCGCAGCCAGAAATGAGAAACTTAGTGGCCGTGTAAGAAGACTTATTAACCAACAAAGAACTGGAGTCGTCAGTCGCTGGACACTGCGGGAATTGCTGAGGAGGGGGATCTGAGCACCTATGGACATGTTCGCAGTGCAATGATGATGACCCGCAAATAACTCTATAACTCAATGGAATATTCTGTTGTGGCGGCTCTTGTTTATTAACAAGGTGGGCTATTTATGGCAGGGTTGGTTGTCATATATGTGGAAAAGCATCACTGGAAGCAAATTCAATGATGAAAAACAAGCCAAATCAGGAACATCATATGATAGCGCTGCCAAAAAGATATCAAGCAATTAGTCACTAACTTCATCGTGCTTTCATTTGAAAACATCGTGTTCGTTACATTTCATGTCCTAGGCGTTTTGTAAATTTGATGTTGACTTGGAGTAATTGCCATGAGTCTTAAGATGAAATTGTGCATTCAATAAATCAATGGGATGAAGATTTATCATTGTCTCTGTAGAGAGAAAAAACAAGGGATTCGTTATTGTTCTATATCAGACCACCTAGAGAATTCACATATAACGCTAGGCAGGGGAAGGTCGCATTCAGAAACATTTGACTTGACAATGAGGAACATTGAGGTGAGTAAAACCTGTCATCATCGGTGAACTTTGCTAACTGGATCAGTCGATTAGCTCAGAAGCAGAAAATTACACCGTAGAGCCGAAGCTAATCAGTTCCCTAATTTAACTTCTGCAACGGTCCAACAAATGTGACCTCATTCCACCATGTTTGGAAACAGAAGTCCAACTAATAACTACATCAAGCTTGGGCAGATGGTGCTCATAAGCCTGGGAGGGCCAACCATCTAAGGGCAGAATCCCCCTACAGAAAAGACAATCTGCTGCCTTGCAGGAAGATTGGGAACAATCAAAGGCTAAGGAAAGCAAACCTGAATAAAATGCTGGCTGAAATTGGATGCACTGGGCCACTGGCGCAGAACACAGTGCAACGTTTTAACAGGTATTCAATCAGAATGGATCTAACAGACTCTAATTGTGATGTTCTGTCTGTGGAGTCCCCCCTGGCAGGTGGAATGCTGAGCCACGTGCCACGAAGGGGTCCACCCAAAGTTATTGGTGATCACCCTGACCCATTTTGGAGAGCTAGGAAATGGGACCAGAAAGAAACTACCGCTGATCGGAAAAGCTTCAAGAAACAGCTGAATATAATACACTGGAATGCGGAGGGCAAATACCACAAAAAACAAGCCCCAACAATCAGACTAGAAGAGGAGGAGATAGACGTTGCCTGCATCCAGGAAACTCACCTTAATCCTCAGCACAGATTTATGATCAGGGGCTACCAAACATTTAGACAAGACAGGGAAGGTCACAAGGGTGGAATCCTAATACTTATTAAAAATACCATCCCAGCAAAACTGATAGAGGTAGTCACAAACGGAGAGGCAGAGATCACTGGTACAGACCTATACATTAACTCCGCTAGTATAAGGATATTTAATATATACTGTCCAAATGACAAATTACTGAAGCTGGAGTGAAATGGACCTACAAGAACATATCAACAGGCTAAACAACACTTGTAAACAATACAACATGAAGATCAACATAAGCAAAACCGAAGTAATGGCAATAGCGAGAAATAAAGAAAAACTAAACATCATAATAGATAATACGTCTTTGAAGCAAGTTGACAATTTTAAATATCTGTGTAGCACGCTAACACAAGACAATAACCAAGAGACCGAGATAGATATAAGGTGTAACAAAGCAAGCCAAGTTATAGGCCAAGTATCAACACTATTGAAAAACAAAGCAATAACTACGGAAGCAAAAAGGGCAATATACAAATCAATTTCTCTACCAACGCCGTGCTATCAGTGCCAGAATTGGACGCTGGACTCTAGAACAATAAGAAAGATAACGACCACAGAAATGAAATGTGTCAGAAGAATGACAGGATACAGCTTAAGGGATAGAGTAAGAAACACTGACCTGAGGAAGAAACTTGAAATTGAACCAGCCATCGAATACATAAAGAAACAACAGATAAATTGGTTCGGCCACATAACAAGACAGAAAGAACTAACAATGAATCAAAGAGCCATAAACAAACGCTACAAAAACGCCAGATTAAGAGGAAGACCGAGAAAGAGATGGATAAAGGGAATACTAGAGTCACTAGGAGGAATAACATCAGAAGAGGCCAACAGAAGAGCAAAGAATCGCAGATTGTTTCTCCCCTCGACGCCAACGGCAACAGAGGAAGGATAGAAGAAGAAGAAGAAGAAGATGGAGGCAATGGAAATAACACCATTAAAGTGTCTGGTAGTAGGAGACTTTAACAGCCACTCTGAAAGATGGGGATATAAGGAGTCCAATGCTCAAGGTGAAGAAGTGGGAGAATGGGAAATAGACAACAACCTATTCCTCATAAACTCTAGAGAGGACCCCCCCAACCTTCTACTCAAGAAGATGGAAAACAACTTCCACTCCCGATCTAACATTTGCAACTGGAGACATATCTATCAAAATAAACAGAAAAGTGCTGAACCAACTCGGAGATAGTGGCCACAGACCAGTCAAACTTTCAGTGGATCTTGCTCACAAACAGGAGTTGCAAATACCTCTTCCCCGCTGGAACTATAAGAGAGCAGATTGGGCAAAGTTTGCAAGGCTCACTGATGCATATACTGTGCTTATCAACACCCACGAAAAGAAGGTCAATAATATGATAGAGCGGTTAACAAATGGAATCCTGAGAGCTGCTAAAGAATCCATTCCTAGAGGAGCAAGAGAAACTACAAGCCATACTGGAGAAAGAAAATACAAAGACTAGAAGAGGAACTGGACTCTGCCAGAGGACTAGCTGAAACATCACACAACATTGCCAACAAAACAGCCTCGGCCAAATACAGACGTGAGGTCATAATATCAACAAGACAGAGCTGGATAGACAAAACAGAGAGCCTTAATCTAGACAAAAATGGTCATAAATTATGGAAACTTGCGAAAGCTCTGAGCGATGAAAACAACTGCCGACCTTCAATATCATTAGCACACAACCAGAACATCCTCACAGGCAAAAGGGCAGCAAATCTACTGATAGAGACTTACAAAAACATTAGTAGAATAATCATTCCAATAGACAAACAGAAAGCTGCAAGACGGGAAAACCAAGATGCAAAATACATGCTTTTAGCACCAGAAGAGCATCAGACCACCTTCTTTACCTCAAATGAATAAAATTTTGCCCTTAAAGGATTGAAGCTCAAAAGTTTCCATGGTAAAGATGGAATCACCAACGAAATGCTCATAAATCTGGGACAGAAAGCCAAGGGTCAGCTTCTAAGGATAATAAATGCTAGCTGGAAGAGAGGTCATGTGCCAGCAATCTGGAAAGAAGCTATTATGGTGCCCATCCTCAAGCGTGGAAAAGACCCACTAGACCCAAGTAGCTATAGACCAATTAGCTTACTAAGCTGCCTGAGTAAACTCATGGAAAGGCTGGTTAATAGAAGACTTATGTGGCATTTGGAGACCAAAAAAAACAACAAATTGTACCACAACAAAGTGGCTTCCGTCAGCACAGATCAACTGAAGACCTGGTCACCTACATCGCACAGGAAATAGAGGATGCTCTACAAGAAAAGAAACACACACTGGCAGTGTGGGTTGACATGGAGAAGGCTTTTGACAGGATCTGGCGAGATGGTTTAAAGAACAAGCTTTTTAGACTTGGCATCCGGGGTCGTTTATTCAATTGGGTCTCTCAATACCTTCAGGATAGAATGGCCAGAGTACAAGTACAAGGTCAACTAAATATGAAGGTCACAATTGAACAAGGTGTCCCACAAGGCGGAGTCTTGTCCCCAACACTCTTTATAATTTTCATAAATGACATCATAATCGACTATTCCAACCCGAATACACTAAGCAATATACCCTGATGATCTGGCGTTATGGGCTCGCGAGGAAAGTATGTCAGTGGCTGGTTCCAGGTTGCAAGATGCCCTAGGTGAACTTGAAAAATGGACGAACACCTGGTACTTACCAATCAACGAAAAAAAAACTAAATATACAATTTTCAGCCTATCAAGAAACACACTCTCTGCAAAATTAAAGATAAAAGACCATACACTCCCTATTGACCAAAACCCAACATATCCTGGCGTCAACATGAATTGCAGAATGACTTGGAAAAATCAGATAGACAGAGCCTGGAAAAAAGCCAGAAAACGAACTAATATTATGAAGAAATTGGCAGGAACGGACTGGGGAGCAGACAGCAACATCTTGAAATGACTATACGTAGGAAGAGTCAGACCAATCCTAGAGTATGAAGTCACAGCCTGGGATATGGCTTCCAAGTCACATCTATCAAGACTCTAGAAACATAACAGGTTTACAACCCTTAGATGACAGACGGGTCACTAAAGTATTGCAACAAGCGGAGAAATATAAAAGACTCCTTAGCCACCCCATGCACCAAAGAATAACTGGTTTTGGATGTGTACGACTAAAGAGGAGCAACTTCGCTGCAATCGCCAATGAACTAACTACTGGAGACCCAGTACTTTCCCAAACAATATCGAAACCCATGGGCCCATCTGATATGTCTCCTCATGGAAAACATAAAATACCAGAACTTGAAAATATAACAGGAAAATATAACAGGAATCATGAAAAAAGGCACCCAATCAGACACAGATAGAAGACACATAGCAGAAAAAGCACATTCACGATACCTACCCACAGGACTCCCACATAAACACAGATGGCTCTGCTACAAATGCCACCAGAAATGGAGGGGGAGGTGTGTTCTTGACGCTGAATAATCAGGACGAGATCACCGAGTCAATAGCTACTGGGAAATTCTCAAACAACTTTAAAGCAGAAACTGAGGCCATCAGAGATGCTGCAATACTGGCGACTCAACACAAAAATAACATGCACAATAAATTGATGATTCTGACTGATGCTCTGTCAGTACTATCAGCTCTGAAAAGCTCCAAGAACAATGAACTAGATGACTTGAGAACAACCCGGGACCAACTATGCAATAACTTCCAGAGAGTAGTCATTCAGTGGATGCCATCACACTGTAATATACATGGGAACGAACACACAGACAAATTAGCTAAAGAGGGAGGGAGATTACCACAAGAGAACCATCCGCTCAGTTATGATGAAGCCAAATCCATCCTCATAGGTCAGTACCATGAAAAATGGAAATGAGAACACCCAAAGCATAAGGAGAGGGACGGATACCATCAACTATCAAGGAGGGATCAAGTCATCATACTTCGCCTATGCACTGGACACAATAGAATGAGGAATCACATGTTCACCAAATTCAAAATAGGTACAACCAGCCTATGCCACTGTACACTGGACAATATGACTACAAAACATGTTCTACAGGATTGCCCCCAGTACACAGACCTGAGAAGAGCAATGTGGTCCACATTCACCTCCCTGGAAGAGAAACTATATAGGGCAATCGAATCGCTTAAACAAACAGCTGGCTTCCTACTGTTTCTGGAATCCTACTCTGAGTATTGATCGCAGAGAGAGAGAAATACATGCTTTATATGGTAAGGAATCGCATCACATTCTTTCTGGCTTTACAGCATACAAATATTTTTCTGAATGAATATGCTTCAGTTGTGAAAAGAAGTACCTGATACACACATATATATGGCGTTTGGTATCTTGACGGTAGCAAGCAGTCATGAATTGCCAACAGTTTGGTAATATATGAGTGCCTTATGCTGGATGCTGTTTTACTGATCAGCCTCTCTCATGGCTGAATCTGCTAATATTGGATAGACAAATCCGACCCCAGAATGAACAAGATGCATTCGTGTTGCCCGGCATCATCTCCTTGCTCCTACGTCTTTTGTTTTCTGAATCAGACATCAATGATTCCTCAAATGTTGCTGCACCATTTTTTTAAATTTTTGTTCTCCATGTTCTATGATGTGACGCACAATTTTCCTAGTTTCATTTGTTGATAGAGAATTCTCTAAAAGCCCTACAAACATCTTTATATCTCAGCACCGGTCTGCCCTTCAGTTTCTTTCTGTCTCTAAGTTCTCCTTTCAATAAATGTTTGGGAATGAGATTGTTGTATATTCTTCTCATGTGACCTAAACACCTTAATCTCAAACATCTAAGTGTTGTCGTGATGGGAGCACTGTGCACTGCACACACACACATGCACATACTATTAAAATGTCATTCACACATAAATATTTACTTTAGATGAAAATTGTGTGTGTGTGTGTGATACCACCAAATAAAACCACTCCCATAAAACATCAATTTGAAGAATGATGGGAATATACTAGGCTCAGAACATAATACATAAACGATGCAAACATTTCCAAAATTAGAACTAAAATGTCACTTTGAGAAGAAAATAAGCAGTTGTAGATCATGTGACTTATTCGTTGTCAACATATGTCCAGAAGACTGTGGTGCTCCAACAGGGCGTAGCTACAACTGTAACATTAAAAAACACTGCGTGAAAGTTCAGCTACCATGCCTTCAGGGTCATAACCACTGAAAACAGATGAAGAACATATGGAAGGAGACGTGAAGAAACTCTGGGGAAAAAGATACGGTCAGAATAAGGTGGCTGGGTTATGTAAGAAAAATGGCACAAAATCGTTTTCCCAAACAAATATTGTATGCCAAATTAAATGACAAAAAAAGACCAAAGGGCAGGCCACTCTTGAAATATTAGAATGTTTCAGGCCGTCCTTAAGTGAATTCTCTAATAGTGAAAGAAATTGGGAGGATCTGGCATCACACCGTAGCAAATGGAGAAAAAAACATAAAATGGCACAGCAACATTTAAGGCAGTGTTGATCTCAAATTCAGAAGACAAAATGAGTAGGGGAAAAGAGATGAGGCCAGGCACCACAAATACATCTTGTTCATTCTGAGGTCGAATCTGTTGATCCAATATTGACAGATTCAGCTGCTAGAGCTGTTCAGCAAAAACAGCATCCAGTGTAAAACACTAATATTTTACCAAATTACTGACTTATCATGATTGCTTGCTATCAATCATCTGTCAAGATGTCAACAGCCATATAAACGATGGATGGGGCTAAACTCTGTATGTATAAAACATGATGATAATAATAACCTAATAGGCTTTCTATCTCAAGAAGACATAAATCAATGTATCATAGTGGATCATTGCAGAAAGTACAGTTTCTTAATACTAAATAGTCCTATTCTAGAATGGCCGTCACAGGACTGGTAAGGCTGACAGATTGGGTAATGAGGGTCACAGTGCTTTGTCACATTTTTATTTTTGCATCTTCTCTTTTCTTGCTATGTTTTTTTTTATCTCCCATCTTTATGTTATCTTTTTAAGTAAATTGTAAGGGAATAGTGTGTTTTTAACTTCTCTACCTGACATCTATAATTGCTACTTGTTATTGATAATCGTTTTTATTGTTAATTGTGGATTCGTCTTCTAACAATGTTGTGTGCTACTTACATCAACTCAGTACATATCACTTCAAATGTAATGATGAGATCTCTAGTCATCATTATACTTCATAGCACAGCATCAACTAAACTTCATTCTGACACTGTACACGGTTAACACTGTTTTCATGCATGGTTGCAGGCGAGAGACTGATCATATGGCAGATTACTGTGATCCTAGTGGTTACTGGCAGATTACTGTGATCCTAGTGGTTACTGGCAGATTACTGTGATCCTAGTGGTTACTGGCAGATTACTGTGATCCTAGTGGTTACTGGCAGATTACTGTGATCCTAGTGGTTACTGGCAGATTACTATGATCCTAGTGGTTACTGGCAGATTACTGTGATCCTAGTGGTTACTGGCAGGTTACTGTGATACTAGTGGTTACTGGCAGATTACTGTGATCCTAGTGGTTACTGGCAGATTACTGTGATCCTAGTGGTTACTGGCAGATTACTGTGATCCTAGTGGTTACTGGCAGATTACTGTGATCCTAGTGGTTACTGGCAGATTACTGTGATCCTAGTGGTTACTGGCAGATTACTATGATCCTAGTGGTTACTGGCAGATTACTGTGATCCTAGTGGTTACTGGCAGGTTACTGTGATACTAGTGGTTACCCAGATTTCATTCCACATGATGGAGATAAGTGTTTATGGACTGTTCCAATAAATCTCTCCTCTCCAACTATTTCCCTTCACTCCTGACAGACCTCCTTCCTTTCTGATACATGACATGAGATAGAGTTTGATAACATGTGTTTAATAATATCACGAAGTGTCAACAATTACAACGCTACAGATGCATATGTCTTCATACATCACAGCCCTCTTGCTATTGTGCTCCACACTCATCTATTTACTGTTCAACTTGCACTAAGCCTATCACTCTACTAACAAGTCTGCTTTCCACAACCTACCATCTACTGTCTTTGATGGTAACATTATTATGGTGCCTTGAGGAATTCTGGTCAATATGGTGGATAGGCAGCAGGAACCGTTGAGGCTCTATCTGAAAAGTTTCCTTGTTGCAGTTTCCTCATATTCCAAGTCCAGCTTGCTGCTGAAGCTACTGAGAATAGTGCTCTATGCACACCGTGAGCTGTATTTTTAATCCGAATCGTGTTTCAATATTCTGATTGCTTACGATGAATGATGATATCGTATGACGAAGGGGAGTTTAGCTGCGTTCACTTTCAGTGCGGCTGCACCTTATGTTTTTTGGCGTATGCTGTGGCTGCTATGGTGTGGACTGCGGTAACCATTCTTTGTTCTGATCCTTTAATGAGATAAATTGTTAATTTAGATGATTCCACTGGCATGGGCAGTGAATAATTATAGATTTTAATTCATTGCAGAGATACCATGCCTTCGACTTACTACTACTATTATTACGGCTTGCGCTATCTAAAATCAGTTTCTACTAAGCCCATATAAATCCTATTTACAATATTCACTACATCAATACTTCTCTGCATTGCAGGTCCTTCCTGAACTTGTTTACATCCTTGGAGCCAGGTGGCTACTCAAGTCCTCTAACACAGATCTTCTCCCACTGACCGCTCCTTTCACTTCCTCAGTCGCTTGTCAAGTGCCCCAAATGTACAAGTTATTGTTTTCCTAAGTTCATAGTTCTACCACATGATCCCTCAAGATTCACGCTTTTGTGTGAGCGGTCCCTAAACTTGCACTCAAAATATTAGTCTCTCCTCAAGTGCCAAAACTCCACTTATTCATCTATCTCCAGTCTCCCTTTAATCACAAGTGAGACAACTCTCATTATTCATCTACTTCTATGACAAATTATGTATATCAATGGCATGTTTCCAGAATTTTAATGTCAATGTTGAAATGCTTCATGTCACTCAGTCTCGTCAGATGGTGTGAGTATGTTTCAAGAGATGCAGACTAAAGACAACCTAGTAGAGATAGTGATAACAAAGATACACATTGTGGTCTAGACTCATGGTATTCTGTCAAATTATGGCAACAAACCAAAAAAAATGAAGAGAATTTTGTTGTGCATTACAAGATGCTAGAAAGTGTGTCATCAACTGGCCACTCTATTGGTTCATAGCAGAAACAAGAAGAAAAGGAATTATATTTTGGCACAAAAAATTTGATGTCTTGCATTTCTGTTTATGAATTATTATATACATAAATGAATCAAATATGAATGAATTACATTAATGAATTACATGAATGAATTACATACAATACTGAATTACGATAAAAATTGAATTCCATTGGTGAAATATAATTGGAACAGATTTTTGTCCAGCTCTGCCAATAAGTTGTTACATTTCAAGGAAGTCTGTGTTGACCAGATCCTTAGAATAGTAAATGTGGTAATTTTACAGTAATATCCAGAGTTCTCTGGAGAATGTCCTTAGGGATAGAGCTTGATTTTTCCTATTTATAGACTTCTGCACATATGTTGTCTGCATCATTATTGATCTTTTTTT
The DNA here is from genome assembly GCA_032433765.1 of Megaustenia siamemsis. Taxonomy (NCBI): domain Eukaryota; kingdom Metazoa; phylum Mollusca; class Gastropoda; order Stylommatophora; family Ariophantidae; genus Megaustenia; species Megaustenia siamemsis. The sequence goes on from JAVIAB010000047.1 coordinate 32,793,796, forward strand.
GCAATCTAAATATTGTTGTTTGCTACCTTTCTTGGGAGGATAAAGTGAAGAAATTGATTTATGATTAACAATAACAAAATATTCCAAAATAATCACCAACAATTTGGTTGCATAATTAATTTTACCAAATTATAAACATAGATAATGTTAGTAAATTTGTTACACAATAGTAATGAATTTGGATCATACCTTTCATAGCAGGCAATTTCTGATGTACACCAAGCGCCAGGTGGAAGAAAGATTATCAAAGAATTCACAGATGACATTGAACCTATAGATGTAATGAGGGTACTGTCAGTATTGAAGGTAGAACGAGCACCTTCATTTTGCAGATGACATCAAAGGTGGGTTGTAGGTAATAAGCAAGAACTAATACGTTTAAAAAATTATTTTTAAAAAAAAGCAATGCCATATGACATACTCATGCCACAAGGGGAGTGAAATAATGTCACCTGCACCGTACTAGACACAACATTTGATGGTGAGGAAGCTAGTAATCTTCCTTTTTGCCATGACCGCTATAAAAACTTCAATAAATCGGAAAAAAATTATTAAAAATCCTGATATGACTCAAGTGTGGCATAAGGAGAATATGTTCTTAATGTCAATATTCTGAAAACCATTGACATAATTTTGGGTAATGTGTTTAGCATTATTCTTTCCCAGAAAAAATATATCCTGTACTTTTTTATGACTGGATAATCATAAAAACTGACAGATTATGAGTCGAATCCAGGTTCATAACTGCTGTCGAACAGTTAATTAACTAACGCTTCACTGCAGCTTCAAATTATAACAGAACCTTATGATGATGACCTTATGTTGATGAAATATCTAAACAATGGAGATCAATGCCAAGAAAAATAACACTAATGCCCAACAACTCTGGAAAAAATCTGAATTAATATTTACTGGACACAGATAATGAACTGAAATATCAATGTTTCTGATCACTGTTCCAAACTGGTGCTACCAACAAAAACACACAATTCAGAGTCTATCTATCTACTGACCTTTCAAGCCATAGCTGGCCCATAGGGCATAGACCCAGATACTTTTTCTTTTATCTAAATTTTTATTCTAGCAGTTTTCAATCCTTGTAAAGATTTTTTATCAAATCTCGCCATTTGTCTCTGTTTTGTGCAAGCAACTCTATCTCATTGAGGGAGCCGATTCTTGCTGCTCTTGCCTCTCTCATCAATGTTCTTCTCAGTGTCTCCCTGGGTCTTCCTCTTTTCCTCTTATGTGTTGTTTCCCACATGAGGGTTTACTTTGTTATTCAGTTATTATCTCTTCTCATCACATGTCCAACATATGACCATCATCTTTTCTTTATTACTGAAGATATTAGTGGTTGATTGGCGATTTCTCTAATTTCCTTGTTTGTTTCGAATTCGCTCCACGCTATACCAAGTATTTTCCTTAGACATTTATTTTTTAATGCGTTCAACTTTGTTTCTATATCTCTTGTTGTTTTCAAACTTTCACACGCATACACAAGGGTAGATAGTACGTTTGATTTGAATAGTCTAAGTTTTGTGTTTGTGCTGATGAGTTTTGATTTGCACAACTTTTCAAGGCTTCTGAAAGACATTGCTGCTTTAGCTATTCTGATTCTAATTTCTTTACTTGTATCCCCTTCTTGATCAATGTGACTTCCAAGATAGATAAAGTGGTTGATCTCTTCCACTGGTTTGTTTTCCATGTATATTCTGTCATCTGTTGGAATTGAGCTTTTCATGACCTTAGTCTTTTCATGATTGATCTCAAGCCCAATTTTGCTGGCTCTTGATGATAGTTCATTTGTGTTTTCCTGCATTGTTTTTATCTGATTGCTGATGAGGACTATGTCATCAGCAAAGTCGAGGTTCTCCAAATGGTCTCCTTGTATCCATTCGATGCCTTTATTACCAGTGCAGAATTTCTTCATTATGAAGTCCATAACAACTCCAAATAACAAATTTAGAGTAGCACTAGTAAAAATAAAATAAAGCTACCTAGCTATTGAGGTCATAATAAGAGATCCATTGAAGAAGTGTCATCACCTCAAGACCCCATTATCTACACAGATTGTTCCCAAGGATTTTGTGACAAAACAAGATAGCAGAGAAGTGACTAGGGAATCTGCCAATTGTAGCATTACAGTATGTGGTATGAGAATGGAGATAGAAGCAGCAACTGCGGCAATAACATGGTTTATTACACAGAATGTGAATCATGCTGTCTTGGTGACAGACTTGCAAAGTATGCTACAGAAGATTGACAGATAATGTCTTTGGCAGGAGTGGATGCAGCTCTTGGATGGCCCTAAATGAGCATATTAATCTGGGTATACTGTACCAAGGCATGATGGTGTGCAAGGCAATGAAATAACCAATAAGCTCACTGAGTGTGGCCTGATTCTGAACAAAGAAGACATGACCAAATTTGTTCTTCCTTCCTTAAGAGAAGAGGAGGAGGGTGGGTGGGACAATGATGTGTATACTAAGAGACCGATGAGTCTAAAGGTGGAAAAGGGGTCTGGTCAATCCGAAGTGTTTAGTGGGGAAAAACAGATGTATCTATGATCAACACCTTACAGGACAAGTATTCTGCACACCTTACAGGAGAAGTATTCTGCACACCTTACAGGACAAATATTCTGCACACCTTACAGGACAAGTATTCTGCATACGTTTCGAGAAATGCTGGGACGGATGATGGAGTGGATATGGGGATTCTCCAAAAGCAATGAAACTGATTCTATGAATAGAATAGAATAGAATAGAATAGAATAGAATAGAATAGAATAGAATAGAATAGAATAGAATAGAATAGAATAGAATAGAATAGAATAGAATAGAATAGAATCAATCTGAAAAGATAGGAACAGCTTGAGCCAATCTAAAATTATAATGATGCGATCCTTCATTAGGTTAATCTTCTTACTGGCTTATGAAAACAATGACCTTAACAGTAGGTCAAATACAATGAAAAATTCCAGCACTTGAGATGAGATGCTTTCAGAACAACTTGGATATCTCTTATTTAGACCATTTTACCAACAAAGAGCACGAGCACAAAATCTGAAATAGAAATTGCTCAACATGAAGCCGTGAAATCCAGTGGTGTAGATAGGGGGTGGCAAGAGGGGACATCTGTCCCTAGGTGCAGCATCTGGGTGTGCCAAATTGATATTACATAACTACAGAAAGGTTGGAAATTTTATAGAACTGAAACTTGTTGCAGAGTTTGATCCACTCATGAAGAGTCATCTTTTGTATGTGTAACAAAATCCAGGATCAAACATGTACCTTTCACCAGAAATACAAAACAAGTTCATCCAGCTCTTAGCATCTATCATCATGTGCCATATCGGTTGGCGTAGGTGATCATGTCCCTCCACAATCTTCTATCTACAGTGCATCGTATCAGTTCTGTTGTTGACTGTTTTCCATGCCATGACACCAAGCTATCCAGTATTTTCTCTCTTTGTCGCCCGCGATCTCTCTTTCCTTTTATTTTGCCAGTTGTAACCAAGTATTCCAACTTTCCTCTTCTCATGATGTGCCCGAAAAATGTTGATTGCTTCTTTCTGATGTTTTTTTAAGAGCTCCCTTTTTGTGTTGGCCTCTTTGAGAACTTCCTCATTGGTCTTTTTAGCTGTCCAGGGAACTTTCAACATTCTTCTGAGAAATCCCATCTCTATGGCCTCTAATCGTCTTTTCATTTGTTTGTCTGCTGTCCATGATTCGCTTCCATAGGTCAGAATTGGTTCTATATAGCACCGATGAACTCTCTTTCTCATTTTTATTGACATAGATTTGTTGCATAAGATATTTTTCAATTAGATATTGTAGCATGTATAGTCAGAGAAAAACTTGTACTTGACATCCACAGAGCCAATAGTAAAAAAAAAGTAAAGAGTCCCCGTCACACCAAGTGGCGTATAGGGGATATGGTGTTAGTGCCCATAAATTTTACAGACCTTCGGCACATGATTTTTGGGTTAATGTGGTTAGTATTAACAGAGCCAAATACTAATGAATAATGTTTGATAAAAACTCATGATGCGGCTCACCAAGAACAAATGCCAGAGACCATTAGATATGTCGATATAAACTTTGAGGAAAAAACTGTAGTTGTGAAGGAGTCTTTCTTAGAATTTCTTCAAGCCCATAAAACAGATGCAGCAAGTATTGCAGACATAATATGGCAACAACTGGAGAAGGATTTCATTTCGAAAACTGTTGATCACAGTGTTACCACAATGCATCTGTAATGTCTGGCTACAAATCAGGTGTATAACAAAAACTTGCTGCACTTAACTCAAAAGCTACATTTGTTAACTACGATAACCACACACTTAATTTAGTTGGGGTTCATGCTGTTAGTCATGAGATAGCAGGTGTGACATTTTTCAGATCTGTGCAAGCTATCTATGTTTATTTTTGTTGGTTAAATCTTCATTGGGAGAGACTGAAACCTGTTCCTGGGGTATCAGTGAAGCCTCAGTCAGAAACTTGTTGATGTGCCAGAGTAGAAGCTGTTAAACAGATACAAGATCAACTAGAACACTTGGTAGAACTATTGGGAAATAATGTAGATGATCAGGATGGACATTCAGGTACATGATCAACACTTGGTGGAACTATTGGGAAATACTGTAGATGATCAGGATGGATATTCAGATACAAGATCAACACTTGGTGGAACTATTGGGAAATATTGTAGATAATCAGGATGAACATTCAGATACATGATCAACTAGAACACTTGGTAGAACTATTGGGAAATATTGTAGATAATCAGGATGAACATTCAGATACATGATCAACTAGAACACTTGGTAGAACTATTGGGAAATATTGTAGATAATCAGGATGAACATTCAGATACATGATCAACTAGAACACTTGGTAGAACTATTGGGAAATATTGTAGATAATCAGAATGAACATTCAGATACATGATCAACTAGAACACTTGGTAGAACTATTGGGAAATATTGTAGATGATCAGGATGGACATTCAGATACATGATCAACACTTGGTGGAACTATTGGGAAATATTGTAGATAATCAGGATGAACATTCAGATACATGATCAACTAGAACACTTGGTAGACCACTATTGGGAAATATTGTAGATGATCAGGATGGATATTCAGATACATGATCAACACTTGGTGGAACTATTGGGAAATATTGTAGATAATCAGGATGAACATTCAGATACATGATCAACTAGAACACTTAGTAGAACTATTGGGAAATATTGTAGATAATCAGGATGAACATTCAGATACATGATCAACTAGAACACTTGGTAGACCACTATTGGGAAATATTGTAGATGATCAGGATGAACATTCAGATACATGATCAACACTTGGTAGAACTAATGGGAAATATTGTAGATAATCAGGATGAACATTCAGATACATGATCAACTAGAACACTTAGTAGAACTATTGGGAAATATTGTAGATGATCAGGATGAACATTCAGATACATGATCAACACTTGGTAGAACTATTGGGAAATATTGTAGATAATCATGATGAACATTCAGATACATGATCAACTAGAACACTTAGTAGAACTATTGGGAAATATTGTAGATAATCAGGATGAACATTCAGATACATGATCAACTAGAACACTTAGTAGAACTATTGGGAAATATTGTAGATAATCAGGATGAACATTCAGATACAAGATAGATCAACACTTGGTAGAACTATTGGGAAATATTGTAGATAATCATGATGAACATTCAGACACATGATCAACTAGAACACTTGGTAGACCACTATTGGGAAATATTGTAGATGATCAGGATGGATATTCAGATACATGATCAACACTTGGTGGAACTATTGGGAAATATTGTAGATAATCAGGATGAACATTCAGATACAAGAAGTGATGCAATTCAGTTGTTAAACATTGGATTTTAACATTGAGTTTTTAGTTTTCCTTCGGTTCTGGAATACTGTACTTGCCAGGATTGACCATCATCATCATTGAGCGCCGTCTCCGCATCGAAGGTTGGCTACCATGGAGCACCATTCCACTCTGTCTCTTGCTTTGATGGTGCAGATTGTCATAGGTTGACTTATCCAACTTTTGATGTTACTTGTCCATGTTAGTCTTGGTCTGCCTCTGCCTCTTTTACCTTACATTTTCCCTTCCAATATTACTTTCATTAGGCTATTGTGTCTTTTAACATGCCCCAAAAATTTCATTTATTGGTTATTTGTTATTGGTTATGGAAGGCCTCGGTATCACAGCAAACGAATTAAAATCCATAATTGCTCAACCGCCCGTGCCAGTGGAATCATCCGAATTACTAACTCATCTCCCAAACAAAGAAAGGTAACTGTAGTCCCCATCGTAGCAGTCTCAGCACACGCCAAAAGACATAAGGCGAAACCGCACAGAAAGTGAACACAGTCAACTGTTCCCTGTCATACGATATCATCCTTCATCGTAAACAATTGGGACATCGAAACATGATCAAAACGGATGAAACACACAGCTCACTGTGTGCACAGAGCACTTAACTCAGTAGCTCCTGCAACAAGCCGGACTTGGAATATGAGGAAACTGCAAGAAGGAACACTTTTCAGACATAGCCTTCAATGGTTCCTGCCGCCTATCCACCATATACCATGGGAGTTCACGTCCTCACGAAAATGATGATCGTCGTAGCTCTTGATGATGTTAGGCCATCATTGATGACTCCAATTCCAAACATATAGACACACAGTGGTGGTAAGTTATCATTTCCAATCCAACAGAAGCCACATGACCTGTAGTTAGTAAAACCACAGAGAGAATATGATTTTGTGACCTTCACTGATTCACTCTTAGATGTGAATGTGTAGTTTAGACAAGAGGAGAAGTTTTCAAATACAGTGATCCCATTTAAGGCAATTCTGGGATAGCAAGGCAAGTCTCCTTTATAGCAGCAGAAATTTATGATGTTCTCCGCTCCCTTCTTGTAGCTGCCGCCACACGATTCTGATGTCTCATTAACTTGGATATCATTCAAGAACAATGTCAGATTAAAATTCCATAGATATGGCTCTGCTGATGAAGTGCTTGGTGCAACAGTTGTATCAATCATGCTGGAGGCTCCTGGTCTGTGGTCATTAATATCACAGACGGCACATGATGTTGTTATATTCAGTATTTTTTTCTGGGGTGTAAATATGTGGCACACACATGGAGAGTGGTTTGTGGTCACAGTAATCCCATTAAAGGCAATTCTAGGGTAGCATGGCATAGCTGTTTCAGAACAACACAATCCTATGATGTTTTCTGTGTTCGCTATAAAGCTGCTGCTGCTACACAATCCTGACCAATTATAGGTGTGGACATTATTCACTTGCAATGACAAAACTGCTTTGCTTACATCATAAACCTCTGGAAGCGAATCATTTATGGGATTAATAGTACAATTTATTCTTCCATCGGGGATATCTTCATTGAGTCCATAAAAAAAAGGTCTTTGGTTAAAAAGCACATATGCTTTTGAGTTAAACACAAAATGAGTTCACTTCATAGATTCAAAATGATCCTTGCCAATGCCATCTGTTTGCACAAGTTAGGTCCTTAGCTACCAACGTCACAAACGAAGCCATCAAATTAACGACTTTATCTACAGCGAAGGTTAACGAACTGTGAACAAACATTTATGTTCAAACCCTTGAATACATTTTCAAAAATCTGCCAACTCGCTGCAGTAACATATATCGTGATGTTCAGAGTAAACATTGCTTAGTCCATAGCTCGAATGTTTTTAAAGCTTCATTGTTTGTTTTCTTTTCTTTCCATCCAATTTTACCTATTCTATATATCCACATTTCAAAGGCTTCAATTTTCTGTTCTGTTTTCTTGTTTAATGTCCATGTTTCTGCACCATACAGGAATAGTGAGAAGATGTAATATTTTGCTATTCTTGGTTTTAGTCATGGTATTTGTTTTGATGTTAGTATATTTTTCATGGCATTAAAATTACTTTTTGTCATACCTATTCTTTTGTTTATTTCATTTATATATTTTCCATCACTGGTTATAATATGTCCCAGGTAGTTGTAGTTCTGAGCTGTCTCCAGATGTATTCCTTCAACTTTGATATTTATTTGTAGGTCTTGAGAATTTTCTTTGTTTATGATCATAGTTTTGGTTGAGTCAGCTCACAGGAAAAGATGATTATCAGCACACTTCTGTAGCAACACCAAATGAAAGTAGTCTTTTCTAGTACTAAATGTGAAAGTGATGTACTCATAACTGAAATTTGTAACTTTGTGCAAAGGCTTTATGTGACCTTTTTTAAAGTGAATATTTTGAATAAATTTTTATTGAAAAAAATATGCACAAAATGATATTAATTCATTTATTTTGTTGTTTTATTTCTACTATTATGAAGGGAAAGAGAGATCGCTGATGACAAAGAGAGAAAATACTATATGGCTTGGTGTCATGGCATGGAAAGCAGTCAACAACAGAAGTGATTACAATGCACTTTGGATAGAAGATTGTGGAAGGACATGATCGCCTATACCAACCGGTATGGCACATGATGATGATGATTACTTTCTTTTTCATCAACACATTTACTGATATAATATATATATACACTATATTAGACATCATATAAATGGGCACAGGTTGAAAAAATGTATAATTTTGTGAATATCTTGCATCACTGCTAACAAATGATGGAAAACTACAAAAGATATCAAGAAAAGACTCAAAATATTAAGTAAATTAAAACAATTGCACAACATATGGCAAAGAACTGATATACCACCAAAATGTGTTTTTTAAGATCCTGTATTTTTACCATTAAATAAAGAAATTGTAGTAAAATGCAATGAAGCAAAAGAAGCATGGCTAAAAGAGAGATGCAAAGAGATTGAAATGCAACAAAAAGGAGATGCTAAAGCTATTTGCAAACAAATTGAGGAATTAACAGGAAGAAAAACGCAATAAAAAAATGGATGTCTAAGATCAAAGGAAGGAGAACTGTTGATTGATCAAGAAAACATAAGGTAACGATGGACAGAATACATTAAAGATCTTAATAATGATGAATGAACGGAAGTAAATATTAAGGATAATGGAGAAGGACCAGAAATACTCAGAGAAGAAGTGGAAGATGCCTTGTGCAATATGAAAGCAGGCAAAGCTCCTGGACCAGATAATATAACTAAAGAAGAGATTGAAGCCATGGGTGATTTTGGAATAGAAATAATAACAAAAATATTGAATGATATCTACAACAGTGGATATATACCAGATGACATGCTCAAATCAATATTCATAGCCCTACCAAAGAAATCGGGTGCGATTGAATGCGACGATCATCGCACAATACGCCTTATGAGTCATATGACTAAGATATTACTAAGAATCATCAGCGAAGAGTGCGAAGCAAAATCAGTCAAGAAATTATCGATGAACAGTGTGGTTTTGTTAGAGATAAAGGAACAAGCAATGCCATTTATATCATAAGATCTTTAGTAGAAAGAGTCATAGAGGTGAAAACAGATCTATACCTATGTTTCATAGATTACACCAAGGCATTTGACAAAGTAAAGCACCAAGAAATAATCAACATTTTAGAAAGCATAAACGTAGACAGCAAAGATCTAAGAATAATAAAGAACATGTACTAGCAACTAACAGCAGCCATAAGAACTGGAAACCAATTGGGAATGTTTCAACATTTAAAACAGGGTGTTAGACAAGGTTGTGTGCTGTCACCAGATTTGTTTAATATTTATAGTGAGATTATTTTAAGATCTATAAGGGGCATGCCTGGAATAACAATTGGAGGTAATCTAAGGTATGCTGATGATACAGTCTTAATCACTAAGAGTGAAAATGAGTTACAAGAAATGTTGGACATTATAGTGAAAGAAAGCAAAAATAAAGGACTCAGCCTTAATAGCAAAAAGACAGAGGTAATGGTAACAACAAAGAAAAAGACATCACCTTATTGCAAAATAAAGACAAGTGGAACAATATTAAAACAGGTAAATGAATTTAAATATTTGGGAACTTTGTTAACCTCAGCCGGAAGATGTACAAAAGAGGTGAAATGCAGAATGGCTCAGGCAAAAGCAGCTTTCCAAAAAATGAGGAAGATACTATGCAATCCATTTTTGACAATAGAAACTAGAAAAATAGTTCTTCAATGTTACGTAGTCAGTCTTAACAAATGGATGCGAATCATGGACAATAGGACAACATACAAGAAAATCACTGGAGTCTGTAGAAATGTGGTTTTACAGAAGAATGTTAAGAGTACCATGGACAGCTAAGAAGAGTAATGAAGATATTCTGAGAGAGGTCAAAGCAAAAAGAGAGCTAATTTTCAATATTAGGAAGAAACAATCATCATTTTTTGGCCATGTAATGAGAAGAGAACAACTGGAATATATTGTAACAACTGGAAAAATTGAGGGACAAAGAGATAGAGGGAAGCAAAGAGAAAAAACAACAGACAGCTTAAGAGAATGGCTTGGCAGAAGGTCAACAACAGAAATGATAAATAGCTGCCGAGATCGAAAGTTGTAGAGACACATGATCGCCAGCAGGCCCGGTACTTGATGATGATGATTTTTACCATAGCAACATTTCAACACACAGCTATGAAATGTGGGCTAAAAAACATATCAATGCTTTTGAATACATGTGTTACAGATGAATACTCAAATACACTGATGAAGAAAGGAACAAACATGTCATTTTTTTTTTCAAGAACATACAATTGCAGAAAACTGGTTGATAGAAAATATAGAAACAAAGGAAATTAAAATATTTTGGTCATGTAAAATAACAAAAAGCCTAGAAAAGACCATTATAGAGAGCATAGTTCTAGGTAAACAAGAGAAAATAAGACCTAGAAAATTATTGGTTCAAGATATAACAAATGAATTGGGATTGACTGCCACAGAAGCTGGACATCTCATGCATAAGACAAAACTTCAGAGTACTTGCGGTTGTCATGGGAGCCAAGTTCTGAAAGGGAAAAGTTACATGATATCACCTAATATGATGTACTTAATGGTGATATGTTTCAAATAAATAGTTTTGTAATGTTTGACCTTGATAGTAAGTGGTACTCTCTTCAAAATGATAATTTTGTTGCTCGGGCTTGTGAAAATGTTTAACAAACTCATCATCATCACGTGCCATACCAGTTGGCGTAGGCAATCATGTCCTTCCACAATCTTCTATCTACAGTGCATTATATCAGTTCTGTTGTTGACTGTTTTCCATGCCATGAAACCAAGCTATCCAGTATTTTCTCTCTTTTGTCGTCCGCGGTCTCTCTTTCCTTTTATTTTGCCAGTTGTAACCAAGTATTCCAACTTTCCTCTTCTCATGATGTGCCCGAAAAATGTTGATTGTTTCTTTCTGATGTTTTTTAGGAGTTGCCTTTTTGTGTTGGCCTCTTTGAGAACTTCCTCATTGGTCTTTTTAGCTGTCCAGGGAACTTTCAACATTCTTTTGAGAAATCCCATCTCTGTTGCCGCTAATTGTGTTTTCATTTGTTTGTCTACTGTCCATTATTCGCTTCCATAGGTCAGAATTGGTTCTATATAGCACAGATGAACTCTCTTTCTCATTCTAACAAACTCAGGAGATTAATAAAGATTCATGAGAATAGCCAAGTTGTACTTAGGGGGAGAATTGAAAAAAATTTAAAAAATGGTATGGTAAAAGATTTACGTGATTGATAGACGATATAGATTTGAACGACGTTTCGGCTCAATAGGCCTTCAGCAGGAACAAACAAACAACACGCACACACAGATGTGCAAGTAAATAAAGCTAATCTTGCATAGCTAACTAGTAATGAAAAATCCAAAACAAAATAATCGAACCTGGTTTAAGAAAAGAAAAATGACTTCCCTGTGTTGTGGACCATGGTCAGAATGGGAAAGGGATAGTCACATGGGTGTAGCTGTAATTACACCCTGCTGGCCAAGACCGTGTGAAGGGTTCTAAAAATATATGAGTGGGGGAATGCTGTCTAGGTTACCTCGACTGCAAAGACACTGACAATGTCTAAAAGTATCTTAGGGCCCATAAATACATGTATACACACACAGAGACGCGTGTATACATATATATACACGTACAAACATACATGCACATACCTATACATATCTACATATATATATATATATATATATATATATATATATATATATATATATATATATATATATACACACATACATACATATATATATATATATATATATACCAATACCCATACATATGAATACATACATGCATATGCACAGCCATACGGGGACAATCATATATGTGTAGAAATGTGCGCATAACACCCACAAAACCAGAAGACTACACACCGAGGTCAGTGTGCAAACACAAAGGAGAAAAAATAGAACAGAAGAATAACAGGTACAAGTTGTACTTACTTGGTCTGTAATAGTAAGCTGGTGGGGACCCATCAAGGCAATATGCCCCTCTAGTTGAAATAAATGACTCAGGCAGCTTCAACAATTTCATTACTGCATTGCTTTTATTTTGAAATTGGACAAAAGTAACTTTGGTCCCAGGCTGCTTTATGATGACAGACAATATTTTGATTACTATCAACAGCAAGACTACAGGCATACAATATCTGAAAACTTTCATAAAATGTATTGCCGGTATAAATGAAGTTATACGTTTGAGGAATGGGAGATTGCCTGCAGATCTGTCAACCTGCTCACTGAGCCCAGTGTTACGTTCAATCATGATTGCTGAAAAATGAAAATCAGTGAAAAACTGTGAAAATATTTATAATTATTAAAGTGCCAGAGTGTGATTGTCTGCATTTTAAAAAATCCAATTTATAATTTTATAGAAATTCCTTAAAAATAATCTATGAATATATTATAAGCAATGTATTTAACAGTTTATTATGGTATTCAGATAATAACAATATATGATCTGTATGATGTAAAGAGGAGTGAGCTTCAGTGAATTTAGTCGTTTCAGTGAATTTAGTCACTTCAGTGAATTTAGTCACTTCAGACAATCATGATATAACTATGGTATGGTATATGGCATAAACATAAAGTACTCAATAAGTGAACAAAACTTAGATTGTTCAACCAGTGCTAAAGTATAAATTATGCATGTGAAAAGTTGGTAATCCACTTAAACGAGATAGTAAATTAAATTAAATGCCTTTGCCTTTGAAAACAAATAATGTCTACATACCATTTCAAACTTAAAACCTGCAAAGAATACATTTCAAATAAACCAATAGTATAGTAGATGAATTTAAACATAAATTCTGCGGCGCACATGTGTCGTGATTAATAACAAGAAGGCGTCAGAAATAAATTGGTTATGTGCTGAGAATAGATGAAATAAGACTTCCGTATCAGATCAGGCATAAATAATTCTTGTGGAACCGTCTGGTAACCCGAGTAACCGTAAACAAAAGATGACACCAATAGAAAATTGAGTTTACACCAGGGAATACATTGAATAATTGTAACAAAGAAATCATTAACTTGGAGATTTATATCTACTTTTGACGCTAAAATAATTGAAAATAATACTTATTACTATGACACTGACACATCTAAACCATCCCTATTTATTGTTTATCCTACGTAGAAAGATCGTTTGTGAATAGCTTGCCTGCGTCACCTTGTACCGTTGAGGACTGCATTTTTAGGAAACCAGTGCGTTGAACAAAATATGAACGCACATTTCTTATGAAATAAAATGAGACTTATTATCTATCTATCTATCTATCTATCTATCTATCTATCTATCTATCTATCTATCTATCTATCTATCTATCTATCTATCTATCTATCTATCTATCTATCTATCTTAACTATCTATCTATCTATCTATCTATCTATCTATCTATCTATCTATCTATCTATCTATCTATCTATCTATTGACCTTTCGAGCCGTAGCCGGCCCATAGGGCGTAGACCTAGATACTCCTTCTCTTATCTGAATTTTTTTGTTCGAGCAGTTTTCAATTCTTTTAAAGATATTTTATCAAATCTCGTCATCTGTCTCTGTTCTGTGCAAGCAGCTCTATCTCATTGAGGGAGCCGAATCCTGCTGCTCTTGCCTCGCTCATCAATGCTCTTCTGAGTGTCTCTCTGGGTCTTCCTCTTTACCTGTTGTTTCCCACATGAGGTCTTGCTTTGCTATTCGGTTATTATCTCTTCTCATCACATGTCCGACATATGACCATCGTCTTTTCTTGATTACTGAAGATATTAGTGGTTGATTGGCGATTTTTCTAACTTCCTCGTTGACTTATTACCTAATGATGCATAAATGCATTTGCTTTGTGAAATAGGATAACAATAGTGAAATATTAAAAAAAAGTAAAGTACCCCCATCACCCCAAGTGGCGTATAGGGAATATGGCGTTAGTGACCATAAATTTTACAGACCTTCGGCACATGATTTTTGGGGTAATGTGGTTGGTATTACGCCCGTGCCGCTTTACTTTCCCAGAAAAAAAATCGGGTGCCCATTAAAGGTTGGGTGAACCCGGAAGCCGTCGATTGGGATCGAACCCTACCCTCTTGTCCTTTGTAGTCCAGTTCACTAACCAGTGAGCTATCGCGGGTCCCAATAGTGAAATGGTGTAAAGTAAAATTGTTGACTGGCCAATAATTAATGAACTGATAAGAATAACTAGGTAAAATGACTATTTTGATCATTCCGAGCAGTCTACATAACATTTGTGATTAAAATATTAATTGTAATAATGCGGGAAGCGATGACATCATCGACCGTAGGGGAACAACACCGGGCGTTTGCGACGCCGACAGTTCCAACAATAAAGTCCCCAAATAACCTGAAGGCCAGACAACTAGGCGCTGGTCTACGCCGTGACTTCCTGACCCCCACGTATGTATTTGACGCCGACAGTTCAGACAATAAGTTCACAGCAACCTAATGGTCAGACGACTCATCATCATCATTGAGTGCCGTCTCAGCATCGAAGGTTGGCTACCATGGAGCGCCATTCCACTCTGTCTCTTGCTTTGATGGTACAGATTGTCATAGGTTGACTAGTCCATCTTTTGATGTTACTCGTCCATTTTAGTCTCGAACTACCTCTGCCTCTTTTACCTTGTATTTTCCCTTCCAGTATTACTTTTATTAGGCTGTTGTGTCTTTTAACATGCCCCCAAAAAATTCATTTGTCTTGTTTGAATTGTGTTTAGTAGTTCTCTTTTCATTTTTAGTTGTTTTAAAACTGCATCATTTGTTTTCTTTTCTTTCCATCCATTTCTACCTATTCTTCTACAAATCCACATTTCAATGGTGTCAATTTTCTGTTCTGTTTTCTTGACTAATGTCCATGTTTCTGGCCAGACTACTAGGCGCAAATGTACACCATGACTTCTGGACTCCCACGTAAGTAGACACGGAAAAAAGGGTGGGGGGGGGGGGGGGGGGGCAAGAAAGTCCCGGGCTGACAGAGTTCCACGGGCCTATAAGAGGATGTTAAATAATTAGTAGCTAATAGTTATCATCATCATCAAGTACCGGGCCTGCTGGCGTAGCTACGTGATCATGTCTCTCCACAACTTTTGATCTTGACAGTTATTTATCATTTCTGTTGTTGACCTTCTGCCAAGCCATTCTCTTAAGCAGTGGCGTATTCTCTATGATACCGCAGCTACCGCCGGTAGCCTGAACATATTAACGAAATACAAAAGGAAATGATAATTTATTATATTTTTTAAAAATAATTATATTACAAATTTTCGAATATTCTTTTACACATTTCATAGGCTAATATGATTTATTTGCTTTGATTTGCAATTATTAAAGCAAGGTTTTCCTCTGGCCACTATAACGTTTGTGAATGTTATAACTATTCTACATTGAAACCTCTAGGAGCCAGCGGTACATTTTTCCTCTATCCGGACTAAGTATTACCGACCTTGGCATAAAAAAATGGGAATCAAAATTTATTTAGGGGGTGTTGCCGCTAGATGAATGCGGTTTAATTTGTTATTTTTAGCTCTAGCCAATCAGAATCGTCACAAAATGAAAGTGAAACTATGTCTGATTACCGGAACTTCCTTAGCTATTTATAACTACGTTATGCGCATCAGCATCTGTAGAAAGAACTTTTTCTGCTCTCAAGAGAAGCAAATCTTATTGTCGCTCAACTAAGACACAAGAACGCTTATCTGGTTTGGCATTAATGTCCATTGAGAAATCATTCCATCAGAAGCTTAGAAACCAACCCAACAGTACTTTCAATGACAAAGTCATCAAGACATTTTCGTCCCAAACATAGCGGATAGAGTTTACATATAAATAAATAGTAGTAGTAGCCTCCGTCAGTCATAGCTGACTATGGATTTTTCAGCGCCCTTAGAAATGTTATTTTTTTCCTTTCTTTTCTTTCGCCGTGTATTCTCTTTCTCTATGAATCTGTCTGCTTCTTCTTTGAGTTTAACCTTTAGATTGTGTTTCCAGAGATTGCGGTCTGCAGCTATTGTTATTGTTATTGGCTATGGAAGGCCTCGGTCTCACAGCAAACGAATTAAAATCCATAATTGCCAGTGGAATCATCCGAATTACTAACTCATCTCCCAAACAAAGAAAGGTAGCTGTAGTCCCTATCGTAGCAGTCTCAGCACACGCCAAAAGACATATGGCGAAACCGCGCAGAAAGTGAACACAGCCAACTGTTCCCTGTCATACGATATCATCATTCATCGTAAACAAGCGGGATATCGAAGCAGGGTCAAAACGGATGAGACACACAGCTCAAGGTGTGCACAGAGCACTTAACTCAGTAGCTCCTGCAACAAGCCGGGGTCTGCAGCTATGTCATATGTCAATTCCAAATAAATAAGTAAGTAATTTAAAATGTAGTGAAGTCATTAGAAAATATTACTTCATGTTAGCTTACTAAATATCATCATCATCATCATGTGCCATACCGGCTGGCGTAGGCGATCATGTCCCTCCACAATCTTCTATCTACAGGGCATCGTATCAGTTCTGTTGTTGACTGTTTTCCATGCCATGACACCAAGCTATCCAGTATTTTCTCTCTTTGTCGTCCGCGATCTCTCTTTCCTTTTATTTTGCCAGTTGTAGCCAAGTATTCCAACTTTCCTCTTCTCATGATGTGCCCGAAAAATGTTGATTGCTTCTTTCTGATGTTTTCTAAGAGCTCCCTTTTTGTGTTGGCCTCTTTGAGAACTTCCTCATTGGTCTTTTTAGCTGTCCAGGGAACTTTCAACATTCTTCTGAAAAATCCCATCTCTGTGGCCTCTAATCGTCTTTTCATTTGTTTGTTTTACTGAATATAATGTATGTTTTTATTTATTATGTCAGCGGTAGCCCAGACCCCAAAACCAGTATACGCCACTGCTCTTAAGCTGTCTGATATCTTTTCTCTTTGTTTCCTCCATTACCTAACATTGAAGAACTTTTTTTCTTGTTTCTATTGTCAAAAATGGATTGCATAGTATCTTCCTCATTTTTTTGGAAAGTTGCTTTTGCCTGAGCCATTCTGCATCTCACCTCTTTTGTTCATCTTCCGTCTGAGATTAACAAAGTTCCCAAATATTTAAATTCATTCACCTGTTTTAATATTGTTCAATGTCTTTATTTTGCGCTGAGGTGATGTCTTTTTCTTTGTTGTTACAATTGCTTCTGTCTTTCTGCTATTAAGGCTTAGTCCTAAATTTAATAATTAATGGCTAATAGTCGCCACTTTATTTTGACGGAGAGCACAGTAACTTGCTGGGGGTAAAGCCAAGACAAATAATATGGATGTTGTTTAAGGAGAGGTTACGGCGCAGATAAGGAATACAAATTCCAAAAACCAACTTAATCTTTTACAAACGATAATTGACATACACAGTTTGACAGATGCATATCGACACACACATCCACATATTACAGATTTCACACACAGAAACATCTGCCATAACAGGACAGCACGACTAGATAGGATCGTGCTGTTCCAGTTTCCTCCTCTAGTGTAAAAGATGGACTAGATATGCATATCAAAAAGACTAAAACTATGATCATAAACAAAGAAGATACTCAAAACCCACAAGTGGATATAAAAATAGAAGGAATAGACCTGGAAGCAGTTCAGAACTACAACTACCTTGGACATACTGTAACCAGTGATGGAAAATAAACAACTGAAATAAACAAAAGAATAGGAATGGCAAAAAGTAATTTTAATGTCATGAAGAACATACTAACATCAAAACAAATAACACCAGGGCTAAAACTAAGAATAGCAAAATGTTACATCTTCTCCATATTCCTATACGGTGCAGAAACATGGACATTAGACAAGAAAACAGAAAAGAGAATTGAAGCCTTTGAAATGTGGATATATAGAAGAATAGGTAGAATTGGATGGAAAGAAAAGAAAACAAACGATGAAGTCTTAAAACAACTAAAAATGAAAAGAGAACTACTAAACACAATTCAAACAAGACAAATGAATTTTTTGGGGGCATGTTAAAAGACACAACAGCCTAATAAAAGTAATACTGGAAGGGAAAATACAAGGTAAAAGAGGCAGACCAAGACTAAAATGGACGAGTAATATCAAAAGATGGACAAATCAGCCTATGACAACCTGCACCATCAAAGCAAGAGACAGAGAAGAATGGCGCTCCATGGTAGCCAACCTTCGTTGCGGAGACGGCACTCGATGATGACAGATACTTATAGCTACATGTCGAATGATAAAGTTAGGGATAGGTGTACAGAGAGATGAGAGATAGGATGGTGAGATGAAGAAGAGATGTGTCACGTGTGGGAGGATAGGTGAAGTGTCATCATCATCATTGAGTGCCGTCTCCGCAACGAAGGTTGGCTACCATGGAGCGCCATTCTGCTCTATCTCTTGCTTTGATGGTGCAGGTTGTCATCAGTTGATTTGTCCATCTTTTGATGTTACTCATCCATGTTAATCTTGGTCTGCCTCTGCCTCTTTTACCTTGTATTTTCCCCTCCAGGATTACTTTCAGTAGGCTGTTGTGTCTTTTAACATGGCCCAAGAATCGCATTTGTCTTGTTCTAATTGTGTTGAGAAGTTCTCTTTTCATTTTTAGTTGTTTTAAGACTTCATCGTTTGTTTTCTTTTCCTTCCATCCAACTCTACCTATTCTTCTATATATCCACATTTCACAGGTGAAGTGTAGAGATATCAAATCATAAAATATAGATAAATTATGAAGAGATGAAAACTAGATAAATGAAGAATAGAAAGTTAAAAGTATATTTTATATGAAAATCTATGAAAATATATTTAAAATGACAGCTGGAGTGACTTGACTGTCCCGGTTGGGCGTATACGTCCAAATGAAAGTTGGAGACATGCAACTTGGAGAAACAGTCACGTGGTATGACTGATGCAGTCTGGCGAGACAGAGGGCGTAAAATTGTCCAGACAACAGGAACACGGCCGGGGGCTGTAGGTGATAAGCAGGTAAAAGAAGACCAGGTGGGGAGAGACGTGCTAGACAGGTATGTAAACAAAAGGCGTTGGGCAATTGATGGCATCATAATAAACACCGACATCATCCACAAACTGATTTACACAGCCACAGTTGTAGTATAGCAAGAAGGATGTGACTAACATTTGACCTCAAAATTAACCAAGATATATAGTAGCACGCCACAATCGTAGCACGAGCTCGTAGCCTAGGGGGAGCTGATCGTGTTTGTTAGGGGGGGGGGGGGGAATACAAAAATAGCCCATTGTTGTCTAACAAGGATAGTGAACTAAAGAGGGAAATAATGTGATATTTTGCTCATGTGAGTGTTGGATCTCCACTTATTATTGCTCATGTCAGAGGGATAACGTTGTGACCCAACCAAGGGTTTTTCTACAGATGTGGTCAGATACAAGGGAATTAAGACAAAGACCTAAGGATAGTTTAGTAGATTATACAACATCAATGAAAAACAACAACAATAATTTTAAAAAATGTAGGCCCAAAGTAAAAAAAAACAAACTTAGTTCCATAGTCAAAAAATTTAGTCCCAAAGTCAAAATAGTTAGACCCAAGGCCCAAAAATGTAGTGTTGCAGCGTTTCTTTCAAACTTCTTTCTGACCTTACTACTTGTACTTTCATTTGACACACATATATAACTCATCAATCTTTTTAGTACAAGTATAAACAAGGTCTTTATTGGTGTTACTTGACATAGCCTATCGGCGATGATGAATTGTCAAATAACGTTTGTGTGTGGCAGTTTCGTATTCATAAAGTTCTATCTGTGGTTATCTATCTATCTTGTTGACCGTATACTCCGTATAGTATTCTTAAGTACATCTGCCTGTCTCTTTCTGATAGTGCTGAGGAACTAGTATCTGAATGTGCTCAGTCTGGCCGAGTGTGGCCGAATTGTCTCGAGTCTGGCTGAGTGTACCTGAGTCTGCCCGAGTGTAGCTAAATGTCCCTCTAGCTACTGCTCCTCGCCCCAAAAGCATTCTGGGCCTCTCCTCTCCTAATCTCCCGGTTCCCAGGGTCTCGGGGTTTAAGTCCCAGGTGACCACACCCCCCCCCCCGACCACTGATACTGCCTAACCTACGTCTCTTGACCGTCACTATCTCTCTAGCTCCGCCTTTTTTTTAATTATCTCCAAAGTCTTATTACTTTAGGAGTCCTGTCGAACCTGTCCATCTTCCTAAGTCCGTCCCCTAACAACTAAAACTCGAGGCGATTTCCAATTCAGAGACTCAAAGAGTAATCACTGCTGAACGTAAAGATAACCTGGTCTTTTGATTACGCGGGGCAGTTTTGTTGTCCGCTTTCATCTCAGGTCTTCACTGGACTTCAAGGCGTCTGCCGATATAAGAGTTTCCTAGGAACCAGCGGCCGTGTCGTTGCGTTACGCAACTTTGTCGACCAGAGCAAACATCTGTCTGGCTTTAGGCTGACCACCTGTACGCATTTCACTGGTAATCTTCAAGTTGATTACGACTCAGCGACTGAGTTGGGTAGACTTAACGTCTCCTTCCTAATCCTCTGAAGAGTGTCTTTTCTACGCCGCCTAAAACTATCCTACCTCACATCGTCATCGCATCATTCTTTTATTCTTCTGTCTATCGTCATATTCTTCTATTCTTCCATTATCGCCCATGACTGAGTCACACTATAACAGTAGGCCCAAAGTTAAAAAACTGAATCCAATGTTCAATAAGTTAGTCCTAAAGGCTAAAAGGTTAGATTCAAAGTCCAAAAAAAGTTAGAACCATAGAGCAAAAAAATTAGTCCCAAACCCCAAAAAGTTAGTCCCAAGGGCAAACAAATTTAGTCCCAAACCCAAAAATTGAGTCTCTTAGGCAACAAATTTAGACTCAAACTCAAAAAATCTTAAATACATACTAACAAATTGTGCACTCATAGTCAAAACAGTTAGTCTCAAAACCCACAATGTTCGTCTCGTAGTCAAAAACTTAGACTCAAAACCCCCCAAAATTAGTCCCAAAGTCAAAATAGTTAGACCCAAAGCCCAAAAAGCGAGAACTCAAGATAAAAAAGTTACACCTAACGTCTTAAAAGTTAGTCTTAAAGACAAAGTAGTAAGACTTAAATGCCAAAAATTTAGATCCAAAGTCCAAAAAGTTAGGCCCAAAGGCAAAATAGACTAAAAACCCAAAAAATCTTAAATGCGTACTCAAAAACGTATCCCCAAACTCAAAAATCTTAGACACAAACCCAAAAATGTAGTCCCAAATCCCAAAATGTTAGTCCCAAAGGCAAACATAATTTGATTCAAAACCCAAATCTTTGTTCCCAAAGTCCAAAAGGTTAGTGCTAAAGACAAACAAGTTAAACCCAAAGACCAAAATTGCAGTCCCATAGTAAAAAAACTTATACACAAACCCCAACAATTTAGTACCAAATCCCAAAGTTAGTCTCAAAAGCCAATAAAATTAAATTCAAAACTCAAAACGTTAGTCCCGTAGTCAAAATTCTTAAACCCAAATATTTGTCTAAAAAAAATTAAATTTACGTTTCTTACCCCCGGCCATTTTCCGCTTCTGATGATCAAATTGCCTCCTGCTGCGAAGCTCAGTACAAAGAGTTTCCTACTACTGATATATGGTTAGTCCATTGACAGTCGGGACAAAGACCAATGGACATCTGGAAAGACAGATGGCACTGGGAAAGACCAGGACCAACGGCTGACCGGACCGGCACCCCGCCAGCTGATAACCTACTAGCTATAGAAACGACGCCTAATAAATGCCCCCAAGATTCACCGAAAGGGGGGGGGGAGAATGATGAATCACACAGCGATTCTACGGAGACGACAAGGACCGACCAACGGAGTTTGATCCCAGAACAACGGCTGGAAAACCAATGTAGCTGTGGAAGGAAATTATCAACACAGAAGGGCATAAAAATACACAGAATGAAGTGTGGGAATATAGCATCAGTAGCTCGACAGCGCACTGTCTCGGCAGATAAGACGTCAGAAGATCTCAGTCAGGAGTCAATTCACAGAACTGAGAATATTCAAGTTGAACTGTCTGATGATGAATTCGCCACCTCTTGGACGGGAAGAGAGAGAAGTTCAAGTTTCCTCCCGCCTGCAACACAGTAGTCTGGGAGAAGTTAGACAAGTCACTAGCAGAAGCCATAGACCACCATCTTAAACGGCTGAACTTGTCCCAGAAGCTTGAAAGCATAGACGAAGTGGTCTATTAGTATTGCGTCAAGGAATTAGGCTTAGGCACGAAGGAAGTAAGGACGAGCACGAAACCACAGAAAAACAGACGACAAAAACAAATAGAAGAGAATAGGAGACATAAAAATCATGTCAGGAAACAATTCAAGAAAGCTACAGAACCAGAGAAGGAAGCACTACATCAGGTATGGCAGCATCTAAAATCCAAACATAAGGCACTGGGTAGAGTAGAATGATTGTATCGGAAAAAGAAAGCAACCAAGAGGGCCAGGGAAACGTTCTTCAAATACCCGTTCAAGTTTGCAAAGGATCTTTTTGAACCACCAAGATCTGGAACATTAAAAGTCAGCAAGGAAGAGTAAGAGAAACATATAAGAGAGATCTATTCGGACAACCAGAGAGACGAACCGCTTAAGTCGATGACAGGGCTGATGTGGTCGAGCTAACCCTAAAGTTTAAAAGCTGGTGCCTCCAGTTCATGTTGATACCCTGCTATGGCCTCTTCTGATATACGAGATCAGCTCAAGTACGCTGGAAGCGATGGAGAGCAAGATTAGCAAGTACACGCGGAAATGGCTGGGAGTACCACCAGGACTGACGGATGTTGCGCTGTACTGTAAGAAAGCCAAGCTGGTCCTTCCGTTCAAGTCAGTCCTAGAGGAATATAAAGCCGGCAAGGTCAGACTGGCGGTTATGGTGCAAAGTTCGTCAGACGAGACTGTCCAAACAGTGGAACCCACAGTGAAGACCAGGCGGAAGTGGCAGGCGTGTACAGCAGTAAACGAAACACGTGAGAGTCTCCAGCTAAAGGAAGTAATGGGCTACACGCGGACCAACAGGCGTGGATTTGGTCACGGAGACATTCGATGGTGGTCAAAAGCATAAAATAGACAACGTAGGGACATGTTAGTCCGGGAGATTAGAGATGTCGAGGAGAACACGCGTGTACAGAAGGCAGCACAGCAAGTGCAGCAAGGCCAATGGACCACATGGAATATGGCCTTGCAGAGAACACTAACATGGAATGACATGTGGCATATGGCACCGCTGCAGCTCAGCTACATAATCAGATCGATGTACGCCCTTCTACCATCAGCCTGCAACCTTGTGAAGTCAGGGAATACAGATGGCAACCGATGTCCTCTTTGCGGAGGAAGACAGACGATGGAACATGTTCTTTCCTCATGCAAGACAGCACTAGGCCAAGGGCGGTACACATGGCGACACAACAGAGTGCTGCATGAACTGGCTGCCACCGTGGATGGGGCGCGGATGAAGGCCAACAATTAAGTTCGACCAGCTACAACTAACACCTACTTTTGAGAGCGGGACAGGCCGCACGCCCATGAGAACAACTGGAACGACTCTACTATCTTGGACATAGCAAACGATTGGGAGATGGTGGTTGACCTCCCAGGGCGAGGGAAGTACCCAGAGTGCATTTGAGTTTTTTCATTTCTGGAAACAGCGTGGAGTATCTTAATCTTTTCAACACGTTTTTGCATCTGTAGACCATGATCACCCTCCCCAAACGTGGATAGTGTATCATCGGTTACCGAGGTAGGGCCAGTCAACAGTTATCTTCACAGTCTTTTTTCACAAGTCGACGTATCTCTAAACGACACGTTGGTTACACCATCGGAGAATACCTATCCTTTTAGAGCAGTGTTCGAGGCTACGCTAAACTACGGTGAGGATGCGGAAACGGGATACTTGACAGCCGGGTACAAATAATAATACATAAATATTATTATATGGGGAACTTCCGAGGCGATAATAGGGAATAATAGAACAAAGAAGTATGTGTTAGCACTCGGAAAAATTGACAGACAAACAACAATAGAAAAAAACGAAGAACAATATATGGTCCGAAGTGGGATCGAACCCGTACTCAGTGGCACCGCGCCTTGCCACGAGAAGCCGAACGCTTGGTACACTGCCACGCAGCCAACTAAAAAATTGGCTATTGCAGTAGTGTCTTCCACGAAAGGCGATCTCAATGACTATAGCATAGGGTAACGATCACAGACCGGAAATAAATTGTATATTTGTACTTTCCTATTAATGCAAGTATCTCCCAGTAGGGCTGAATACTTGTGTTGTAGACAAACATTATTTGGACGAAACAGCACGAATAGTAGTTCCCAGTGGTTATATACTGGGTACAAATAATAATACATAAATATTATTATATGGGGAACTTCCGAGGCGATAATAGGGAATAATAGAACAAAGAAGTATGTGTTAGCACTCGGAAAAATTGACAGACAAACAACAATAGAAAAAAACGAAGAACAATATATGGTCCGAAGTGGGATCGAACCCGTACTCAGTGGCACCGCGCCTTGCCACGAGAAGCCGAACGCTTGGTACACTGCCACGCAGCCAACTAAAAAATTGGCTATTGCAGTAGTGTCTTCCACGAAAGGCGATCTCAATGACTATAGCATAGGGTAACGATCACAGACCGGAAATAAATTGTATATTTGTACTTTCCTATTAATGCAAGTATCTCCCAGTAGGGCTGAATACTTGTGTTGTAGACAAACATTATTTGGACGAAACAGCACGAATAGTAGTTCCCAGTGGTTATATACTGGGTACAAATAATAATACATAAATATTATTATATGGGGAACTTCCGAGGCGATAATAGGGAATAATAGAACAAAGAAGTATGTGTTAGCACTCGGAATAATTATTATTATTTGTACCCAGTATATAACCACTGGGAACTACTATTCGTGCTGTTTCGTCCAAATAATGTTTGTCTACAACACAAGTATTCAGCCCTACTGGGAGATACTTGCATTAATAGGAAAGTACAAATATACAATTTATTTTCGGTCTGTGATCGTTACCCTATGCTATAGTCATTGAGATCGCCTTTCGTGGAAGACACTACTGCAATAGCCAATTTTTTAGTTGGCTGCGTGGCAGTGTACCAAGCGTTCGGCTTCTCGTGGCAAGGCGCGGTGCCACTGAGTACGGGTTCGATCCCACTTCGGACCATATATTGTTCTTCGTTTTTTTCTATTGTTGTTTGTCTGTCAATTTTTCCGAGTGCTAACACATACTTCTTTGTTCTATTATTCCCTATTATCGCCTCGGAAGTTCCCCATATAATAATATTTATGTATTATTATTTGTACCCAGTATATAACCACTGGGAACTACTATTCGTGCTGTTTCGTCCAATTAATGTTTGTCTACAACACAAGTATTCAGCCCTACTGGGAGATACTTGCATTAATAGGAAAGTACAAATATACAATTTATTTCCGGTCTGTGATCGTTACCCTATGCTATAGTCATTGAGATCGCCTTTCGTGGAAGACACTACTGCAATAGCCAATTTTTTAGTTGGCTGCGTGGCAGTGTACCAAGCGTTCGGCTTCTCGTGGCAAGGCGCGGTGCCACTGAGTACGGGTTCGATCCCACTTCGGACCATATATTGTTCTTCGTTTTTTTCTATTGTTGTTTGTCTGTCAATTTTTCCGAGTGCTAACACATACTTCTTTGTTCTATTATTCCCTATTATCGCCTCGGAAGTTCCCCATATAATAATATTTATGTATTATTATTTGTACCCAGTATATAACCACTGGGAACTACTATTCGTGCTGTTTCGTCCAAATAATGTGTGTCTACAACACAAGTATTCAGCCCTACTGGGAGATACTTGCATTAATAGGAAAGTACAAATATACAATTTATTTCCGGTCTGTGATCGTTACCCTATGCTATAGTCATTGAGATCGCCTTTCGTGGAAGACACTACTGCAATAGCCAATTTTTTAGTTGGCTGCGTGGCAGTGTACCAAGCGTTCGGCTTCTCGTGGCAAGGCGCGGTGCCACTGAGTACGGGTTCGATCCCACTTCGGACCATATATTGTTCTTCGTTTTTTTCTTCCGAGTGCTAACACATACTTCTTTGTTCTATTATTCCCTACTTGACAGCCGCTCTGTTCTACAAAGACACAGCGGGCCATCATGATAATATGAAAGATAATGAGGGATTTAAAACACGGCGCAATTTGACTTCGGGTAATAAAGAGGTTAAAATGATGGGTCGTTTGCACTCTGATGTCTTTGTCGAGGATCGTTACATATTAAACAGAGTCGACGTAAAGATCAAACTCACACCCTCTAAGGATGTATTCAACATCATTGCTTATGAAATGTCTGTGGGTCATAAGAGTGTTATCACCTTATCATGTTCTGTCTGTGGGGTCGATCAATTCACTTAAACAGACGGCCGTCTTCATGTGAGAGTCTGGAATCCTAATCTGATTGAGTCTTGATCACACACACACACACACACAGAGAGAGAGAGAGAGAGAGAGAGAGAGAGAGAGATCGAATAGTAATATATTTTCAAATATCTGTTCTCTGCTGTATTAATAAAATCTGTAATGTGATATACATGATTATGTTGTTGTGTAATTTTTCCCCCCTCACATAAACCATCATCGCACATTTATAAAATGTTCTCTGACTAATAAAATGAAATTAAATATAGAAAGTATTTGTTTGTTTTATTTGAGTTTTAACTTGAATGTGAAAGAGAGAGCTTACATGTTAGTGGTAAGGGTGGACATGTTGATGATGATGAGAGCTCATGTTATGTATTTACACTTGTACATTCTTTAACAAAACTTTATTACACCGGTACAACATTTAAAATAAATATATTCTATAACACAACTATCCCATGGCTATTTAACTGACTGCAAATCACTTTAATTATTTCGCGATCATTTACAATTTCATATCTACCTGAACGATAACAACCCAGCCGATCACAAGAGGTCACCGAGATAACCCTGATCACCGAGAGGTCACCGAGATAACAACCCGCCCGAGAGGTCACGGCCGACCGCCGATTGCACGGCCGTGCATAAAAACATGTACGGCCGTACATCTTTTTGCATGGCCGTGCATTCGGTGCATGGCAGTGCATATGGCCGTGAATTCGGTGGATGTAAACCGGCACCGTCACTACTAATGCCTACTTTCTACAAGTCGTGCATACAAGTCATACAAGGAAACGAACACCTC
Source organism: Megaustenia siamemsis (assembly GCA_032433765.1). NCBI lineage: Eukaryota > Metazoa > Mollusca > Gastropoda > Stylommatophora > Ariophantidae > Megaustenia > Megaustenia siamemsis. The sequence goes on from JAVIAB010000047.1 coordinate 32,821,576, forward strand.
ATGCACCAGACAGCAAAATACATATGTCAACAATTAATATACAACAAGCCCCACCACTACAACGAAGGATCAAATGGGGTTACACACAACACATTCAAAATTACATAGGCACGCTCCGGAACCTGCATAACCCAGTGGTCAGTCCAAAGGAGAGAGAAGTCGCATACCGACTTCTGTTCAATACTCCACTGAAATAAGAAGGAAAATGGCAATTGTACAACACAAACACACAAGAAAACGAAGAACTCATATACTATAGATGCCCAACCATCACACCAACAACCCACGCACGACATGACACGCTGCAAACATACACCAAACACAAAGTAGACATACACAGAGTGATAATGCCAAACACGATACCAGAATACCACAATTTAATTTCACTACTTTCCTATTTTAGATACCTATTGTGGGTCTGTCGGAATGAGACAAAACACAGAGGTCGAACATTTAAATCAGACATTTTCTTACATATATATATATATATATATGAAAAAGCAAATGCCTATTTTACTGCGAATGCGAGTGTGAATGAATGAAGACCCATTCCCCCCTCCTCTCCCAACCCAGCTAAAATAAAGGCAAAGCCCAGGGCATCCACGATGATGAAACGATTTCAACAAACAAATCTCCTGCCACTTCTTCATAGAAAGGCAGGAGGAAATATAAATCACTGAGTGGGAGAAGAAAAAAGCTGAAGTGAAGCCATGACAGGTGGGTAACTATATCCGAGTGTTGCGTAGTGTAGTGTATTTATTTTGTGCCGAACATACTGTATAAGCCTTAGAGGCAATGCAGCAGGAGGTCAACGCCTGGGATTCACGACCCAGGCGGGCACACCTCCCCTAGAGTGTCAAGAAACTAAAGGGCTGAAACACTTGCTCGACGGGGTTTCCTTCTGGTGATCAGATTGCCTCCTGCTGCGTAGCTCTGTACAAAGAATACCCTACTACTAAAGTTGGGACAAAAATAGAAAGCAAAAAGAAAGAAAAAAAGTGTTTAGGATAGGTAATTGCTGAGAAATTAAAGTAAAATACAATGGCAACCACTTGTAGATGCACTCTAAATAATTAATTAATTATAATATACTAAATACCTTTCAGTACTACTGAACGTCACAATTCTCTGCTTGCTTTTATTATACTTTTGATAAGTTATGGTTATGATTATGGAATGTCCTGGTATCACTGCAAACTAATTACAATTCATAATTGCTAAACGACCCGTGCTAGTGGAATCATCCGAATTACTATCTCATCTTCCAAACAAAGAAAAGTAGCTGTAGTCCCTATCATAGCAGTCTCAGCACACGCCAAAATACATAAGGCGAAACCGCACAGAAAGCGAACACAAGCGTCTGTTCCATCTCATACGATATCATCATCCATCGTAAACAATCGGAATATTGAAACACGATTAAAACGGATGAAACGCACAGCTCACGTTGTGCACAGAGCACTTAACTCAGTAACTTCGGCAACAAACCGGACATTTGATAAATGTATTATCATTTTAACTTGGAGCATAATGTAATTTGATAGATATCAATTGGACAAAAAAAAAAAAAAAAAAAAAACTATGTACACTAGAGCTTCAGAGGCCCGGTATATTACATTTTTTTAGGTTTAAAGAACAAAGATGATGGAGTCTCGTAAGCATTTTGTCGAAGAAAAATAAGCATTGCTAATTTCTTGATCCTCCCCTCGCCGTTAGACATCGCATAGGGCGTGTAGTGTCTTTCGTCAGCCATCTCTATTTCTTAAGACTTAAATCCCGCCTATGGTTCATCACATACATGGTTTACATATGCCGTTTATCCAACCAATCAGAAACAGAGGAGATCAGCGAGCTTTTCTTTGCAGACGATCAGTCACTAATACATGGATAAATAGAAGACCTACACAAACACTTAAATAAACTCAACCGCGCAGGCACAAAATAAGGCATGAAAATCAAAACCAACAAAACAGAAGTCATGAATGTCGAAAAAGAGAAGCAGAACACCAACATAACTATAGGCGGCAGACGACTAAAACAAGTGGAGGAATTCAAATATCTAGGAAGACTAGTGACAAACGACAATTCACAAACAGCTTATATAGACTCAAGATGCAACAAAGCTTGTCAAATCATTGGACAGCTATCACCACTATTGTCCAACAAGGAATAACTCTAGAGGCAAAACGGGCACTCTACAATACAAACTTCATCCCAACGTTGTGCTACCAATGCCAGACCTGCACCCTAGATGCAAGAACAATAAGAAAAATAACCACTACTGAGATGAAATGTGTTAGACGAATGACAGGAAACAGTCTGAGAGATAAGATCAGAAATGAAGAACTGAGAAAAAAAAGCTAGGAATAACCCCCACCATAGAATATATAAGGAAACAACAGATAAAATGGTTTGGCCACGTGACAAGGCAAAGTGATCAAAATACAACACAACGAGCACTCAATAAACAGTGCGAGAACACCAGACCCAACGGTCGACCACGAAAAATATGGATCGACGGAATATTAGAAGCACTAGGGAACATATCAGCAGCAGAGGCGAATAGAAGAGCAAAAGGCCGCAAATGATATCTCCCATCGACGCTGAAGGGCAGATGAAGGAAGAAGATCTCAATTTGTGTGTGAGATGTTCGATCTTATCTAATGAGTCTCATCATCATCGTGTGCCTTCTCCGGAACGAAGGTTGGCTACCATGGAGCGCCATTCCACTCATCACCGCAGTTTCATCTTGTGCCTTCTGCGATCGAATCTGTCTAGTGTTGACAGATTCAGCCGCGAGAGAAGCTGTTCAGTGAAACAGCATCCAGCATATGACACTAATATTTTACCAGCTACAGACTTTTCATGATTGCTATACCAACTGTTTGCCTAGACGTCAAAAGCCACATATCTACTGAGAATTACCACTGTAATTATTTCAATGCTTGTTAAAAGACAAGTGTGTCAGAATTTTTGCATTATCACTTTGTCATATGTTACGACCTGTTACGTTATGTTAGGATCTTCATCACCACACTCCAGACACATTCATAGGTGCTCCGGTCTTAGCCTTGTTCGAGTCTCATAAGAAAATCCTGACCTACGTGCACAAATTCACTTTCACGACCTGAGATTCATAAATTGTATGGTTACGTTACTGATCAGATTTCAATGCTTTGAAACCTAACGTCAGAATGACATCCTCTATGAAGTTATACTGTTGTATAGTGTCACATCTGATAGGTCAGGGAAAAAGTCCTTTGAAACCGAAACTACAATTGTAACATTTTAAACGTTTATTGAACAAAGTGTGACGTCGCCATTATTTTGTGCCGTCTCACTATCGAAGATTAACTACAGTTGATCGCAACTCTGTGATTTATTCTGATAATTCGTGCGAATAAGTAGAATTACCATACATGGATAGATGCAGTGACAGAGACATGTAACAACAAAGGAAAATCACTCATTCAGACAGTTCGAGCAGCTCAAGAACGACAAAATGATATAAACCACGACACCTTTTAGGTATCAGTGAAAGAGAAAAGAGAAAAGAGAAGAGAAGAAGATCGCAACTCTTTCTCTTGCTCTGATGATGCAGACATTGACAATCATAAGTTCTCTGTGTTTTGCACTGTTTTTGAGGTAAAGTAAAAGTAAAGAAAATGTACCACCACATCAGAGGAACATGGTGTCAGTTTTCATGGAAAAGGAGCTTTCCAAAAAATAAGGAAGATACTGTGCAATCCATTTTTGAGAATAGAAAAAAGAAATTTAGAGCCAGTTTTAACATATGGATGTGAATCATGGACAATAGAATAACAGACAAAAAGGTCAAAGCAAAAAGAGAGCTAATTTCCAATATTAGGAAGAAGCAATCATAATTTGTTGGCCATGCAATGAAAAGGAGCAGCTGCAATATATTGTGACAACTGTGAAAATTGATGGACGAAGAAATAAAGGGAAGCAAAGAGAAAAGATACCAGACAGTTTAAGAGAATGGCTTGACAGAAGGTCAACATCAGAAATGATAAATAACTGTCGATATCTCACCAACTGGAAGTTGTGGAGAGACTTGATCACCTACGCCAGCATGCATATTTGATGATGATATACATATTTCTCAATTACCAAACGACACAATTTATGAGTAATGTGGTCTGTATCACGACAGAGCGCCCTACTTTCTCAAGAAATATCCGATATTGGGTGAAATTAGAACCCGTCGATCGGGACTGGACCCTACCTTTTGTCCTTTAGCGAATCAATTCAGAGGAAGAGGTATGTTTACAGCACTCGGAAAAAAACGACAAAGAATAAACACCAGAAAACAAACAAAGAACAATTCAGTTATTGAGTTATTTGCGGGTCATCATCATTGCACTCCGAACATGTCCATAGGTGCTCAAATCCCCTCCTCAGCAATTCCCTCAGTGCCCAGCGACTGACGACTCCAGTTCTATGTTGGTTGATAAGTCTTCTTACACGGCCACTAAGTTTCTCATTTCTGGCTGTGCCCATCTTAACTCTCATTTCCATCATCCGAAGAAGTGACGTGGATCTGTGTTTGTCGAAGTCCTGTGCTCTTCCCACATCTCGGGAAGGGGGGGGGGGGGGAATTGATGATGTCCGCCCGGTCCATTGGTTGCCCGTCCCCAACGACAGCGCAGCCAGCCAACCTGTCTGCTCTTTCATTTCCCCGTACTCCCGCATGTCCTGGGACATAGACAAAGGTGACCTTACGTATTTTGGATTTCTGCAACGGCTCTACCCATTGCATGCGTACAGAGCCTGCCTCCACTTTTTGAATCATGCTCATCGAATCACTCAGTATACATGCGTGGATGTAGTCTTGTGACTCTAACCATTTGAATGCCTTGGTCACTGCCATCACCTCCATTGTCATCCTACTCATGGTCATGACATGACGTATGCACCACTGTCTTCCTTGGCTATTCTGCCTGCCGAGCGTGCTGTAAATGCCCATGCATTTCTTTGGTGTCGTATAACAGATCCGTCTGTATAGATGATTGCATCTTTCTCATCGGTGTTATCGCAGATGAGACCGTTGACCTCAGCATTAACCACGACCGGGTTCTGTTCCCTACTTTTCCTGACGAGTGTGACAATACACGAGAAAGTCCCCTTGAATGACGTAGGCACCGGTATCCACTCCTCATCAACGCTGATATTGGAAAGTCCACAGACCTGTTTGATGACATCTTCTGCTCGGTACTACCGGTGTGGTCGTATTAACGATATGATTGTTAAGGGAGAACCGTGAAACTGATGCTTTATTAGGATTAACCAAGGCACCTGAAACCCCACACCAGGAAGAAATGCGATCGAGTTCGTCTTGCATTGTGGAGGCGATTCCCCGTCTGTCCCTTCCCTGTCGATATACCAGAATATCATCAGCAAAAGCCATAGTTCTTCCCCTCCCATCCAGCTGTTGTTTCGTGATCGTTATTGTGTACACGTTAAATAGAACTGGTGACAATGGTGAGCCTTGTGGCAGCCCAGGACAAATGGATGTTGGCTCGGAAGACCAACTTCCACATCTGAGTATCACCTTCCTCTGAAACAGTGCAGCAGCGATCCATCTAATGAGGAAGAGGTGCACCGCCAGTTTGAGGAGCATATGCATGAGATATTCAAATGGTACCCTGTTGTATGCATCCTCCAGATCTATAGCAGCAGCACGTGTCTCCTCTCGTCTGTGGAAGCCTTCGAAGACATCATAGGCAAAGACTGCCGCATTGAGCCATGTCTCTTTGTTATATCTATAACCTCCGAGTGTGGGTGGGAATATGCGTTTCTGTTCAAGGTGACAGGTGAGGACACGGACAACTATTTTCTCCAGCAGTTTGCCCGCAATGTTCTGCATTGTGATGATTCTGTAGGCACTGATCTGAGAATGGTCCTTGTTTGACTTCGGTAGCGGTAGTAAGTAGCTGTGTAGCCACTCCTCCTTTATCTGGCCACTCCGAAAACTGACATTAAACTCAGGAGCAGTGTTGTGTGACCTTTTAAGTGTCGTGCGAATGGTATCGGTTGTGATTGTGAGATCTTCTTCCATCCCTACATCCTTATACAATTTTGACAGCGATCCCCGTATCCTCATTCTTACAGCCTCGTTTATTTGGTCCGTGTGCTCAATGTAGCGGGCAAGCAGGGCCTTCCCTTTGCTCTCATCAGATTTGTGCCATATCCGGCCTGTGCTCTGAAAGTCTGGTATGCCTCTGTGTCGTGTTGTGCCATTCATGCTCTGATGAAGGCGCAAGAATGTGGCGAGCGATTTTTCTGAGCACACTTTTTTACAGAAGTCATCCCATTTGGCATCCTTAGCCTGCTTAGCACATAGTTTAAAGTGCATCATTTTTTGGTCGACCTCTACTTTTAGACGCTTCAAGAGCTCAGGTTGTGTTCTTCCATTCCTTCTGGCTTTCTGCCATGTCTTGGCCGTTTGTCTCTTGCTCCGCCAAGCTTCATCGACTTCAACGTTCCACCAGGGTGGCTGCATCCATCTCTCCTGCCTCCTACGAGGGGCGCACTGTTTCCTATGTCTGATTTTGCTAATGACGTCCTGGTCTGTTTTCTCGTAGTTGAATGTGTGGAACTTCCTTTTCTGTCTTCTATTTCTGCTTTTCTCAATTAGGAGGACACATGGATAGTGATCACTTCCGTGGAACCCCAGTGCACTCCACCTGGAAACCGGTGCGAAGGTGGAAGACACCAGTGCAAGGTCTATGACGCTATCAGAGTCCCCTGTTCGAGTGGCCATTCTTGTTGCCCTTCCATCATTCAAGCACACTAAATCGGCCGACACCAGTGCGTTCTCTGGGTCTTCTCCCTGTTTGTTGGTTATGACGTTACCCCACTGGTTTCCTCTAGCATTAAAGTCTCCACAGAAAATGACGCTCTCTTCATCGAACTCGAAGAGATTCTACCATTGTTGTGTGTTCACCTTCCCATTACAGGCATACACATTGACAATCACGAAATGAACTGGGGTCTGCACCCTAACCGCATGTACCTGCAATTCTGCATTGTTCCACACAGACATATCAACCTCAGCTGCCACCATATTGTTGCGCACAAGGATGGCCTGCCCGAGGTGTCGCCTATTGTAGAAGCAATGAAAGCCAGGAGTACTTACTGTCTTGTCACCAAGAAGAGTTTCTTGCAAAACCATTATATCGGCGCCGCACAGTAGCTTATCAAGAATGGGCCGTCGTTGATTTATGGACCCACAATTCCAATAAGTAACGCGTACATACTTTAGGCCTAGCCTCTCACAATTCGATAGTTTAATGCCACCTCGTTTGACCTGTCGTGTTTTCCTTCTTCGATGATGCTGTTTGGGCTGCATCTGAATACTTACCGTCATCATAGATGATTTTGTCGCTTGACGTCGATGCTGTGGATGGTCCAGACTCATGTGCACTTACTCCGTCGCACAGGCCCAGAACCCGTTTCCACGTTATAAACTGGCCAACTCCAGTAAATAGCTCAGCAGCACGCGGATACACTGTGAGCCTTCCACAAATTAAATCACAAAGAACAATATATGGTCCTAAGCAGGATCGAACCCGTACCTCTTGGCACAGCGTCTTGCCACGAAAAGCCAAAAATTAGGGAACACTGTCAACTCGGCTAACTTTTATTATTTCCACAAAGTTTACCAATTTTGTCCTTTAATAGCTCGGTTCCCTTTTTACTGGAGGCAAATAATAATAAATGAATATTATTATAGAGGGAAACATCCGAGGCGATAATCAGTGAATCAATTCAGAGGAAGAGGTATGTTTACAGCACTCGGAAATAATGACAAATAATCAACAACAGAAAAAAACATGGACCAAGGCAGGATCGAACCCGTACTCAGTGGCACAGCGTCTTGCCACGAAAAGCCACAAATTAGGGAACACTGTCAACTCGACTAACTTTTATTATTTCGACGAAGTTTACCAATTTTGTCCTTTAATAGCTCGGTTCCCTTTTTATTGAGCTACCGCGTCCAATAAACCAATGTTTGTATTGTTTGTTTCGTGGTCATAATTCGTCCAGTCGCAGTTTTTCACTAATACACGACCAGAAGGTTTCAGCCAAAGTGGGAAATCAACTCATGTTGCATTATTTTGTACATTCATATTATCATAAATATTATTTCGCGAGGTATCCATAACGATCCACAATTATCTTATGTGCATTTCCTCCTCATTGTTCACAAAGGCTTCTGCCAGTAATTTCAGTTTTTAAACTTTCTGTGATTTGTTTGTAGAGGTCTCTGTCGTCTGTTTTTCTTTTGTCTCCTAAATCAGTCGAGAGTGGACTAGAGTGTGTTCTCTTGTTGACGTTCTGTCCTCGGCTACACTTATTTGGCAAATTACTTTATGATTTTTTTTTTTTACTTTTTGAAAATGAGTTAAGATATCTTGTCAAATATATGAATAATCTCCAGCACTTCAAGCGGTGGTGAATTGATCCGATCAAGTCTGCATTATAAAATTATTTTAATTAAATTATAATCACTTACTACTTTTGTTTCTAGTACTAGTGAGAATTTAATTATGAACTAACATGTTGTATATTTTATGGTTGACTATTGTATAATTGTATATCAACTACTAATGATTACTTTTGCTAAAGTACAACACTACACTTAGTGACTACTACAGCGATTACTAACTATGACGATGATCAATTATTTAATTATAGCAGATATGATTTATATTTCATTTCAAATTATGATGTTGGATATTGACATGTCTTATTAATTGAAGTTATTATGTGATCAGATTAACAACACTCATTATTCATTCTCATTCACAATGATGATTTGTGAAAATGTTGTTTAATTAATTTTATAATTTTGTATTAATTATATATTAATAATATTTGACATTTAAATATTTAAGAAAGATAATTTACTACAATAGATAGCAAGAGGTCTGCCATCATCAGATAGCATGTCATGTCCTTTGCAGAACATTGCATTCATTAATTACACTGTAATTAATGCTCTTCTGAAGGAATCTTTGTCTCTAGCCAGATCTCCCACTTCTTCTGTTGTCATGTTCTTTGATGCCTTGAGACCACGTTATTGGTCTGCCCCTAATGCATTGCCACAAGGAACTGTGCCTTCCATTATTGTTCTTTCCAGCCAGCTGTGTCGTTTGATGTGGCAATAGTATTTTAATTTCCTCAGTAAAATGGTGTTTATAAGCCAGTTATTTTTAATGTTAAAGTCATTTAATATGTCTACATTGCTCTTTCTCATTAACCAAAGTATCTTAATGATTTTTCTGTAGCATTTTGTTTAAAATAAATTGATTTTCTTCCTTGCTGTTTGCGAAATTGTCCATGATTCACAACTGTATGTTGCTATCAGGAAGATACATATCCATAGTAATTTTAACTTTACTGCCTTGCTAGTATAGTGTCAAAGGTTCTTCATGGTGTTTAATTTTTGTATTGCAATTGCTAATCTTAACCACTAATATCTTCAATAATCAAGAAAAGACGATGGTCATATGTTGGACATGTGATGAGAAGAGATAATAACCGAATAACAAAGCAAGCCCTCATGTGGGTAACAACAGGTAAGAGGAAAAGAGGCCAATCCAGAGAGACACTGAGAAGAACATTGATCAGAGAGGCAAGAGCAGCAGGAATCAGCTCCCTCAATGAGATAGAGTTGCTTGCACTGAACAGAGACAAATGGCGAGATTTAATAAAATATCTTTAGAAGGATTGAAAACTGCTAGAATAAAAATTTAGATAGGAAAAAGAGTATCTGGGTCTATTCACTATGGGCCGGCTACCCATATCTTTCATAATGTTCCACAGTTTCTGAGGCTGCACTCAGACCATGCTGTGATCTATGAAGCATGTATGGATTTCTGTCTCATTCCCTACACTTCTCAGGGATGTTTCTTATGTTAAAGATGTTGTGCCAGGTGCTTCTACTATGTTTGAAACCAGTTTGAACTATATGAAGTTCATGTTCTAACGTTCTTGCTATCCTGTTCATGAAATTCCACAAGAGTATTTTGCTGGCATGGCTTATTAGGACAACAGTTTGGCAGTTGGAACACAGCTTCAGATTTCTTTTCTTTGGAATGGGGATGTACACTGACCTTTTCCAGGCTTTAGGATCTTTACACACAGTGCATGATAAATGTGAATGGTGACCTCCCCTCCAGCCTGGATTAATCCAGCTGGAATATCACTTCCTGGTGAATTCCCTCTCTTCAGATTTTTATTGCAGAATGAACTTCATCAAACATAGGCTCTGGTTCTTTTTTTTCTTCACTTTCTATTAATATATTTGAGTGTTTTGAGATATCTTCATACATTGATGTGCAGTAATAACTCCATCTTTGCAATATATCCTTTTGTTCGGTTAGTGTGTTGCCACTGTGGTCATTAATTACTTGAACTGATGGTCTAAAATTACATGTTATTCTAATTTCTTTGAGAATTTCTCCGCCTCCCCTTTGCTGATAGAGCTTTTTAATTCTGCCACAGACGTTCATAATATAATTTTTTCTGTCTTTTATAATCTCTGTTTTAACTGCTTTTGCGTAGAGGACTACCATATTTATAAAATTTGGACTTCCGTTTCCATGATGGTGGAACTAAGTCACGTTCTCTCGATCGCTGCAGAAATTGCTTTGGAATCTGATCAATTTCGGCTTTCCGTTGCAATTTTCTGCATTCAAGTCGAAATGATGTTCTACTTATCATATCTACGCCAATGAATTGGCGTTGCACGCACGGCAATACTCCGTTTTGACAAATCAAGTGTTGTGAATGTGACCTTCCACCGTCTAGTGTTGATCTGCGTTTTACGTCACACTGAGTGCTGTTGACTGTTGATGGAGTTGTTCGCCGCAAGTTATTTACAATTTCCAACGCATTAATGTGGTGGGATCCGTCAAGTCAGCCGAAGTTTGATCTCTTTGGGGAATTTGCACCATGTTTCGTTCGTTGTAGACTGCATTCACTAGAGTAATCATGAACCCATGGGCGCAGCCATTTTGTGCGTGCTACGTCATCATAATGGCTCATCGTTTGTCCCAAGACCAACCATGCGCTAATCTTGCGATCTGTTGTTTGGTGTGCAACGGGGATGATCTGACGACGAACTGTGTTTTGTATGTTCGGAGTTGGAGTCAAACACGATGTCCTGGCATCATCAAGCGCTATACATTTAAATACTATGACGATCATCATTTTCAGAAGGAAGTGAACTTCCGGGCAATATGGTGGATAGGCGGCAGGAACCATTGAAGGCTATGTCTGAAAAGTGTTCCTTGTTGCAGTTTCCTCATATTCAAAGTCTGGCTTGTTGCAGGAGCTACTGAGTTAAGTGCTCTGTGCATACCGTGAGCCGTGTGTTTCATCCGTTTTGATCATGTTCCGATATTCCAATTGTTTACGATGAATGCTGATATCATATGACAGGGAACAGTTGGTCGTGTTCACTTTCTGTGCGGTTTCGCCTTATGTCTTTTGGCGTGTGCTGAGACTGCTATGATACGGACTACAGCTACCTTTCTTTGTTTGGGAGATGAGTTATTAATTCGGATGATTCCACTGGCACGGACGGTTGAGCAATTATGGATTTTAATTCGTTTGCAGTGATACCGGGGCCTTCCATAACCAAATTTATAAAATTTATTGGTTTTCAACATTTTGAATGAGAGGTCTTAGCTCTCATTTCATTTTAATAATTTATTCCTTATCTGCCCATAATTATAATACTAATGCTTAGTAGTACTAATATTTCGTTCCTTAAACTTAAGCCCATGAATATAATATGATAACTTTGTTGAGATCTTCTAATTTAGTTATAATTTTTGTTTTCTTTTTCTTGTAGATTTATGGCTGACCATAATCTTAAATTTAAAGAATACAGTCTGTCTGCTCAAAGCTCTGTTGTGATATGTTGTCAAGTATACTCATTTTATTTTGTATCTGTTGATGGTTATGTAATAGGAAAGCTATGTCATCAACAAAGTCTAGCTCATTAAGTTGCTTGGTCAGTGACCACTGGGTTCCATTTCTGTTGTTTATTTCTGATGCTGTGAGAGCTTTACTACTATGAATAACATTTTTCTGCTCTTTTTTAATTGTTCTTTTTCTATTCTCCTTATTGTCAGTTTTATTCAGCACAGCAGGTTTATGCCAATCCTCTCTCATATGTATAATGAAATGAACATGTATAATGCTTCTTAAAGTGTTAACTACTCTATTATTATTTGCAGAAACGTTTTTGTGAATGATCAGATCAACAGCTAGATATCATTGGATGCCAAAATGGAAGCAAAAGTCCACGAGGAATTGTTATCATTTTTAGCCCTGCATAACCTAGAGGATACAGTTAGGTCAGACTTCATTTTTTAATTTTGTCCTGGCATAAAATCCTCTTAAAAAGAGTGTTTATTTCATGTTCCAATAACCAAGGGTTGTCTACTTATTGTTTCTTTCTTTCTGTGTTATATTATAGATTAGTTCTTGCCAACTGTTAAGAGTTATGTTGTTTGTAATTTTATATTATATTTTATATAGTTAATCCTGAGTTGTGAACGTTTGAAAATGTGCTATTTATTTTAGAAGCCTCACCTAGAGGTTCATACATCATCACTGGTTGATCACTGAAGCTGGTAACCAGGGTTGCCAACTTAGCGGATTTTCCGCTAGATCGCGGCCAAAAAATAATGAATCCGCCTGGCGGAATTTCTAGCGGATTTGTTTTGAATGACAACGGCAAATCGCAGATTTTTTTAACACGATAATCGACTAAAATTAGCCTTATCGTGGTCAAAACACAAACTAAGAGCGTCTGTAGCGCTTGTGTGACAAGTGAAATTATGTACGTACAACGTCATTATATCACTTTCGTTCTGACCAATAGAAAATTTAGTAGAGTATTATAGTAGAGACTTTCGGTTTGAAACTAAAACTTTTCTACTTTGGAAATAAATTGTTGGAGAACTGAGGATTTATAGTCATAGTGTTAAGTCAAGCATGTCATCATTAATTAGCAAGTCTAATATTTCAAACTGAGGATTTGTTTAGAGTCAGTGTGAGTGTTCAGCAACGTGTTTCTTTCTACGTGAATATCAAGTCCATATTTATTTCAAATTGTGTAGGTTCAACGCCCTACCGCTATAAGAGAGTTGCAATTTTTGGTAATTCCATATTATACATGTGGCTGCAACTATCAGCAACGTACATTAACATTACAACATAAAGATCTGACACTTCAATATCAACAACGATTTCGTAAAGAGTGGGCTAAATGAAGTGGACCTTAAAGATTGGATCTTAGAAGTCCCGGGAAGTGCTGACAAAGCTAGATGCGAGTTTTGTAAATGTGTATTGGCATCGAAACATTGGGATCTTCTTTCTCACAGCAAATCAAAGAAGCTTCAGTCGGCCAGCGTTGCATTTTCCTCTTCATGAAAACTGGACACTTTGCAATTTCTTTGTCTTTCAAAGTATTTTTATGTTGCCAAATTAAGTTAGTTTCTACATGCATTAATATAGTTGTAGTTGTGCTGTTACAAATCGAAAAAATAATTATTTTTCTTGAAATTTATTCTCCCATTTGGTTTGGAGATGCGTAATAATAATAATAATAAAATAGTACGTAGATAAATAAAGCAAATACGTAGATATTGGTATTTCCGGTTGTTTCCAAAATGGAGGAATTATTTTTCTCCGGCTTGGTATTGAACCGTTGATCAGAGGTTTAACAAGCCGCTATCGTAAAAACGATGTTGTTAATGAAACGTAGACCTGATACAGAATGTGTAAATTAGCAGTAGATAATAATGATAGTTTTTTCGGCCCCAAAACAACAACAAAAATAGGATTCTGGAATGTGCGAACAATGGCCGCTCCGACGAAACATGCACAGGTCGCGAGCGAGATGGACAGATACGATCTAGATATTTTAGGATTAAGCGAAATGCGCTGGCTTGGAACAGGTAGGAGATCTATTGATAATATCAACCACTAATATCTTCAGTAATAAAGAAAAGACGATGGTCATACGTTGGACATGTGATGAGAAGAGATAATAATCGAATAGCAAAGCAAGCCCTCATATGGGAAACAACAGGTAAAAGAAAAAGAGGAAGACCCAGGGAGACACTGAGAAGAACATTGATGAGAGAGGCAAGAGCAGCAGGAATCGGCTCCCTCAATGAGATAGAACTGCTTGCACAGAACAGAGACAGATGGCGAGATTTAATAAAATATCTTTAAAAGAAAACTGCTAGAACAAAAATTCATATAGGAGAAGGTGTATCTTGGTCTACGCCCTATGGGCCGGTTACGGCTCGAAAGGTCAATAGATAGATAGATAGATAAATAATAATTTAATGTAAGTTTCCTATGTAATAAACTCCGGAAATATTTTTTGGAAAATCTGGCGGAAATTCTGGCGCAATTTTTCGGACAATCTGGCGGAAAATCGCGGATTTTTGGCTCCAGTCTAGCGGATTGACATCGACTGCAGTTGGCAACCCTGCTGGTAACAATGTAAAACCTCCTCCTTTTATTTATTTTTGTTGTTGTTACGAATTGATTAATTTTTCCCATGTGGCTATCGGTTAGTCATTGTCACCTGCCATATATATTGTAAGAGGCAACTAAAGAGATTATATATATATCTTTGTATAATTATGTTTTGTTAAAATAAATAATGCTTATGTAAGATTCAGAACCAGAATGTCCATCAGCATCGGAAGATTAACAGTGACTAATAGGTGACTGCTTTAGGATTTTTTTCTTTCTCATGTTCATCCAACAAATAAAGGAATAGATAATTCTCATCATCATCATCTGCCCCTGAAAGGACATTAAGGACATTTGATACATTGTTTTGTGATTTACAGCAGTCTATGATACTTTTACCTATTGTCGCAAGGCATCCGACTTTAAAATGGCATTGTTGTGTGCTGGGTAGAGGGACTGGCTGGTAATTGTCAGCCTGTGGGCTGAATGTCCCAGGCTTAAATTCTAGAACATGTAGTGGTCATTTTTTACTTCGGATTCATGATTTCTTCTGAAGCATTCTGAAGATGGATACACTAGACAACAATGCTTGAAATACAGCGCAGTTATCTGTTAATAAATGAATGACAAAGAAAAAGAACAAATTAATATAAAATAAATTATTTTAAGTTAAAAAACATTTATTCTTTCCTTCCTCATTTGCCTTTCAGTGTCGAGGGGTGCCCCTGAAAAAAAACATATGAGTTTAAATTATGAGATGACCTTCATATCTATCTGTGGGTGTTATTAGCACATTCATTGTTATGTTTGTTACATCTTGATAGCAGGGGACTGGGTGGTCTAGAGGTAAGATGTTAGTCTATGAACAAAGAAGGTCCAGGTTTCAAATCTCAACACAAGTGGTTCTAATTTTTCAAAATTAAATCTGTGGTTTTTCAAGGGCTTACCCTCCCCTGGTCTCTGGGTGGTGAGGTCTGTCTAGCTCTCTCTGGTTAGTGAGATCTGATGTCTAGCTCTCTCTGGTTAGTGAGATCTGATGTCTAGCTCTCTCTGGGTAGTGAGATCTCATGTCTAGTTCTCTCTGGGTAGTGAGATCTGAAGTGTAGCTCTCTTTAGATAGTGAGATCTGATGTCTAGCTCTCTCTGGTTAGTGAGATCTGATGTCTAGCTCTCTCTGGGTAGTGAGATCTCATGTCTAGTTCTCTCTGGGTAGTGAGATCTCATGTCTAGTTCTCTCTGGGTAGTGAGATCTGAAGTGTAGCTCTCTTTAGATAGTGAGATCTGATGTCTAGCTCTCTCTGGGTAGTGAGATCTGATGTCTAGCTCTCTCTGGGTAGTGAGATCTCATGTCTAGTTCTCTCTGGGTAGTGAGATCTTATGTCTAGTTCTCTCTGGGTAGTGAGATCTGAAGTGTAGTTCTCTTTAGATAGTGAGATCTGATGTCTAGCTCTCTATGGGTAGTGAGATCTCATGTCTAGTTCTCTCTGGGTAGTGAGATCGGAAGTGTAGTTCTCTTTAGATAGTGAGATCTGATGTCTAGCTCTCTCTGGGCAGTGAGATTTGATGTCTAGCTCTCTCTGGGTAGTGAGATCTGATGTCTAGCTCTCTATGGGTAGTGAGATTTGATGTCTAGCTCTCTCTGGGTAGTCTAGCTCTCTCTGGGCAGTGAGATCTGATGTCTAGCTCTCTGTGGGTAGTGAGATCTGATGTCTAGCTCTCTATGGGTAGTGAGATCTGATGTCTAGCTCTCTATGGGTAGTGAGATCTGATGTCTAGCTCTCTATGGGTAGTGAGATCTGATGTCTAGCTCTCTATGGGTAGTGAGATCTGATGTCTAGCTCTCTCCGGGTAGTCTAGCTCTCTCCGGGTAGTGAGATCTGATGTCTAGCTTTCTCCGGGTAGTGAGATCTGATGTCTAGCTCTCTCTGGGCAGTGAGATTTGATGTCTAGCTCTCTCTGGGTAGTGAGATCTGATGTCTAGCTCTCTATGGGTAGTGAGATCTGATGTCTAGCTCTCTATGGGTAGTGAGATCTGATGTCTAGCTCTCTATGGGTAGTGAGATCTGATGTCTAGCTCTCTATGGGTAGTGAGATCTGATGTCCTGCTCTGGATATTGTTTGCCTTCTTTTGCTTTTCTAGTGGCCTCTCTTGCTGTTATATTCCCTAGTGTTTCTAATATCCCATCAGTCCATATTTTTTGTTCCTTTTTCTTTTTGAATTAGGCTCTTGGGTGTTCTTGCAGTGTTTATTGAGGCCCATTGTGTTATGATCTTTCTGACTTATCACGTGGCTAAACACATTTTATTGAGTTAATCCCTTGACCTAGGATGAACTTGAAAAGTCAGAAGAGGATAAATATATTGCTTAGAGAAACTACACACCATGGAAATGAATATTAATTGGAAATTGTAATTGTTTTTCTAGCAACATTGATGACATAATCCTGTCATACTTAGTTGGTGTGGTGGAGCTGGTCAGTCAAGGAGATGATGGCCTGGACATAGTGGAGTTGATGGAAATGATGAATGCTTATCTGCCTGGGTTTGATCAGATTAGCAGGTATATTCTGTTAACATTTTGTATGTTATGAGAGTAAGTAAATATGATGCAGTGAAATAGTTTTGAATGTGAGGTAAAGACTTAACCACACTACAGTATCAAATATACTTAATATTTATAATAATGGAACCAAGGTGTCTGTCAGCTCCAGGAAGCAGCCTGTGACTCACAGCTGACTGTTTGTGTCAAGATTGGTGAACCGGAACTAAGGAGAAACTTTTGCACATCTTTGCAGTGCACCTAGAAACAGACTTACCAGTGAGGTCATGTGAGTAGGGATCTAGAGGGAAGGCAAACCAGTACACAAAGATTGCCATGAAGAAGACAAAAGTGTTGTGCTGAAAGACACAAATAGTACAGCTTGCTTTAAACCACAGCTCAGGGCATTTCTACCTGCCTAATATCTCTTTAAGAAGAAAAATCTGTAGTCATTGGGTGAACTCAACAAATGAGAAATATACCTATAATACAATATAATATATTATAAGTCTATAAATAAGACCAGGGGCAGATTGCAATAGTGATCATGTACCAGTTGTGGGAAAACTTAGAGAAAAAACAGCAAAATGAGCCTCAGTTAATATCAAGTTAAATTTAGATTTACTCAAATCAGACAAAAGGTTATAAAACAAATTTAACATCACAATTCAGAACTGGTACAATGCAAAATAGAAGATACAAAAAGCATTGATGAACAGGGGGAAATGCTAAAAGATCAATACAACAAGCATCAAAAGAGTTCTTACCACTAGTTAGGACAAATTCAAGAAAGAAATGGATCACAGATGACATTTTACAGCTAATGGATACAAGAAAAAGGAATATGGATTACAAAGATGAGTATAAGATGTGCAGTCCATTTTTGACAATAGAAACAAGAAAAAGAGTTTCTAAATGTTATGTAAAGCCAGTCTTAACTTATGGATGTGAGTTACGGACAGTGGGACAACAGACAAGAAAATCACTGGAGGTTGTAGAAATATGGTTTTACAGAAGAATAGTGAGAATATCATGGACAGCTAAGAAGAGTAATGAAAACGTTCTGAAAGAGGTCAAAGCAAAAAGAGAGCTAACTTTCAATATTAGGAGAAACAATCATCATTTTTTGGCCATGTAAGGAAAAGGAATGTCTGGACTATATTGTGACAATTGGAAAAATAGATAAGTGCTGATTTCCAGTGAACTTTTCTGTTTATTTGTTTGTTTTTATTGATATTTGAAGGGATCATGTGATTGTACGCGCTTTCTATTTGATGTAAATCACTTTGCTTCTTTTGATTCATTGCATTTTGTTACAATTTCTTTATTTGATCACTGATACTCATCTTTGTTATTGATTGCGCTATTGAACGCGTAAAAAAATTGCGGTTTGTTTTCGCCGGTCTGTCATCAAGGACGCGTAACTCATTTAATTTGTAAAAGGCTCACAGTGGGTATCCGAGTGCTGCAGAGCTATTTACTGGAGTTGGCCAGTTTATAATGTGGAAACGGGTTCTGGACCGTGCGACTAAGTAAGTGCACTTGAGTCTAGACCATCCACAGCATCGACGTTCAGCGACAAAATCATCTATGATACTATGACGACGGTAAGTATTCAGATGCATTTTGTCTTTGTCCCTGGACATGCGGGAGTACAAAGAAATAAAAGAGCGGACAGGTTGGCTAGCTGCGCTGTCATTGAGGACGGGCAACCAATGGATCGGGCGGACATCATCAATGCCCTCCGAGATGTGGGAAGAGCACAGGACTTCGACAAACACAGATCCACATCACTTCTTCGGATGATGGAAATGGGAGTTAAGGTGGGCACAGCCAGAAATGAGAACCTTAGTGGCCGCCGTATAAGAAGACTTATCAACCAACATAAAACTGGAGTTGTTAGTCGCTGGACACTGCGGGAATTGCTGAGGAGGGGATCTGAGCACCTATGGACTTGTTCGGAGTGCAATGATGATGAACCGCAAATAACTCATTAACTCAATAACTCAATTGGAAAAATTGAGGGACAAAGAGATAAAGGGAAACAAAGAGAAAAGATACCAGAGAGCATAATAGAATGGTTTGGCAGAAGGTCAACAACAGAAATGATAAATAACTGTCAAGATTGAAAGTTGTGAAGAGACATGATCACCTATGCCAGCAGGCATGGTACTTGATGATGATGATATTATAAGTATAGTTTTGGTTGTTTTATTGTCTGTTTACAACCTCATAATGTACATTATGATTGAAACATACATAGATGTAAACAAAGCAATATATGCTTGCTTCATAGACTACACCAAATCTTTTGATAGAATACACCATAATCAACTTATAGACTGCCTAAAAGACATAAATATAAATCTGGACAATACAGACATTGACTAATATGTAATTTGTACTGGGAGCAAACAGCAATAATAAAATATAACAAGGAGAACTCTACACCCATTGATATAAAAAGAGGAGTAAGACAAGGATGCATCCTATCACCAAGCTTGTTCAATCTATACACTGAGCAAATCTTTAAAAACATCACAGCGATGCCAGGCCTGAACATTAATGGAAAGACAATCAATAACCTAAGATATGCTGATGATACTGTACTACTAGCAGAAAATCCTAAAGATCTACAACAATTACTTAATGTAATAAACATGACAAGCAAAAAATATGGACTAGATATGATTATCAAAAAGACTAAAACTATGATCATAAACAAATAAAATTCTAAAATCCTACAAATAAATATCAAAGTTGAAGGAATACATCTGGAGACAGTTTAGAGGTACAACTACCTGGGACACACTATAATCAGTGATGAAAAATGTAAAACTGAAATAAACAAAAGAATAGGTATGGCAAAAAGTAATTTTAAAGCCATGAAAAATATACTAACATCAAAACAAATAACACCAGGGCGAAAACTAAGAATAGCAAAATGTTACATCTTCTCAATATTCCTGTGTGGTGCATGGACATGAGATAAGAAAACAGAACAGAAAATTGAAGCCTTTGAAATGTGGATTTATAGAAGAATAAGTAGAATTGGATGGGAAGAAAATGAAACAAACGATGAAGTTTTAAAACAACTGAAAATGAAAAGAGAACTGCGAAACACAACTAAAACAAGACAAATGAAATTTTTGGGGCATGTTAAAAGATACAACAGCCTACTAAAAGTAATATTGGAAGGAAAAATACAAGGTAAAAGAGGCAGACCAAGCGTAGCATAGACGAGTAACATAAAAAAATGGACAAGTCAATCTTTGACAATCTGCACCATCAAAGCAAGAGACAGAGTGGAATGGCGCTCCATGGTAGCAAACCTTCGATGCAGAGATGGCACTCAATGATGATGAATGTACATTAGAAAACTAGATGCATTTAGAACATTTGATAAATTTATTGTGCGCATTTTCTTATCATTGGTCACTGATGAAGCAGTCCTTTACATCATGTAGTGTTTTGTAAGGAAACAAACTCTTTTCCTTCTACCTTGCTTGGTTGCTGGCTATTCTAAGAGGGTACCCCAAGTACAGTCTATATTGAGCTTCTCTTTTTTCACCATATTTTATCACATTGTTTTTGGTCTACCACTTTTTCACTTTGCTTCTCCGTGATTCCTCTAAAGTTCTAGTAACATGATTATACATGGTGTTTATGGCAGCAGTTTTCCAAGAAACATTTAGAATGAAACAAACATGATATTTTGGCCCTTTAGTGAGAAGGAGTGAGAAATGTATTATGGCGAATGTGGTTCAGTATAAAATAAATGACCAGCTTATAAGATGTTGCATGAGTTTATATAGTAACTGCAGAAGTGTGATTAGAGCAAATAAAGGAATATCAAAACCATTCGCAGTAACACCTAAAGCAAGACAAGGTTATGTATTGTCACCACTCATGTTTATCACCTACATTGACAAAATATTCAAGGATACCAAACTAAAAATGAAGATATAAATGAGCTACTTTTGCTGATGACCAGAGCCTAAGAGCTTTCAAAGAAATAGAACATCTAATGTCCTTGAATAAAAAATGTAAAATGAATATCATGAGAATAAGTATTGAAAAAACACAAGTTATATCAATAGGAAGACAAAGTGTAGTAGCCTCTGTCAGTCATGGTTGACTATGGATTTTTCTGCTCCCCTAGAAATGTTATTTTTTTTTTTCTTTCCTTATGCCAGGAAGACGAAAGAAGACGTTAAATACAGCTATAGAACACCAAGCTATAAAACAACTAACAAACTTTAAATGAAATAGACATCCAAAGCAACAAGGCAACCCAAATATTGGAATAGTTATCTCCAAAACCTCAACACAAAGCAATACCTATCACCACCAAGAAATATCTTATACAGAGTATATTCATTCCCACATTGTTCTATCAATGTCAAACATGATCAAAGGAAGCTTCTCACCACAAAGATAAGCTGTCTAAGAAAAGTGCTTGGAATGCACAGACGGGCAGACATTTTTTTATAAGAGAAAAAGTGGGCATTGACCCAAAAACAGCAAATAAAATGGTTTGTCCATATAGAAAGAGTGCAAATACCTTACCATACAAATCATATATTAACCCTAGATTATGACACCTTTGTAAAATTTGCAAACTCAAAATACATTTTTTCTTTGGAATTCAACATTATTGCTTCTGGTGATCCCTGAGTGTTTGATTTGTTTCCTTTGATGTTGAATTATTTTTTTTTTTTCAAATACTCATACTTCATATGCTCTTTATAAAATTTATCGTGTCGTAAGAGCACGGCTGTATACCAGTAAGCGCTCTTAAATCACACAGCACTCTGTAGCCTGCTGATCTCAACTAGAACTTATGATCGAATTGAACACCCTTGACCTCAACGCTTGTTGTGGCGTTGCAGGCACGTAGATTGCCGGTGGCGTCTTGACCCCGTATCAGTCCACTTGATATAGGCTGGTCCCTGTTCCATACGGGTTGACTGATTTTGGATTCGATGTGGGTTAATCTTGAAGCTCGCCTTACCTGGACACTGCACTGCCCTCTCAGTACTGACACCCGTCAGCTCGGCTAAGGGCTGGACTGCTGCTTGACTCTCCCACTGTTGTCTAATCGTGCCTTTGCCAGCACCCATGTTGGTTCAGAACCTACAACTACACTTTAATGTTGTGCTCCTCAATGAACCTGAACTAGCTCAAGTTGTCTCTCTTCCTGTCACCTACTTTGTTCGCGTGTAAACGTACATCTGTGTACCAAAAGTTCAAATGTAATATTCAGGGTTCATAAATTTTGCAAAGGTTATGTGATCTTGGGTTAAAAAAGGAGAAGGAAGAAGGGCAAGAGGCAGACCCAGAATACTATTGGCAGTGAACATCAAATAAATGCTACAACAGCATCTTCTGGCAATGATTGAAGCTGCCAAAAGACCAAGAACCACAACTTTGTATCTCCCTTGATACCTGAATGGTACAAGAGGAAGTGAAGACAGAAAGAGAAGGAAATAGCTGAAAAATATTGTGACTGCCGTGACAAATTCAGGGAAGTGGCGAAAGAGAGAAACTGAGAAAAAAAGATACAAGTCAGGTTAAGAGAATGTTATGGTAGGAAGTCAGCAACAGAATTGATTAGACTACTATAGAAAGTTTCAGAGAGACATGATCATTTTGTAAAAGTATTGGATGGGAGGAAAGTCGGATAGATGCATTAAGGAATAGATGCAGAGATACAGTAGACTTCTATACACTTCATGGCTTCACAAGCCAACAAATGCTTCACAAGCCAACAAATGCTTCACATGTTAACAATTTCCAGCCGGGAGCCCAAAACTTGCAGGTGCAGAGGAAAAAGTAGAAGTTTAACACCGTAACAACTTCTGGTCAGAAGGTCCAAACTTACGCATTAATAGGGTACAATTTTCTCCAGCAGGTGGTTGACACTAATAGGGTACAATTTTCTCCAGCAGGTGGTTGACACTAATAGGGTACAATTTTCTCCAGCAAGTGGTTGACACTAATAGGGTACAATTTTCTCCAGCAGGTGGTTGACACTAATAGGGTACAATTTTCTGCAGCAGGTGGTTGACACTAATAGGGTAGAATATTCTCCAGCAGGTGGTTGACACTAATAGGGTTTCAATATTCTCCAGCAGGTGGTTGCCACTAATAGGGTAGAATATTCTTCAGCAGGTGGTTGACACTAATAGGGTAGAATATTCTCCAGCAGGTGGTTGACACTATTAGGGTAGAATATTCTCCAGCAGGTGGTTGACACTAATAGGGTAGAATATTCTCCAGCAGGTGGTTGACACTAATAGGGTAGAATATTCTCCAGCAGGTGGTTGACACTATTAGGGTAGAATTTTCTCCAGCAGGTGGTTGACACTAATAGGGTACAATATTCTCCAGCAGGTGGTTGATACTATTAGGGTAGAATATTCTCCAGCAGGTAGTTGACACTAATAGGGTACAATTTTCTCCAGCAGGTGGTTGACACTAATAGGGTACAATTTTCTCCAGGAGGTGGTTGACACTAATAGGGTACAATTTTCTCCAGGAGGTGGTTGACACTAATAGGGTACAATTTCCTCCAGCAGGTGGTTGATACTAATAGTGTACACTTTTCTCGAGCAGGCTTTTCATAGACTTAAGTTTACCTTAACCTGTTTGTAGAACAACAGCCCTATGTTGTCAGAGTTATTTCTCCTAAGAAAGCAATCTTACCAGATCAACTTTAAGATCTATACATAAGCTCTAAAAGTACACACTTACTCAGCTTTCATGTATTCTTTGTCTTAAATATCTTTTGATGACCAGAAAAAATTTTAATACTACTGAATGTTAAAGAAAAAGAAATGTTGGATATTACACACAGAATACTACCTAAGATTGTATTTAAGCACTTGTTTTACTTCAATGCACAAGAGTATAGATCAGAGAAAACATGTTTTGTCTGGTAAGAAAGAGTTGAACAAATTAACCAAAATAACTTGAACTATATGATGCAAGAATAATTAAATTCTTGTTTATTTTCCATTTCTTCGTTTACACAGATCAGAAATAATTGATTGGATGTTTGGGCTTGCTAATAGATTAATTAGTTCAAGTGGAGGAAGTCAGGGTATGTATGTAGTTTTATGCTGTCAACAATATATTTAGTGTTACATTTTCTCTTCTCTTCAATACATGAATGTTGTGATCCCCATAGAAAAGTTTGTGGCTGTAGCTAAACACTTTATTTATAGTGAAATTCTTATGTTGAAATTATTATTGGTTATTGGTTATGGAAGGCCTCAGTATCACAGCAAACGAATTAAAATCCATAGTTGCTCAACCGCCCGTGCCAGTGGAATAATCCAAATTACTAACTCATCTCCCAAACAAAGAAAGGTAACTGTAGTCCCCATCGTAGCAGTCTCAGCACACGCCAAAAGACATAAGGTGAAACCGCACAGAAAGTGAACACAGCCAACTGTTCCCTGTCATACGATATCATCAATCATCGTAAACAAGCGGGATATCGAAGCATGATCAAAACGGATGAGACACACAGCTCACGGTGTGCATAGAGCACTTAACTCAGTAGCGTTGAAATGTGTACATTCAATGCATTTAGTGTTGCTTAGACCTCACCTGATATGATTGGCTGCCAGGAATGTTCATCTTGTGAGGTGTTCTCCAATAGTCTTTAATATGTCACTGTCCAGATTTTAAATTTGTTCAAATAGCGCAATATTTTTGTTAAATCACAACAGCCATGCGCTAAAATATTGTTTATTAGTGTGCTGTTTCAGTAAAAACATTTTGTTTAAAATGAAAATAGAAACAGAATCAAATTGTGTATGTTGTTCATGATCTCATTGACCCAGTACACTGTTACCAGAGTACTTAGGGTCAATATGGTAGAAGGCGGCAGGAACCATCTGTCTGAAAAGTGTTTCTTGCTGTAGTTTCTCCATATTCCAAGTCCTGCTTGCTGCTGGAGCTACTGAGTTTAGGGCTCTATGCATACCGTGAGCAGTGTTTTTCGTCCGGATCATGTTTCGATATTCTGATCACTTACGATGAATGATGATACCATATGGTGAAGGACATATAATTGCATTCTTTTTGGTGTGGCTATGCCTTATGTTTTTTGGCATGTGCTGTTGCTGCTATGATGGGGACTGTAGCTGCCTTTCTTTGTCTGGATCCTTCAATGAGATGAGAGATGTTAATTCGGATGATTCCACTGACACAGGCGGTTGAGCAGTTATGAAGTTTAGTTCTTAGTTCGTTTGCAGTGAGACTAGGGCCTTTGACTAACTACTACAACTATAACTGTTAATGGTGGTACTGAAATAGTGCCTTAATAGATCCAGTGTGTTAGTGTTTTGGGAGGAAAGTTTGGTAACTACATGCCATTTGTCATAGATGAGTTGTTCAAATAGTTGAACTCATTCCATCCTGCAGAAGGGAAACCAGCAGAAAACATCAAATAGTCTCATGAAAAGAAAGAGCTTAAGTGAACTTAATAATTAAACAAGACCTAGCATTGAATTGTCAGACATGGAGAGTTATGATTTCTTCCCTATGTGCCATCTTTGGTCTGAGTGGAACTAACTGGCTAAGTTGCACTAGAACATCTTGTCACCTGGAATGCCCTGCTGCCTGGAGGTTTTCATCAAATTTAGAAATGAGTATATCATTTTCTGACTTGAAGCCAAGTTCTTATCTAATACAACATTATATCATACATACAAACATGAATATCAAACCAATAAAGTATATTTTATATTAAAATGTTGAAAATTTTAGGAAAACAATTATTTGCTAGTTTGGTTTAATTTAGTCTTAGTTTAGCTAAATAATTGTTTGCTAGACAATCATTCAGCGTTTGATATATCCAAATGTGGTAAAATAAATGGTACCTGTTACACTTTGTGTATTGTGTGAATCTTAGAGCTTGACATGAAGAATAATCTCTTGATAACCGTTTATTAGAGGATGAAACAGTCATAGATGATGTAGCAGTTTGGAAATATGGAGATGGGGGTTCACAGTTGATAGAGCAGATGTTTAGAAAATCAGGTTTACTGGGTGAAGCACAAGCTATTTATAATCATCTATATAGGGAGGGATTATGGACTTGTGGGTATATCAGAAGTGCAGTAAAGTCAATTCTTCTTCTCTTGTTATAATTTACTATATATCTAGACTGGCAAGAGTTACAAATAGGGCGGTGTACTTTCAGTCTTCTCTGTTTGCCTCTAGTTATGTAGGATTGCTTCTGTGGTTCTGAGTTTTTGTTCTCAGTCTATTGAAGTATGTACAATCTTCTAGTACATGCTCAGAACTTTGGGTGCTTTGGTATTCTGTTCAATCCATGAAACCAGTTTCATTGCAGTCAAGAATTTCCCATATATCCGCTTCACCTCTTGTCACAGCATTTCACAAAATACATCGGCCAATTCTGTTAAGAAGGTCACTCCGGGCATACCCTACTTGATTGCGCAGGTGATGATTCCAAACCTCCTTAATCATCTCATACAACATGCATGGCAGGTAACAGTAGCTCTATTCTTTTCTTCCCTCACCATAGTAGCCACAAGGTGTGAGTGCACTGCTGTTGCAGGCTACAGTCTCTGTGTGGTGCCCATTTTCAAGTCTGAAGATCTTGGTCTACTCATGTCTTTTGAGCTTGTTTATATTGTCTTTTTCTGTATTTTTTGTTTAGTTCTCTCATAAAAACCAGATGAGCTCGGTGTCTGCTCTGGCACTGAGTGTGGTCTGATTCTAGACTAGGTTGACATCGCCAGACTTGTTCTTAATTCCTTAACAGAAGGAATTGCAGGATGAACAGGAGGATGATTGGTAGGACAAGGATGTTGAGAGACTCATGAGTTTATAAATGGGAAAAGCATCTGGTCAATTGTGAGGGATTAGTAATAACAGCAGATGTATTTGTAATAACACTTTATAAGAACAGTAAGTCTGCATGTGCTGGGATAGGTGCTGGAGCAGATATGTCATGCCTCAACTGCAATGAATTAAAATTAATTCTTTGAATGAGTAGTCAGCAGTTTAGTCATGATAATGTACAAATGTAAATAACATTTTGGTTTCATGTATTTGTTTCTTTCTACAGAAACCTGTTGGAATGAAAGCATGCCGTCACTATCCCAACATGAGAATGGGAGATTGTTTGAAGATGGTAGTAAACAGGACCTGGAAGTTACAGAGAAAAAATTTCCTACTTATGATTTTTCTGATAAACCTGTCCACCAGAACAAGTGGGGAGATGTTTGTTCTTCAGGTGCAAATGATCAAAGTCAGAATGAAAACATTCACTCAGGTATTAAAGAAGGTGAGAGATTTTTACAGGTGAATACATTCCCTATGTGTGATATTCAAAACTTATATGTAGTAAGATCAACTATAATATAGTTAAACATGCATAAACCTAACACACTTCATGGCCACCTAAATAAAGCTCTGTTTAACAAATATTCATTTCAAGTAATGCATGATGGCTCAATGATAGTTTTATTTACAATTTTACATTTTTTGACAAATGTAGGTTAATATGGATGTTCTCTGTTTATGCTAATTTGATGTGTATATGTATTTAACTGTAATATAACTTGTAATGTGACTTTCAACAATACCATCTATAGTCAAGAAATGAAAGTGGTCATATGTTGGCCATGTGATGAGACGAGACAAGAAGAGTATCTGAAAGCAAGCCCTCAAATAGGAACCAGTGGGTAAACAAAAGAAAAAGACAACTCAGAGAAACACTGAAGAGAATGCTGAGGCAAGAAGTAAAAACAGAGAGCATCAGCTCCCTTGCTGAGGTTAAGAGACTCACTTAGAACAGGGATGTGCGGTTGAGATCAAATGCAGGTCCTCTGCAAAGTATGACAACCTGATAGCAAAGATCTTTGTATGTGACGATTCGAGAATTATTGCCTTATGTGAAATTTTTTACTTGAAAGGACAATAGATAAGTAGAACGTGACCTAAAAATGTGAAATCTTCATTGTTTCATACTAGAAAACTTGTGATGACAACTGCTTCCATTAGACACCTCTCATCATCAAGTACGGTTAATGGAAAAATCTTAAATAGATATTACTGTTCCACTATCTTTTAGTTTTTTTTTCAATAGGAAGGGAAATTTAAATGTTAAAATAATTGATTAACATTTGTTTTTTTTTCCCCTCAGACATGAAATTAAGCTGTGGCCCAATAATGTTCATATCATCATCTCCATCAAAGCAGTTGCCACCTTCCTGCCCATCTCCTCAGCCTGAAGCTCAGAACAATATTTTATGTTCCAAGCGTAAGGGGAGACAACTTAGTTGCTCATCACAAGACAGCCAAGATGATTTCCCCAAGGTTAGTGAATGTCTCTTTGTCTACAGTCTTCCTTTATGGGCAAGTCTTTCTTCTGCCATCCTCTGCTTGTTGATCAAGAGTGAGTTTCTTTCAGTGATTCTCTTTTAAGTACTTTCCTAAAGTATTATAAGTTGCTGAGTAACGTTATGAAAGTACGTATATGTGTGTGTGATGAGCTTGATCCACATGGTTAAAACTGACTCCATACGCAGGCAATGAATGACTGGAGTTATTACAGAGGTCAGAGATGTGTAGTTTTGCCTTCATGTTTGTTCAGGCTGGTGTTGAAGGCAGTGAAAGAGTAGATAGACTGGCTGGTTGAGGTAGATTAGCAAATGGAGAAGCCAATGGATAGGGCAGATATCATTAACAACCACTAAGAGATGGGCAGAATGAAGGACTTTGAAACAAGAAGTGAAATTACAAAGCTATCTAGCTTGCATGAAGTGAAAATTGGCATTATCAGAGTAGAATGATATTCTGTATGAATGAAAATGGTCAACCAGCACCATACTGTGGCAAGCCATAGCTGTTTCATGCTAATGAAAGTTTTGAGGAGAAGATTAGAGCATCTATGGGTGTGCTAGGAGTAAAGTAATGATCTTTCTAACACAACAAAACATAACAGTGAAAGGATGTGCTAGGAGTAAAGTAATGATCTTTCTAACACAACAAAACATAACAGTGAAAGGATGTGCTAGGAGTAAAGTAATGATCTTTCTAACACAACAAAACATAACAGTGAAATTATGTGCTAGGAGTAAAGTAATGATCTTTCTAACACAACAAAACATAACAGTGAAAGGATGTGCTAGGAGTAAAGTAATGATCTTTCTAACACAAACAAAACATAACAGTGAAAGGATGTGTAGGAGTAAAATGATGATCTTTCTAACACAACAAAACATAACAGTGAAAGGATGTGTAGGAGTAAAATGATGATGATTCTAACACAACAAAACATAACAGTGAAAGGATGTGTAGGAGTAAAATGATGATGATTCTAACACAACAAAACATAACAGTGAAAGCTAACAGGTTTATTTAGAGATTGTTTCAAGTGGAGAAATTTTATAGAAGACTTGTAAAGTGCCACCTTATTAGATTATTTTTATGTTTACTTTGGAAGAGTCACCTTATTAGATTATTTATGTTTTTCACTTGGGAAGAGCCACTTCAGATATCAAGGCTGATTTAAAAACATATTATTGTCAGTATTCTATTTTAAATATATATTAACTCATATTGTCCAGATTGTCTAATTTAAGATGCAGATAGTGCATACAAAATCTGGCTCATCTATTATTAGACTTTTTACAATTGAGTCTCTAATTTTAGAGTTAAAATGAAATATTTCCGTGTCACATCCAATACTGTATTTTATGTCATTTCCTAATGTCCAGTTTAGTACCAAAAAAAAAATGTGTTTCAGTATGTTTTGTTCAATTTTTCAACAATATTATTTAACAATCGATTAGGTTTTCAAGTAACTAAATGTTTTCTCTTAAGAAAATGGCTTCCTTATCTCATGTGCTACAGGCAGTGATTTTTGATCAAAAATATTTCAATAATTAATTCATTTGTAAATTACCAAAGATAGTAGACATGATTGATGACCAAACACTGAGGAAACATTCAGTTGTATTAATTGATTGATGTTGATTTTTATCATTAATTGATAACAATCTATGTATCATCATATGAATGCACTTCAATGGACAAAATAGTTAGTTTTATAGGTTTTTTACTTGAAAACATCTTCTCTGACTAAGAATTTGCATAATATTGCACTTGTTATAGTGTGTCTTACTTGCTACCAAACCCTGTATTTATTTAATGGGTTTTATCTTTAAAGGGGTCAAGGAAAAGAAATGTATAAAAATGTGAAGCTGCAGTACAGCTGATTGTAAAGAAGAAATGAAACAAAATAAAATATTTTCATAAATACTGTAAACAAAGAGGCATAGCAAATTTTCTTGTGCTGACTCTAGTTCTAGGAATTTCAGATGCGTTATGAAATAGTTGATGAAATTGTTGATGAAAAATGAAGCTGATAAAAATATAAAGGTGGTCTTGTCATCAAAGTTCACTTATTTGTTCTATAATGTGTCCTTGTGGATAAATTTTGATTAACTAAAATTGAAAATTAACAACTGAAAATTATTACATGAAATCACAGATTAAAGACATTACGTAAATTTTATTTGTCAGAAGAAGCATTTAAAACTTTACAGTTTTGTGTAAATCAGCAGATATTTTCTACCAAATGACATTTCTGAAGTTACTGACATGCAAAATCTGTATATATCATTTTAAATGCAGTTTTTGTTTTTCATTTCAAATTGTATTATTTTTCTTCATTAGGTTTATAATATAATCTGCATGTTTTCTGCCAAAACAAGTTTATAAACACTTTCTAAAAAGGTTCATTCAATTCTACAAAATGTGATATTTATTATATTATCATCATAATTTTTGAAGTTTAAGAAATGTCAAGACTTCATGTTGTGCACTCTTGGCCTCATTCTTTAGGTTTAGCAAGTCTGCATAAAAACATGGCTTTGTCTGATGTATACTAAGGGTCAAGAAAAATCATAATACATTGCTTTTGTACATTAGACAGACAATGCTAATATTGAAGAAGCACAAGTCCGGATTTTGCTGGAAATGTTCCCATCAGCATGCACAATGGAAGCTCGTCATTGCCTGCAGCTCTCAGCTGGGAACATGGATCGTGCAGCTCAGCTGATTATGGACAGACAGGACACGGGACAGGCAATCAAATCTCAAGCCAAAACTAAAGCCACGGTGAGAGACATGATTTGAATGTTTATCTTTAGGTTACTGCAGTACATTTTTAGGTTACGATACTTGCATCTGCTAGTAAAATACTTAGTTCAAAGTCTGTGTTAAGCAGTAAGAGTTTTTTTCTCAAGGTATCAGAGATTTAGTGTTGCATAACGGACAACTCCATGGTGCTCAGATCACTCTCAGCAAATTCCCCAGTATGAAAAATGCCTGCCACATACTCGTGATAGCATTGAAGATGGCTTCAGCTCCTGTGCAAGAAACTCCATAGTACAGTGAAGATCTTGTTACTAAAACCTTCTTAGTTGCAGGTGTCAGTGGCTAACATCTTTTCTCCCCTCACTATGGTCAGGAACCTGGCAGCCACACTGGCGTGTGTCTGTTTCTGTGAGAAATGGTAATAAACCTGCTCAAACAGAGCATGTATAAGAATTATTGGTAGCTGAACTGTTCCCCTGTATGTAGCTGAGCTTTAGTGTTTGCTTATGTTAGAAGTGAATGATAAACATGTTTAGCTTTTGTTCAACCTGAGCATGTATAAGAATTATTGGTAGCTGAGCTGTTCCCCTGTATGTAGCTGAGATTTAGTGTTTGCTTATGTTAGAAGTGAATGATAAACATGTTTAGCTTTTGTTCAACCTGAGCATGTATAAGAATTATTGATAGCTGAGCTGTTCCCCTGTATGTAGCTGAGCTTTAGTGTTTGCTTATGTTAGAAGTGAATGATAAACATGTTTAGCTTTTGTTCAACCTGAGCATGTATAAGAATTATTGATAGCTGAGCTGTTCCCCTGTATGTAGCTGAGCTGTTCCCCTGTATGTAGCTGAACTGTTCCCCTGTATGTAGCTGAGCTGTTCCCCTGTATGTAGCTGAACTGTTCCCTGTATGTAGCTGAGCTGTTCCCCTGTATGTAGCTGAACTGTTCCCCTGTATGTAGCTGTCAGAGAAATGTTATAGTAATTTGTAATGAATAAACCAACTAAACAAAGCCCTAAGACATGCCATATAGAGATAATAAACCTTCTAGAAGTCAATGCTAGCAGGTAGTGTTCCTTGACACAATGTCTATCCTGCAGGTCCTCAGTGGAGATAAATTCTCAACTCAGAAAAGCCCTATATGAACTGACACCAAGAAAAGAGTATTACTACAATGTATACCATCACACTTTGGCATAGCAGAAATTGAGAGAGTAAATAAACTGGAGCCACACAAGTACAGTCAGAACAAACCTTCACATTTCAAGAAAAGAAGACCCTTGTCAAAGCTGTGAGGAAGACCGACTGACAAAAGGGCAACTATCGCTACCTTCAATGAGTAGAACAAGTGATCCTACCCTGTCTCAGAACAGGACACAACAGACTAAACGACTATTTGTACAGGATGAGATTGGTCCTATCTTTCATGTACACATATGGACAGGCAACACAGACAGCCAAACACATGCTATTACTATAGGACTGCACATCTTCAGATAGTTGTGAAAGGAACACTGACCAATAGAAAAACACTTAAAAGTCCCAGCAGTTTGGAAGTCCAAAGGAACTTTAAACACAACATGTTAGCAACATACATAAAATAAAAACAAGACTAAGACAGCAGCTGAAATGAAGAAATAAGAAAACAGAGTCAATACAAAAAAAACAATATAGACTGTGTTAATCTGTTAGAGAATTGTGGTTTCTACTGAAGACATGCTCCGAACTAGTTGTCATACTGACAACCATTTTACATTCAAGTGTTATATCTTACCCAATATACTTGAAATGAAAACATAGTAAACTCATGAATACAAATACTTGCATGATGTAGCTGCTCAGAAAACATAGTAAACTCATGAATACAAATACTTGGATGATGTAGCTGCTCAGAAAACATAGTAAACTCATGAATACAAATACTTGTATGATGTAGCTGCTCAGAAAACATAGTAAACTCATGAATACAAATACTTGCATGATGTAGCTGCTCAGAAAATATAGTCAACTCATGAATACAAATACTTGCATGATGTAGCTGCTCAGAAAATATAGTCAACTCATGAATACAAATACTTGCATGATGTAGCTGCTCAGAAAATATAGTCAACTCATGAATACAAATACTTGCATGATGTAGCTGCTCAGAAAATATAGTCAACTCATGAATACAAATACTTGCATGATGTAGCTGCTCAGAAAATATAGTCAACTCATGAATACAAATACTTGCATGATGTAGCTGCTCAGAAAATATAGTCAACTCATGAATACAAATACTTGCATGATGTAGCTGCTCAGAAAATATGATGCACAAAACATAAAGGAGGAGTAAATGTGATAGACACATTGATTTAATTAAAATCTCCCTCTGGAAAGGTCTTGCTATTAAAGTTTCAGCATTTATGAATTGCAGGGAGCCACGATAGCTCAGTGGTTAGTGAACTGGACTACAAAGGACAAGAGGTAGGGTTCGATCCCAACCGATGGCTTCTGGGTTCACCCAGCCGTAAATGGGTACCAGATTTTTTTTCTGGGAAAGTAAAGCTGCACGGGCATAATACCAACCACATTACCCCAAAAATTATGTGCCGAAGGTCTGTAAAATGTATGGTCACTAACACTATATTCCCTATATGCCACTTGGCGTGATGGGGGCTCTCTACTTTTTTTTAAATTTATGAATTGCACTTTTAATTTCAGAAGAAGTGTCACAAGGTGAAGAAAATAGTTGATTACAAGCTGGAAGATGACATCATCAAATCTTGTGTTCTAGAGAAGTGAGTTTCAGTTCACACTTATAGTAGTATCATAAAGTCAAGTGATAATATGTATGAGAGCATTATTTATAATGATCACTTGTGATAACAATCTATGTATCATCATATGAATGCACTTCAATGGACAAAATGGTTAGTTTTATAGGCATTTTACTTGAAAACATCTTCTCTGACTAAGAATTTGCATAATATTGCACTCATTATAGTGTGTCTCACTTGCTACCAAACCCTGTATTTATTTAATGGGTTTTATCTTTAAAGGGGTCAAGGAAAAGAAATGTATAAAAATGTGAAGCTGCAGTAAAGCTGATTGTAAAAGAGAAATGAAACAAAATAAAATATGTAGTTTTTTTTTTTTTTTTCATTTCTCTTTTACCTTTAAACACTTGGTCCTCCAGAATGTACCATGTATTTTTCCTGCTTCCTGCGTGAACTCATATGCACTGTATAATAACACTCATGAACAACAACCGTATTGTGTAGGCACCCTCACCCAGATGACAGAGATCAGCAGAGAGAAGCGCATCAGACAAGCTGCACTACTCAGTGCTGCATCGATTAAGCACCACATACATTACAGACACATTTCTTTTCATTTCTCACTCGGTGATGCCAATCCTGTTCAAATTTTTTTGCGACATCTATCTGGTTCCATTGCACAGTAGATGATTCATGATTACTGGTTTGTTGATCTATCTTCTTAATCAATTTATTTTCAAAGAAAACTGATGGATTCTTGATGTAGGTTTATGGTTTGCTCATGACATCTGATATTTTACAAATTGATTGTTTAGGTGCTGATCTCATTAATAAATGTTGTCTTTTGTTGCTTGTTATTTGATAGTAGTTGAGTTACATGTCCAAAGAATTCATTCATATTTTTCTGGGTGTAACTCAAAATTTGTGTTTCTTTTTATCATCGTATACTGCCTCCACATTGACAGTTGGCTGGAACACCATACTGCTCCATCTTTTGTATTGTTGGTACACTCTATCTCTTGTATTGTTGGTACACTCTATCTCTTGTATTGTTGGTACACTCTATCTCTTGTATTGTTGGTACACTCTATCTCTTGTATTGTTGGTATACTCTATCTCTTGTATTGTTGGTATACTCTATCTCTTGTATTGTTGGTACACTCTATCTTTTGTATTGTTGGTACACTCTATCTCTTGTATTGTTGGTACACTCTATCTCTTGTATTGTTGGTACACTCTATCTCTTGTATTGTTGGTACACTCTATCTCTTGTATTGTTGGTACACTCTATCTCTTGTATTGTTGGTATACTCTATCTCTTGTATTGTTGGTATACTCTATCTCTTGTATTGTTGGTACACTCTATCTCTTGTATTGTTGGTACACTCTATCTTTTGTATTGTTGGTACACTCTATCTCTTGTATTGTTGGTACACTCTATCTCTTGTGGGGGGCCTCGGTAGCCTAGTTGGGAAAACCACCCGACTGGACTACCGACATTCAGATAACCTGTGTTCGATTCCCGCTGGGAGCAGTGTGAATTGTATTCGTGGTTGTAAAAAAAAAAAATACCCTCATGGTCGACCCAGCCGTTGGCAGATATGGGTACCAGGGTACTGCCCTGGGAAGGTGAGAATGTCGCCTCGCATTGAAGTTTCGATGCTTGAGGCGACTCTATACAGAAATCTTCGAACATTTCTGGATAGGCGGCCGAGCACATATGGGTGTAAACTTGCGTTCTAAGATGCCGGTTCAAGTATCGTACTTTATCTTTACCTTTATCTAACTCTTGTATTGTTGGTACACTCTGTCTCTTGTATTATTGGTACACTCTATCTCTTGCATTGTTGGTACACTCTATCTCTTGTATTGTTGGGACACTCTATCTCTTGTATTGTTGGTACAGTCTATCTCTTGTATTGTTGGTACACTCTATCTCTTGTATTGTTTGTACACTCTATCTCTTGTATTGTTGAGACACTATCTCTTGTATTGTTGGTACACTCTATCTCTTGCATTGTTGGTACACTCTATCTCTTGTATTGTTTGTACACTCTATCTCTTGTATTGTTGGGACACTCTATCTCTTGCATTGTTGGTACACTCTATCTCTTGTATTGTTTGTACACCCTGTAGCTGGTTTCCTAGTCTTCATATGGTTTGTCTGGTAGACCAGAATTGAGATACAAATATGTGTCCGAGGCACCGTGAGTGAATTCTTTATTTTTGATCAAACCTGGTAAAGCTTGCTGGTGGCCTTAGCACAGGAAGAAGATAAAGAGATATATAAAAGAAATGACATGATAACACTTTTGAAAATGAAGTCAAATTTAGAAGAAAAAAAGACACGAGAAAAAAAGAGGACTACTCGACATGAAACTGCCTTGTTCATTTGTCAGCCTGACCTGCCTTTATTGGTAATTTCCAGCCATCTGTGAAGATACAAAAACCCATTTTGACTATTGTCTATCTGATTTAATCATTCCCTGCCTTTGTTTCCCCCCCTCTTTGTATCTTTTTTTCAAAGATGTCTTTCTTATGTTGTTTTGCCTTCTCTTCTTCAGTTATCTTCATTCCTAATTTGTATCTCCTCTTGTTACATTCAGTATACATTCTTTCAACAATTTATCAGAAGTTTGGCCAAGATAGGTCTAATGGCTTTAAAATGTTTAGAGATTTTTTCCCCTACTTTTCAAGAGAAAATCTCCTGTGCCAATTTTTCATAGGTTGGGTGAGCCATGAAGCCCTTTCAGTCATTACAAGAAAATCAGTCGCTGTCCTTAGAGACTAGGAATTGAATTTTTCTTATTTTCTCCTGTCAGACATGGGTCCCTCGCAGCACAGGCAGATAACTCTGTCTTCAGAGGTACTCATATTTTTATCCATTGATGAGTAATTGACATTTCAAGCTGGGTCTTGCTGCTGAGACCAGGGGTATTTGCTGCAGAGAGAAATCACAAATAAAAATCCCAACTGGTGCAACCCTGTTTTGAACTCACAACCTCTCTGTCTTGAGAGCGGTATCTTGCCTCGATACCAACCAGTCTCCTGCTGTGACTTCATTGACTCACAGAGTTATGGAAAATATGTGATTATCTTAAGACAATGATTAAGTAAATGTGCCAATAAAGTAAGCCTCTGGACAAGGACCTGGATTCCAATGCTGCAACAGGCGGTGGAAATGTTTTGTATTGAAATCCATGGTTCTTCTTGGCTTTATCCTCCCTTCGTCTGTAGGTAGTAAGGTCCGATGACAAACCCTCTCGGATAACAACAAAAGACAGGAGGTCCTGTGTGCATTCTGTACATGTCCCTGAGACAGTTACAAATAGAAAAGAGTAGATAAAGTGGCAGCTGCCTGGGAAAAATTGATTAAAAAATCATCATGTACCTTACCAATTGGCTTGGGCGATCATGTCCTTTCACAATTTTCATCCCACAGTGCATCATATCATTTCTGTTGTCTGTTTTCTGTGCCTCATCACCTGTACCCGGGAGTATTTATTTGTTGTTATTATACTGCGTGTTACTGAGCTCTATTTGGGGATAATTGTTGTTGTGGCGATACTTGTCATCCGTGCGATACTTGTCAGTTCTTGGGGTGACTGACCCCCGCTGGAATGCGCTGCTCGTGTTTACAATCGGCCAACACGCCTTCGTGCCCCCTGGCTATCGTCTCAGCCCTGACCTTGCCGGGTCACTGTAGTACTTCGGGTTTGTTGTTAAGACGAACGTTTCACGTTGTCGGGTTTGTTGTTAAGACGAACGTTTCACATTGTGGTTCCGCGTCAACTTTACTGTTGTTATGATTCGTCCCCGACGGTTGACGCTAGGCAGATAAATATAACTGTGTAACAGATAACAACACCTTGGTTATAAGAGTTTGTTCCGACTTTTAATTCTGTCACATCAGACTCTCATACACACTGGATATGGCAAGTTACACACTTAGATTATTGTAACTCATTTTCTAATCTAATTCTACTAGGCTAGGGTTAGCCTCTTTATGGGCCGACCACATGGTCGCCCGTCTCCTAATGAGCGTCTGTGCCCTGCCGACTACATTTCTCCAAGTGTCTGGTCTCCAAGTGCTTTGTCTCCAAGTGCTTGTAAATCTTTTGTGTTTACCTCTTAAATTTGGATCTTGTCAGCCAATCAAAATTGACTTCCTGCGCGTCTGTCTGCCCACTCACTTCTGCACATGGTCTTTACATTTTGCACGTGCATTTTGACCCATAGTCTCATTTTTCTCCTGACTTGTCTTAATGTCTTTTTCTTTTTTTTTTCTCCTTGACCTTGTTCTCTCGTCTGTTTACTCCTCTATTCTCTTCTTCCTCCCACTTCTACACCTACGCATCTGTCTGCCCACATGGTCTTCACGTTTTCCCTGTGCATTTCGACCCATCCTCTTCTTTTTTTCTCGTGACTTCGTCTTAATGTCTTTTTCCTTTTTTCCTCCTTGACCTTGTTCTCTTGTCTTTGTTTCCTCTCTACTCTCTCCACTCCTTCCTCTTCTACACACCAAGCTATATAGTATCTTCTCTTTCCGTTGTTTACAATAGGAAAAATATCTTGCCAGAAAAAGTTAAAGAAAACTCTTGAAGATAAAAAAATGAAAGTACCTCAGAAGTTGCATCTGTCTGTATGGCAAGGTACACCTGAGCATTTGGCTGTCAGTGTGAACAATAGGAAAAGGTGATGTTCACGCAAATGCAGTCACTAGAGATTTGAAGTTGGTATATGCGAACAAACTCAGTGACACACAGGAAGTATAAGTGGCTGAGTGGATTAAAAAAATTTGTTATTTGTCCAATAAAGCTGATGTGTAGGTTCAATCTGTAGTCATCATCATCATGTGCCGTACTGGTTGGCGTTGGCGATCATGTCCTTCCACAATCTTCTATCCACAGTGCATCGTATGAGTTCTGTTGTTGACTGTTTTCCATGGTCATGACACCAAGCTATCCAGTATTTTCTCTCTTTGTCGTCCGCGATCTCTCTTTCCTTTTATTTTGCCAGTTGTAACCAAGTATTCCAACTTTCCTCTTCTCATGATGTGCCCGAAAAATGTTGATTGTTTCTTTCTGATGTTTTTTAGGAGCTGCCTTTTTGTGTTGGCCTCTTTGAGAACTTCCTCATTGGTCTTTTTAGCTGTCCAGGGAACTTTCAACATTCTTTTGAGAAATCCTATCTCTGTGTCCTCTAATCATCTTTTCATTTGTTTGTCTATTGTCCATGATTCGCTTCCATAGGTCAGAATTGGTTCTATATAGCATTGATGAACTCTCTTTCTTATTTCTATTGACATAGATTTGTTGCATAAGATATTTTTCATTTTATGAAATGTTATTTTGGCCTGAGCTATTCTGCTTTTTATTTCTGTGTTGCATCTTCCATCTGATGTTATCACTGTGCCCAAGTATTTCAAACGTTGCACTTGTTTCAGAATTGTCTTGTTTATTTTTATGCTGCATGATGGTGATGATTGTTTCTTCGATATAACCATTACTTCTGTTTTCATACTATTCATACTGAGACCTTTCTTGTTGCTTTCTTTTACTATTATATCTATCATTTCTTGTAGCTCATTCTCTCTCTCTGCTATTAAGACTGTGTCATCCGCATATCGTAAATTATTTATATTGTGACCGTTGACTTCAATTCCTTTTTTGTCTACTATTGATCTCATAATATGTTCGCTGTAAAGTGAAAACAAATCCGGTGACAGAACACAGCCTTGTCTGACTCCTTGTTTTATGAATTGAAATTGTCCTGTTTGGTTGTTAATTCGTATAGCTGCTGTTTGTTGCCAGTACATGTTTTTTATGATTCGCAGATCCTTACCATCAATGTTTAATTTCTCCAGCATATTTATTATTTCCACATGCTTTACTTTGTCAAATGCTTTTGTGTAGTCTATAAAGCACATATGTAGATCTTTCTTTACCTCTATAGATCTTTCTATCAATGTTCTTAAGATGTATATTGCATTATTGGTGCCCTTTCCTTCCACAAATCCACATTGTTCCTCACTTATTTCTGATTTTATTTTGTTCCTTACACGTCTCATGAGAGCTGTCAATCTATAGTAGAGTTTTAAAAAGTCTTATAGTGGCTGCAATAAAAACTCAAACATGAACATCATGACTGCACTGAGCATGCCATTTTTATTCAGCAGTTTTACACACACCTTTTATTTTTTATTAGGTACTCAATTTCTACTACAGAATTTTGTTTTCTTTTGCTTCTAACATGGAGCTTTAGATATTATTGTGTAGTCATTTTATACAATTTTGTAAAATTATGTTTTATATTTTATTTGTTGTTATATTTTGTTTCTTAGTTTTAACCTTGTTTCATTCTTTGTAATTTAAGCATACAGAAATGCAACGTTGGTGAATTGTTTGTCTTTTCCATCTCTTTCCCCACAGATACTCTTTTATTGACACTGAAGAGGACAAGAAAACATTTCGTCCTCCACCACCTAAAGGGGTTAGTACTTTTTGTTATTGTCATCTGAGGGTAGCAGAGGGCGACTGGGTAGAGGTGTCTGCCTCACTGGAAGGTACAGGTTCAAATCCTACCATATGTTGT
The DNA here is from genome assembly GCA_032433765.1 of Megaustenia siamemsis. Lineage (NCBI taxonomy): Eukaryota > Metazoa > Mollusca > Gastropoda > Stylommatophora > Ariophantidae > Megaustenia > Megaustenia siamemsis. The sequence goes on from JAVIAB010000047.1 coordinate 32,862,152, forward strand.
GGGGATTTTTGGTTTTAGCTTCCCTCCAGTCTCCAGGGTTGTGAAATGTTTAACACTCTTGGCCATTGGCAAGTTCATGTTTAAGAACCCTTTGCAGTTAAACATTGAAGGGAATTGAGTAGACCAAGAATGGCCACTGCCCACATAGAAATTGCTAAGTTTGAAACTCCCATGCCAAAAGATGAAACTGTTGGGCTGAAAGACGCAGATATCATGGCTTAGCATCAACTAGCAAATGGTTGCTCACTTAGTGGGGGAATGCTGAGAGGAACAAGACAATACCAGATGATAAAATAAACAAGGGGACCTAGAGAAACTTTATATAGAACAATTAACATAGAGGACTGAACTATGTGCTTAAGAACTAAATAAGTCTTGCAAGACCCATCATAGGCAACAACAGCAGGCATCAGCTTCCTCGCAGGGATTGGGTAACTTGTCCAGAACAGAGCTATATGGCGAAACACAATGCGGATCTTCTGCAAGATTTGACAGTTGAAAGATCATTGGACACAAGAGTCTAGAATTTCTGCCCTATGTACTGTCTTCAGCTCAAAAAGACAATAGATAGACAGAAGGCCCTTCATAAGTATAGTCTATGTCTGAAATGTTGTTTCTTGTATAAATTACAATGTTTTTTGTAGTTCTTGTAGTGACTCATATAGTTTGCCTGTAGTGTTGTATCTATGGGCTAATGGGTTTTCCTCAGTGTACTATATAGTCTTGAAGTACGTGTTCAGCAGTCTGGAAAGCCTGCCCACATGTGACTGAGATGCCAATCTTTAATTTTGTATACATGTGATTATATTGTGTCTTGAGCTGAGGCGTATAATAACTTATTCCCATCTATTCATATTATGGTAGGCATCTTAGTTTGGGTCCTCTGATTGATTTGATTATCTGTTTCTTCTGATGGTATGTAACTGGTGCATCTGGTTGTTTACCTGCTGCACCTTCCTTTGCCAGCTGGTCTACTTTTCGTTTCCTGGTATTCCACAGTGAGATGGCAGTGTTGGGTGAGCTTGTGATACATGCAGAGTTTAGTCAATAAGGTCTCCAGATGTGGTAATTTTCTGGACTATATTTGCTTAAAGTCCTAATCTTACGTCTGTCAGAAACACTACAGGCTGTGGACCAAGATTACTGTTCTGCTGTTTTTCTAGTGCCAACTTTAATGCTTGGGTTTCTGCATCATAATTGTGACAGTATTTTCCTGATGGAGAGTTATGATTTTTAGTCTATTGTGCTGTCCTTGACTCAAGATGAGTTAGCTGTTAATGAAGCTTTGAAACAATATAAAAATGTATGTTGATTAATTAGCTGAACTGACTACAGTTGGTTCAAGGCGACCACAAGATTATGCAATTTTTGTTGTTACAGCAAATTATTAGTTAACTTTGCATTGTGTCTTTTCCTTTGATCATTCCTGGACTTACTATTCTGAACACCCAGGAGTCCTTGCCAATAGTAGAGCTACCAGGTCAGATCCATGGACATCTGGAATGATGACCTCAGGGCTTATCAAAAGATGCATGTCTTCGTGACCACTTATTTGATAACACATTGATTGTTTGATGAGTAAGCAGTTCTGGGACATCTAGAATAATAAGTCTTGCTCTGTATGAGATTGTATAGAATGACTGAGATGTGTAATCAGCAAGCTACAGAAACCTTTTGTTAAAAGAAACTGAGCCTTGGGGGTGAGCCTTGTGAATCTTCCTAAATATACAGTGAGATTGATTTGACAAATGATTGATCTGATTAATCATAATTTAAACCTGTTTTTCTCTACCTGTGCCATGCATGACCTCAAAGTCTCAGGGTTATAGTTCCAGCACTGGCTAGAAACATGTTGAATTCTCATTTTGTTCAAGCTGTAACTATCATCTGTAATAATACTATGTAATCCATTGTTGACAATAGAAACAAGAAAAAGAGTTCTTAAATGTTATGTAGAGCCAGTCTTAACATATGGATGCAAATCAAGGACAATTGGACAACAGACAAGAAAATCACTGGAGTCTTTAGAAATGTGGTTTAACAGAAGAATGTTGAGAGTACCATGGACAGTTAAGAAGAGTAATGAAGATGTTCTGAGAGAGGTCAAAGCAAAAAGAGAGCTAATTTCCAATATTAGGAAGAAACAATCATCATTTTTGGCCATGTAATGAGAAGAGAACAACTGGAATATATTGTAACAACTGGAAAAATTGAGGGACGAAGAGATAGAGGGAAGCAAAGAGAAAAAAATAATAGACAGCTTAAGAGAATGGCTTGGCAGAAGGTCAACAGCAGAAATGATAAATAGCTGCCAAGATTGAAAGATGTGGAGAGACATGATCACCTACGCCAGTAGACCCGGTACTTGATGATGATGATGTTGTAACTATCATCATGTGCTCAACGGCATTGATAACAAGTTGTATCAGTAGCAATATTTATGTAGCAGATGCATTATTAGATGGTTCTTATTCTTCCAGTTATCAGATCTTTTGTTTTTAGTTGGGGATTTGATTACTGAACTGGAGGTTGTGATTCAGGGTTCTGATAAATTTACAATCAGGACATTACGAAGGGGAAGAAGTGATGGAAAAATGCATTCCTATTTAGGGTAAAGTCATTGAGAAGGACTAAAATTCACACTAATTTTCAGGTACATGTCTTAAATTCTTCATACTAAAGTGCAGAGCTTTTTGACCAGTCAACGACACCACTTGAAGCTCAGCTATATTAATTTCCTACTAGTTTCTCTGTCACTTGCCACCCCTTGTGAGCCATGTTCTCACTGAACATGTCAACTAACAGTGTGTCTTTACGATATGTAGCATTTTATTCTGCCTTAATGATTTCTTAGTAAAGTGCAAAACTCATTGATAGACCTGTGTAGAAAGTAATATTTGTGTCATACTTTGTATCACCTTTCATATAAGTTGCTGCACCAACCACCATGCTATCGTATATAACTCATCAGATGTGCTTCATACAGTTTTAATAAAATGAATGAGGCCAGTAATCATGTGTCGAGAGTTGTAATCTAGCAGTCATCATTTTCATTCTGAAACAGAAGTCTCTTTCAGTCATAACTACAGGTCTGGTGGCCAAATGACACAAATTAGTGGCCTTAATGCCAAATATTGGTTTGACTATCATTTAGAAACAAGTGGTTTTAATGCCAAATATTGGTTTGACTATCATTTAGAAACAAATAAGTGGTTTTAATGCCAAATATTGGCTTGACTATCATTTAGAAACAAATAAGTGGTTTTAATGCCAAATATTGGCTTGACTATCATTTAGAAACAAATAAGTGGTTTTAATGCCAAATATTGGCTTGACTATCATTTAGAAACAAATAAGTGGTTTTAATGCCAAATATTGGCTTGACTATCATTTAGAAACAAATAAGTGGTATTAATGCCAAATATTGGCTTGACTATCATTTAGAAACAAATAAGTGGTTTTAATGCCAAATATTGGCTTGACTATCATTTAGAAAGAAATAAGTGGTTTTAATGCCAAATATTGGCTTGACTATCATTTAGAAACAAATAAGTGGTTTTAATGCCAAATATTGGCTTGACTATCATTTAGAAAGAAAATAAGTGGTTTTAATGCCAAATATTGGCTTGACTATCATTTAGAACAAATAAGTGGTTTTAATGCCAAATATTGGCTTGACTATCATTAGAAAGAAATAAGTGGTTTTAATGCCAAATATTGGTTTGACTATCATTTAGAAACAAATAAGTGGTTTTAATGCCAAATATTGGCTTGACTATCATTTAGAAACAAATAAGTGGTATTAATGCCAAATATTGGCTTGACTATCATTTAGAAACAAATAAGTGGTTTTAATGCCAAATATTGGCTTGACTATCATTTAGAAACAAATAAGTGGTATTAATGCCAAATATTGGCTTGACTATCATTTAGAAACAAATAAGTGGTATTAATGCCAAATATTGGCTTGACTATCATTTAGAAAGAAATAAGTGGTATTAATGCCAAATATTGGCTTGACTATCATTTAAAAATAAGTGGTTTTAATGCCAAATATTGGCTTGACTATCATTTAGAACAAATAAGTGGTATTAATGCCAAATATTGGCTTGACTCATTTAGAAACAAGTGGTTTTAATGCCAAATATTGGCTTGACTATCATTTAGAAACAAATAAGTGGTATTAATGCCAAATATTGGCTTGACTATCATTTAGAAACAAATAAGTGGTATTAATGCCAAATATTGGCTTGACTATCATTTAGAAACAAGTGGTTTTAATGCCAAATATTGGCTTGACTATCATTTAGAAACAATAAGTGGTATTAATGCCAAATATTGGCTTGACTATCATTTAGAAAGAAATAAGTGGTTTTAATGCCAAATATTGGTTTGACTATCATTTAGAAACAAATAAGTGGTATTAATGCCAAATATTGGCTTGACTATCATTTAGAAAGAAATAAGTGGTATTAATGCCAAATATTGGCTTGACTATCATTTAAAAATAAGTGGTTTTAATGCCAAATATTGGCTTGACTATCATTTAGAAAGAAATAAGTGGTTTTAATGTCAAATATTGGCTTGACTATCATTTAGAAACAAATAAGTGGTATTAATGCCAAATATTGGCTTGACTATCATTTAGAAACAAATAAGTGGTATTAATGCCAAATATTGCTTGACTATCATTTAGAAACAAATAAGTGGTATTAATGCCAAATATTGGCTTGACTATCATTTAGAAACAAATAAGTGGTATTAATGCCAATATGGCTTAACTTTCATTTAAAAATAAGTGGTTTTAATGCCAAATATTGGCTTGACTATCATTTAGAAACAAATAAGTGGTATTAATGCCAAATATTGGCTTGACTATCATTTAGAAACAAATAAGTGGTATTAATGCCAAATATTGGCTTGACTATCATTTAGAAACAAATAAGTGGTATTAATGCCAAATATTGGCTTGACTATAATTTAGAAACAAATAAGTGGTTTTAATGCCAAATATTGGCTTGACTATCATTTAGAAACAAATAAGTGGTATTAATGCCAAATATGGCTTGACTATCATTTAGAAACAAATAAGTGGTATTAATGCCAAATATTGGCTTGACTATCATTTAGAAACAAATAAGTGGTTTTAATGCCAAATATTGGTTTGACTATCATTTAGAAACAAATAAGTGGTATTAATGCCAAATATTGGCTTGACTATCATTTAGAAACAAATAAGTGGTATTAATGCCAAATATTGGCTTGACTATCATTTAGAAACAAATAAGTGGTTTTAATGCCAAATATTGGCTTGACTATCATTTAGAAACAAATAAGTGGTATTAATGCCAAATATTGGCTTGACTATCATTTAGAAACAAGTGGTTTTAATGCCAAATATTGGCTTGACTATCATTTAGAAACAAATAAGTGGTATTAATGCCAAATATTGGCTTGACTATCATTTAGAAACAAATAAGTGGTATTAATGCCAAATATTGGCTTGACTATCATTTAGAAAGAAATAAGTGGTATTAATGCCAAATATGGCTTGACTATCATTTAAAAATAAGTGGTTTTAATGCCAAATATTGGCTTGACTATCATTTAGAAACAAATAAGTGGTATTAATGCCAAATATTGGCTTGACTATCATTTAGAAACAAGTGGTTTTAATGCCAAATATTGGCTTGACTATCATTTAGAAACAAATAAGTGGTATTAATGCCAAATATTGGCTTGACTATCATTTAGAAACAAATAAGTGGTATAATGCCAAATATTGGCTTGACTATCATTAGAAACAAGTGGTTTTAATGCCAAATATTGGCTTGACTATCATTTAGAAACAAATAAGTGGTATTAATGCCAAATATTGGCTTGACTATCATTTAGAAAGAAATAAGTGGTTTTAATGCCAAATATGGCTTGACTATCATTTAGAAAGAAATAAGTGGTATTAATGCCAAATATTGGCTTGACTATCATTTAAAAATAAGTGGTTTTAATGCCAAATATTGCTTGACTATCATTTAGAAACAAATAAGTGGTATTAATGCCAAATATTGGCTTGACTATCATTTAGAAACAAATAAGTGGTATTAATGCCAAATATTGGCTTGACTATCATTTAGAAACAAATAAGTGGTATTAATGCCAAATATTGGCTTGACTATCATTTAGAAACAAATAAGTGGTTTTAATGCCAAATATTGGCTTGACTATCATTTAGAAACAAATAAGTGGTATTAATGCCAAATATTGGCTTGACTATCATTTAGAAACAAATAAGTGGTTTTAATGCCAAATATTGGTTTGACTATCATTTAGAAACAAATAAGTGGTATTAATGCCAAATATTAATTCAAAACAAACGAGGAAATTAGAGAAATCGCCAATCAACCACTAATATCTTCAGTAATAAAGAAAAGACGATGGTCATACGTTGGACATGTGATGAGAAGAGATAATAATCGAATAGCAAAGCAAGCCCTCATATGGGAAACAACAGGTAAAAGAAAAAGAGGAAGACCCAGGGAGACACTGAGAAGAACATTGATGAGAGAGGCAAGAGCAGCAGGAATCGGCTCCCTCAATGAGATAGAACTGCTTGCACAGAACAGAGACAGATGGCGAGATTTGATAAAATATCTTTAAAAGAAAAACTGCTAGAACAAAAATTCATATAGGAGAAGGTGTATCTTGGTCTACGCCCTATGGGCCGGTTACGGCTCGAAAGGTCAATAGATAGATAGATAGATAGAATGCCAAATATTGGCTTGACTATCATTTAGAAACAAATAAGTGGTATTAATGCCAAATATTGGCTTGACTATCATTTAGAAACAAATAAGTGGTTTTAATGCCAAATATTGGCTTGACTATCATTTAGAAACAAATAAGTGGTTTTAATGCCAAATATTGGCTTGACTATCATTTAGAAACAAATAAGTGGTATTAATGCCAAATATTGGCTTGACTATCATTAGAAACAAATAAGTGGTTTTAATGCCAAATATTGGCTTGACTATCATTTAGAAACAAATAAGTGGTTTTAATGCCAAATATTGGTTTGACTATCATTTAGAAACAAATAAGTGGTATTAATGCCAAATATTGGCTTGACTATCATTTAGAAACAAATAAGTGGTTTTAATGCCAAATATTGGCTTGACTATCATTTAGAAACAAATAAGTGGTATTAATGCCAAATATTGGCTTGACTATCATTTAGAAACAAATAAGTGGTATTAATGCCAAATATTGGCTTGACTATCATTTAGAAACAAATAAGTGGTTTTAATGCCAAATATTGGTTTGACTATCATTTAGAAACAAATAAGTGGTATTAATGCCAAATATTGGCTTGACTATCATTTAGAAACAAATAAGTGGTATTAATGCCAAATATTGGCTTGACTATCATTTAGAAACAAATAAGTGGTTTTAATGCCAAATATTGGCTTGACTATCATTTAGAAACAAATAAGTGGTATTAATGCCAAATATTGGCTTGACTATCATTTAGAAACAAGTGGTTTTAATGCCAAATATTGCTTGACTATCATTTAGAAACAAATAAGTGGTATTAATGCCAAATATTGGCTTGACTATCATTTAGAAACAAATAAGTGGTTTTAATGCCAAAATATTGGCTTGACTATCATTTAGAAAACAAATAAGTGGTTTTAATGCCAAATATTGGCTTGACTATCATTAGAAACAAATAAGTGGTTTTAATGCCAAATATTGGCTTGACTATCATTTAGAAACAAATAAGTGGTATTAATGCCAAATATTGGCTTGACTATCATTTAGAAAGAAATAAGTGGTTTTAATGCCAAATATTGGTTTGACTATCATTTAGAAACAAATAAGTGGTTTTAATGCAAAATATTGGTTTGACTATCATTTAGAAACAAATAAGTGGTTTTAATGCCAAATATTGGCTTGACTATCATTTAGAAACAAATAAGTGGTATTAATGCCAAATATTGGCTTGACTATCATTTAGAAAGAAATAAGTGGTTTTAATGCCAAATATTGGCTTGACTATCATTTAGAAAGAAATAAGTGGTTTTAATGCCAAATATTGGCTTGACTATCATTTAGAAAGAAATAAGTGGTTTTAATGTCAAATATTGGCTTGACTATCATTTAGAAACAAATAAGTGGTATTAATGCCAAATATTGGCTTGACTTTCATTTAAAAATAAGTGGTTTTAATGCCAAATATTGGCTTGACTATCATTTAGAAACAAATAAGTGGTATTAATGCCAAATATTGGCTTGACTTTCATTTAAAAATAAGTGGTTTTAATGCCAAATATTGGCTTGACTATCATTTAGAAACTAGCTGGCTTTCTCAGTGTGAACTCTTGTAATAAGACAATCTTCTATGTTTTAGTTTTTGAAGTAATTGGTATGGACTCAACTGGTGCCAGCCGGCTGTAAGTGATAGAGATTTGACAGAGATGAAGCACACGTCTTATGATCATTTCAAGAGTAGGTGATTGCTTGAGGCTGTAAGTCAAGGCATTTCTAACCAGGTATGAGGCGTTGAAACTAGGCTCTTGTGAACCTAGGACAGACCTCATAGGTTGAAGGAATTTATCAGAACACCTACTCCAAATACAGGGTTGCTAAAAGAGGGACTGTCCCACAATCCACCTGAGACTAGAGGACTTGTGAAGACAGCCCCCATTTTAATTACCATTGTAGAGACATGGAAAAGTTGATAAGATGTTTTTTGTTACCAGCAGTGGGGGAAATGGGTGGCATGTTAGTGAAGATATGAAATTGCAGGATAGGAAACCAGACAAATAGAAATTAATCAATTTTGTTGGCTATTGATGATAGTCATTTGTGAAGATATGAAATTGCAGGATATGAAAACAGACAAATAGAAATTAATCAGTTTTGCTGTTTTGTTTTTTCAGGAAGCCAAAAAGTTGGTGCGGTATCGTGAAGGTCAAGTAGTGAGCATGAAAGGTGAACGGTTTTCTGAAGTGAAGAAGAAGGAGGATGGCGAGGAAATCAAAGCAACCTATGTTAGCCTCAAGCCCGCCAGAAAGTATCGCTTCCATTGATTGTACAACATTTTTAGAATTTGTCTGTTGTGTCTTCTATTGTGCAAACTATTGATGTTTGTTGTGTATTAATTTTGCTTCACTCATTGCCGAGATTTGAACTAATATCAAAATGAAGATTCAGGAAACCACACAATGTGTTTCACACAGTACTTACATATCACTTATATGGGAGAAGTACTTTTGAACATTAGAGATGGTGTGCATTGTCTATTTTTTGCTAGTGCTTCCCAAACAATGAGGATAGTTATTTACCTTTCTAGATACCAGGAGAGTTTTGTTTCACCCCGAGCTACAGGTTACATTTATTTTTCCGTGAAAGAGGGTCATGTTTTTTTTTCTCTTGAGAGTGCGAAATTGTTACAGAATAAAGTATTTCTTAACTTATATTCATTCCACCCTGTGCTATCTGTGTCAAACATGGTCACTCACAAATAAACATAAAAGGAAGCAGATCACTAAAGAAATGAGGTGTTTGAGAAAAGCGCTTGGAAAGACCAGAAGAGGCAGAATTAGAAATGATGTTGTAAGAGAGGTTTGGCATTGAATAAATGTTAACTACGTAGAGACAACAGCTGAAATGGTTTGCTCATCAGGAAAGGATGCAAAAGATTCCAAAACATATTAAAAGAGATGAAAGAAGAATCAGTATTAGGCTGAGAGTAAGATGGATTGACATTTTAGAAATGCAACATCAGTTGACAATGGCTGAGCCTGCCAGAATGACTAAAGCTCAAACTGTTTACCTCCCTTGACACCCAAAGTAGTATTAGTGGAAGTTACAACAGGTATTCCATAAATTAGTGTGGTAGAGCACAAGGCTTTGAACTAGTCATGGGTTTGTTTTGAAATTGATGTGCTCCAATTCACAGAGTGATACAGCTGTACCAAATGATCTGTGTGTTTTCGAAGGTTATAAATATAGAAGAGGATTGACCCTTTCTTTACCTGATTTCTTTGGCTTAGAACAGCAGATAGGGCACTAGCTTCATGATGCAATGGTTGTTGGTTGTTTCCTGTATGTTTGAGATATTTGACTCAGAATTTATGCACAGCTTGTTGAGAGTTCCCTCAACAGCTAAAAAAAGACCTGAGGGAATTCTTAATAAGGCCAACATAAAATACAGGTAATGAAATGTATAAGAAAGAAACAACATTTTTCTGGCACATCATGAGAAGAGGAGAGTTGGAACACTTGGTTAAACCTGTCGAAATACAGGGAAAGAGAGATTGTGGGTGACAAAGAGAGAAGATATTAGATAACTTTGTGTCATTGCATAGTTAACAGTCAACAACAGAAGTGATACAATGCACTGATGACAGAAAATTGTACAAGGACATGATCACTTACACCAACCAGTTTGGCACATGATAATGATGAGCTTGTTTTACATAGTTCAATATAATGAGAAGGAACACTAATGTTGTGGCTTGGCACTGTATTTATAAAACACTTGACACCTCTTCAGCAAAACATGTTCTGGTACTATCTTTAGTATTGTAACTTTAAAACATTCGATAATGTTCTACGAGACTACACTTTATTTTTGATACAGTGAGTTGAAAACATTTCACATCTCCAATGGCATTGTTTGTTGTGCTCATTGTTTAATCTTTTCTGAACTTCATTTGGGCTTGTTTGTTCTGTTGTCTTATTTTAAATCATGTTTGTCTGATAGATCTGATAGAACATCTCATTTATTTCTTCCTTGCTCTATTATTGGTATTTTGGTGTTGTTATGTGTCATCTTACTTTATATTTTGCTTGTGTCTAAAAATGTGCATTTCGTGTAAACATAACTTCTTTTTTTATTTGTGTGTGTGTGTGTGTGTTAATGATCATAGAGATAAGTAATTCAAATTCCAACTTATTTAATTGTATTCTTATCAGTCATGATTAATTTGTGCAAATTGTAGTATTTTATCTTTACACATGGTACAGCAAGTGTCACTTTAGTAGATTCTCATCAAGTTGTCATTATAAGAAACAGTCAAACAGATGGTTTGCTCATTTAGAGCTTTGTGGTTGTTATAAAGGTTGGTCACAAGATTTTGCATTTTACAATGAATCATTAAGGCAGATGGGAATATCATTGTTTAAAAACACACTGTTGGTTGAAATTTCCCCTACATGAACAGCTTCACATGTCTGGGATGTCTGTCAGATGGGTTCAACATCTTCTTATGCCATTCAAAAAGAAGCATTGAGCTGATGGAACCTCACAAATGTTGATACTGGCAATGCTGGAGAAGTTGTTTTTATTAGACTGCTTACTGTGGACGATTATTGGGTGCATTTCTATGACCCTGAGACTCAAAACCAGAGCAAACAATGAAACTGAATTGGATGCATGGCTCAGAGCCCAGAATGGCTCTACAATCAGGGCATCACCACAAGGGGTGAATATAAAGAGAATAACTAAATTTCACACCAGTTTCAGGTGCATGTTTTGACTCCTTCATAAAGTGCACAACTCTGTGATCAGTCCCATAAGTACACAATTGTGAGCTTCCACATGTAGACCATCTATGGTTGACCATTAAAATGTCTATTGAATGAACACTTTGTATTTTGGCAACTTGTTTAATCTCTACTGAATGGATACCTTGTACACCGATATTTAAGTCAGCAGTTTACACTAAAACTGGATCCTAAATTGAGACTGACATCTTGTCTTGCTCTTTTTGAGATGCCAAGTATTATTATTATTATTATCAGAATGCCAAAGCAATATTTTTGTATATGATTATTTTAGAATCTTATAATAACATAACAATCAGGTGCTTACAAGCTTTAAAAATAATATAAACCTTTACTTGTAATAACAATCAAAGATTTATATTTTGTATTTATATAAAATGTGCAGAATATTTATTTTTAAAATTGAAATCTTGTTAGAAGCCTAATGAGATTGTCAGAAATCAAACCATCATATTTTTTTTATAATAAACTGCACTTAATTTGTGCTTTAATTTTTGTTTAGCGCAGGAAGCATTAAAACAATCTTGTGTGTTTCATTTGTAGTTAGCATGACATGTATATCAAGGCAGGCACTGTCTTTGAACCCATGGGGAACGAGAAAGCCTGGAGGGCCAGGCAATACATGGAGAAGAGAAGTCAAGGAAACCTTCAAGAACATTGACCTAGACTGGAGAGTAGTAGAGAAAATATCCAAGAATTAGCATGGATAGAGATACCTCGTCTGGGGCCTATGTTCCAATAAGGGTCTTATGGGCTTTGATTGATGACATAACTACACAAGACACCATGACTTTTAAGTTTAAATGCATGCATTTAATGTACAAGCACTAAGAGTAAGGAATTCTGCTTATTTGACTCTTCTTTAGCTGTGACGCTTCATAAAATTGTAAACAAACATTTTAGTGAAATGAAGTTCATCTTTTATTTGCAATCAGCATGGCACAAAATAATACAATACATTGTTGCTGAGAATCTGTAAATTGGCATATTAGTGTATAACTGTCTTGAGCAAATTATTGAGCTCACTGCTTTCTTTGTAATGTTTCACAATATGGTTCATATTGTTGACAGAGAATAAAATATTTGGATAAAATAGCAGTTTATTTTAGTTTTAAAACAATAAATTGTTTCAATATAAATGCAGGGATTGGCTGGTCTAGAGGAACGTACAACGTTAGCTTTTGGACAAAAAGTTCCTGTTATCTAATCCTGCAAAAGGTGGTGGGGTTTTTTCTTTCAAATCCTTGGTTTCTTCATGGCTTTAAATCTCCCTGACCTCGGGTAGTGATATCCTAGCTCTCTTGGAAAGTGACAAAAAACATTGAGGTCCTATGTCTAGCTCTCTTGAAAAGTGGTAAAAAACATGAGGTCCTATGTCTAGCTCTCTTGAAAAGTGGCAATAAACATGAGGTCCTATGTCTAGCTCTCTTTGAAAGCAGCAAAAAACATGAGGTCCTATGAGCAATTGCACACATTAAAGAACCCTTGGTAGTTAAAAGTAAAAAAGAATAGGCCAAGAATGGCGGCTGCACAGGCACAAATTGTTAAGCAAACCCTACCCATTCCAAATAATGCAGGTTGCTATAAATCAGTGACACAAAATATACTCACTGTCTCAACGGGTGAATGCTAAGAAGAATATAAATGCTGATTTATGGGAGAAAATGCAAATGAATAGCACACACTACCAGAGGACAAGCTAATGAAATGGCTATACATACTCTCATATAGAGGATTCTAAAGGGAACAAGAACTGTGTAATAATCTGTAACTAACAAAACTTAGAAGCTTGCTTTCATTTTAATCTCAAAATTGCCATTTTAGTTACAAGCATCCAAATGTTGCTACATGTAAGAATGAAAGTGTCCTATTTGAAGTACACTCCCATTATTCTTGACATTGATATTTTGGGAAGTGGATTAAATTTGTGACAGTGTGCAACAACAAAAATGAACATTCTAGAACAGCTATTTTTTATGCCATTGATATTTTATTCCGAAAATGTTTTTGAAAATAAATATTTCAAAATTTGATAAATTATACTCTTTCTGGCGTAAAATAACCATGATTTAACCACAAATATTGTAAAAATTTACGTTGAACTTATGATAATTTTTAATGTGATATGGCTGGTTTACACTCAAGTCATGTTTCCAAACTGAGAAAATTTACACAGACTATTAAAATGTCTTTATCAAGCAGCTGTGAGAAGTGATATAAAGTAAAAATTACAACTTGATTGTCATCAGATGGTAATAACAAGTGACAATAATTGGAAAGGATTTATCCAAGCTCTTTTTATTTGGTGTAACATTTGTGCAAGCACACAAAAAATTACACTCAGAATTCCTAATACAATCTTTATCTATCTGTACAGTCAGCTGTTTTTTATTGTCACTTTACAAGTGATAGTTGATCCTAAAATGTAATATTAAATAATTACCTACGAAATAGGAATTGATGTGCAAATTTTTATTAAAATAATATTGATTGATAATATCATTGCTCCTGAATCCGTTAATTTGTCTGTGTCATTGTATGGGCATTCACGGTTGGCCACCCTCTAGACTCATCCAATTTTGAAGAACTTCAGTCCTTATCTTTAGCTTGAAAAAAAAGGAGTAAAAATATATATGGACATGGCTATTCAGTAGCAGTTGGGTATATTTGCTGCTGAAATTATAATTAACATGGTTTTTACATGCAGTTCATTAACAGGTAATTGCAATATTCTTTCCTTCTACAATCATAAACATTACTCACTGGGCAAGAGGCTGCACACAAGAAGTGAGAAGTTTGCACCTGTTGCTCAGCCCCATCAATCATTGCACTCACTAGAATAATGGGCTTCCAATGTTTGCATATTTTTGTGTACTGGAACACCAGAAATGTAAATAAGTTACAGAACTTCCTAGAATTGTGAACACTTTGTTACACCAACGTTTTCCACAAGGTACAGCACTTAGAATTGTTTCAGCATCATTATATCTCAAAGGTTCAACAGTTTCACCACTTCCTGCAATTGTGGTATGTGCATCTTAGTTTCATAATTTGCATCTATTGCACCTCTCAGAATTGTGGTATGTGCATCTTAGTTTCATAATTTGCATCTATTGCACCTCTCAGAATTGTGGTATGTGCATCTTAGTTTCATAATTTGCATCTATTGCACCTCTCAGAATTGTGGTATGTGCATCTTAGTTTCATAATTTGCATCTATTGCACCTCTCAGAATTGTGTCAGTTTCACTACATCCCATAGGTTTATAAGTTACAATACTTCACAAAATTAACAAATGTTACAGTTCTTCATTGAGTTTTGTATAAGTTAAGTCACTTCCCAGAGTTTTGCACCTGATGTTGTGTTCTAGAATTATCAAACATTTCTGCTATAATAATATTCATGTTATCTTTCTTTGGCGCCAGAATTGCTCTATGATAAAATATTTGCTGTTAAGAACTCCACCTTCATCTCCATCATCTTCATCCATTTCATCATCATATATCATGAATAACATAATTCTTCCAGACTATTGTAGTGAACATTGTCACCTTAGAATCATACTCTTTCTATTAAATGCATGTCTCCTTTTTTCTGCATGCTTGAAGCAAACCTAGATAGCCAATGAAACAACCCCTAGCAGATCAGATGTCCACATACAAGGCTATCAGTTGACAAAATGTCTTTTAATAGATACAGTTTCTAATCTACCTCATTAATCCCTTAGCTGCAAAAGAAAATCTCAAAAAAAAACAAACAAACAATAAAACCACAATACAGTGGCAGAAATTTGAAGGGCTGTTACATATTTCAGTTTTTATTTATGGATATAACTTCAGCACTGTCGATTTTTTACTTCTTCTGTTGCAATGATGACCTAAGGAATGATCTTAAAAATCATGAAATAACTGCCCATCAATTTATTCGAAGCTCTGTTTCACAAAGCAGTCTTCAAGACATAATGTTAGACAAAGACAAACATTGACTTGCTTACTGAAAGACAGTTGCTAATGTTGAAGCACGTACAACACATTGTCTCTGTGACTTATCCTGCTCATTGAAGATTCAGTTCTGCATCTTGTATCAGATCAGTGGTGACTTGCAACATTTAATAGGTCATGATGAAAAGGTTGTGCAGTAACTATTGAAACCATTTTTCACAAAGGCACAGTGACAAAAATGTTGCCCACTTTACAAAAACTGATAGTCTGTTGTTTTGAACAAGCGCAAATAATTGCTGAAACAACCTGAGTATCAAATTGTTCAATCAGGTGTGTCACTAAAAGACATATGAACAAGCGCAAATAATTGCTGAAACAACCTGATTATCAAATTGTTTAGTCAGATGTGTCACTAAAAAACATGAACAAGCACAAATAATTGCTGAAACAACCACCTGAGTATCAGATTGTTCAGTCAGGTGTGTCACTAAAAGACATATGAACAAGCACAAATAATTGCTGAAACAACTCATTATCAATTGTTTAGTCAGATGTGTCACTAAAAGAATATGAACAAGCACAAATAATTGCTGAAACAACCTCATTATCAAATTGTTTAGTCAGATGTGTCACTAAAAGACATATGAACAAGCACAAATAATTGCTGAAACAACCTGAGTATCAAATTGTTCAGTCAGGTGAGTCACTAAAAGACATATGAACAAACGCAAATAATTGCTGAAACAACCTGAGTATCAAATTGTTTAGTCAGGTGTGTCACTAAAAGACATATGAACAAACACAAATAATTGCTGAAACAACCTGAGTATCAAATTGTTCAGTCAGGTGAGTCACTAAAAGACATATGAACAAACACAAATAATTGCTGAAACAACCTGAGTATCAAATTGTTTAGTCAGGTGTGTCACTAAAAGACATATATTCTGTCAAATGTTAGTCAAGACAAACTTGCCACTTCCCTAAAGACACTTCTCTACAATGGAGGTGGCATTTATCTGCACTTTAAGGTGAGTCATGCAGCTAAGGGGTTCATTTGTATTTAATTTATTCAAATTTATGCTAAAAGTCAGAACCAAATCATAAAAGAAATATTCCACCAGTTTTTTAATTATTTTTTATGGTTTCACATTTTATTTATTCTATTTGTGACTTCTAAACTATCAGCAACTAGAAGAAAAAAAAATGGTTTAAATATTAAATTTATATGTCTAGATAATTCAATGTTTTTGCTTCTGGACTTTTAATATTGTTTATTGAATTGTGTATAATTTTGTGGCACATTAAAAAAGACATGTCAATAGCTATTGCTTCAAGGTAACACTGTGAAAGCTATTACTAGAGGACAGCACATTATTTTTGTTTCTCGGGTAGAAGAACAAGTAAAAGGTTTCCCACTTGATTTGAGATATATGGGAATAGAGTGTTGGTGCCCTTATGTTTCAATGACATGTTTATTTACGTGAGACAAACCTTCCATCTTGTGTGTAAAGTAAGGATTCCCTCTATGACTTTCTTGGCAAAAGGGCGATGTTGTGTTAGTGATCACATTTTTCCATGCCCACAGCACTTTGTAGAGAGACGCCATAGCTCTGGTTAGTGAACAGGACTACAAAGGACAAGAGGTCGGGTTCGATCCTGATCAACAGCTTTTGGATTTGCCTAACCTTAAATGGGTACTGGATTTTTTCTGGGAAAGTAAAGTGGCACAGGTGTTGTACAGTCTAGTGTACTGGTTTGCCTTTAAGGTGGAACGCTTATCCATGTGGTTGATCATGTCAGGTCGCTCTACTTTCTCTTAACAAAGTTCTATTCTACCCACTTCTGGGATCCCTTGAACCTCTCAGTAACTGACCTCAGGTGATGAACTTGAGAAGTCATAGAATAACATTCTTCTCCATTGGAGCTATCAATAACGTTTAAACAAAAGTATCTTGAAACTTCTGTTATTTTATTGTAAGTGCTGCACTGACCAGACTTGATATTTCAATATCTTTAATAATTCAATTCTTTATTGTTCATAGTTTATTATTTAAAATCCCCACTCCAGTTTGACAAATTGAACTTTGTCCTCAGTGAAAATTCTCACTATTTTTAGCTGGTGATTTAATGAAAGTCATTTGTCAGTGAGATGCTTTTGTTCCTGGAATGGTCAAAGATTTCTTCTAATGGCATCAAAATAAACACAAACCCATGAGCTGAATGATGACTGCAATATTATGTTGTCTTGACATCCAGCCTCTCAGTAAACGTCCCTCACAGACCCCACAAATGTCATTTTACCGTAATAGGTATTTTTATTTGTTCATGGAATTTTTTTTTCTCATGGACATAAATTACATTTTCTTGTTGTGTATCTCTCTCTCCCCCCCCCCCCCCCCCCCCCCCCCCCCCTCCTATGGAAATAAGTTTCCTGTTTTTATTTTCTCATGGAAGTAGCATTTTCATGTTTAAATAAGGATTTGACATTATCTTTGTTGCTTTCGTCCTATTATGTCTATCTCTATTGACACCACAAGCTGCTTTTATGTTGTGTATTTGCAAGATATTATGTGTATGGTGCTCATTTTTTAGGTTATTTTTGCTGATCTGTGAATTGTTGACTGTGCGAAAGTTGACTGTAAAGCTGAATATGTCTTTGTCACAATAACAACATTTAAACTTTGGCATAAGGATATTTTTTTTGGTTTACATTTGATATTAAATGTCTTTGATTGTGTGTTTAGCCAAGCAGTTGTTTTCCTCTACAGTCTACTTTCTTATAACAAAGGTGGTCAATGTTAACATCCTGGTATGGACATTGTAATCCTGTGGCTGGGCTTGTGGCCTGTTCTTGACTGTCAATTTGTCATATCTGTTACCAGTAACGCTGTAGCCAGGTCACCCTAGCGATGACCTGATCATGGAGACAAGAGTTCTCGGGTCATGCTACCAACCACAGAATTCATACAGATCAGCGGCAGCGCTTGGAGAACTTGTCGCAGACCGTTAAAGCAGCCTGGAGGTTATTGAGTTATTTGGGGGTCATCATCATTACACTCCGAACATGTCCATAGGTGCTCAGATCCCTTCCTCAGCAAGTCTCGCAGTGTCCAGCGACTGACGACTCCAGTTCTGTATGGGTTTATTAGTCTTCTTACACGGCCACTAAGTTTCTCATTTCTGGCTGTACCCATCTTAACTCCCATCTCTTTCACCGAAGGAGTGACATGGAAGGTTGTCGAGGTCCTGTATCCTTCCCATTTCCCGCAGGGCATTGATGATGTCCGCCCGATCCATTAGTTGACCGTCCTCAACAATAGCATAGCTATTGGCTCGTCTGGTGTCTGGAGGTGTTCGTCATAAGCTCTACAGCTTTATTTTAAATGCAAACGAGCTGAACAGTCAAGATAAACATTTTAACATGGTTGCTTCAACAGACGGCTTATTAGCCAAAGTAGTATACAAGGGTCCATCTGGTTAGCATTGTGGCGCTAAATTAACAAAGATATATAGGGCGGCGCGCGGCGCGCATAACACGTGCGGCGCAGGGGGAGTTAACCGTGACCGCTGGTCCCGGTGACCCCGGAAGTGACCTGTTTATGTCTGATGTATGCTGACTTTGGAGTTCTTTATGTACTTGATCGTTAGTGATAGGTTAGTAGATTATACAACATCAATGAAAAACAATCAATATAAAACAGAAGACAAAGATATATTTTATTCTTTTATATCTCAATAGGTGTATAACACACATTGATATTATATATCATTACAAACATATTAAGTACATTGAGTAAATATATAGTACATGGATAACATTTATTTATAGCAATGTAGTTGGGTGTCTGCTTAGCTATATGTCATAAATGATTCATAATGGGTGAAACTGTTAGAGATTCATGGTTAGGCTAACCTGGTAGCGTAAAGAGTTAAATATCCAGTGGCGTAGTCGAGACGTTATCAGCAGCTACCTTTCTTTTTATATAGAAATAGGAAAGAGCATTTCTTGTTTGACTGTAGGAAAATATGGAATTATTTAGGACTTTGAAACCTACATTTTTTCCACCCTTGGCCTTTTGCGTAGCGAGAACCTCTAAAAACATATCTTTATCTAATTTGTTGTGTTGCTTGCTTAACCCCTTACAACTGATTTTATCGTAATCCCCACTGCAATGGTACGTCTTACTACATAAGCTAACAAGAGCTGTCCCTTCGTACTCTAGTTTAAAAAGACCGGGCGTTCGCTTGGTGTACGCTTTAACACCCTTACAGTTTATACAGTCTGTCTTGCTAGTATGTTCATCGCAAAACTCGGTGGGAAACCAGTCTTTATATACGCTATTAAACTCATCCCGCAGGCCTGACTTAACTATGTCCTCTAACTTAGGTGCGCTTAAAGCTAAGTATAAACTATCAGTATCTGTTTCACATAACTGAAAGTTGGACCTATCTACAAACTTATCTAAGAACTCGAAATAAAAATCTAACATACGAAGTTTTGCATATTGATACACGAAGAATCCAATTTGTAGGGGTAAGTCCCAAACAGTTTTCTTTTTCTCCATCTCAATTTCAAAAAGGTCCACACCTATTTCAGTCATCTTTTTAAACCGGGAACTATTTATCATTTTCGATATCTCATCCCCTGAACATACGAGACAGCGCTATGATTGGCCTTATTGGTTAGAGTCTTCCCGTAGGCTGAGTTTCCTAAGAGCTTCATCGTATCGCTTACTATAGATTGATTTTCGTCTAGATCACCAGCCCTTCTAGCGTCAGAAACCATTTCGCCAAACTTTTTAAAACAACTAGACGGTTGATATTCTATCACTTGATAAATTTTTGTTACCGCCAATCCATGGTCTAAATACCATTTTAACAGTGGTGTTGCCAACAAAATTTTTTCCCCGACATAACTACCGATTAGGGTGCGACGAGGGGTTGACAACAAGTTATGTTTGAGGGCATATTCACCCATAAACGGTCCAATATCATCACGCGTGACGTCAATATTTTTGAAAATTGGAGTCATCTCACTGAAATGTTCCTTCATGTGGTCGGGAACGTGTAGATCACATTCCACTAAACCAAAACACGTCCCATCTGAAACAGAAGTCAGGATCTGTTTATCACTGAGGGGAAGCCCTTCTTTAGAGTAAGAGGGTCTAGCTCGAGGGATGGCTTTAGAAAGGAAAGCCCTAATGGTTGGGTCAGCCTTTTTTAGAGCCTGCCACTCACATTCCCACATAACTTCTACTGGAACTTTGACCTCCTCGGTTAGGTAGGTGTATATCTCACAGGTTTTTTCAAACAGCTCGACCAAGGGCTTACTATTAACAGGGTTTCTATCTTTATCTTTGGTAAGGGGGCAGTCTTTGTGACCATGGTACAGACAACCATGAAAATTGTAGGCCATTCTATTGGATTTGTCCCACCCATCCACGGGGATGTTTCTATCACCTAACCGAAACTCCCTCCCGTTAAACTGGGTTTTCAACTCCACCCCTTTTTGGTGGGCGACCCACGTTAGCCACTCTCTACTTTGTTGGACATAATAGTTATCTTTTTCGATCCTAAACCCGGTCTCCATTCTTCTAATAGGTGGATAATCTGTTGGCATTGGGTTCATCAGAGCCCAAAGATACAACGCGTTGGCATCGTAACCTTGGATGGATTTGACTACCTTTCCGCCCCTAATAAGCGTTTTGCCTACCTCGTGATACCTATGGAAAATTATAGAGGGACCCCCGACGATATTAGCTCTAATCATTGTGTGTAGACTCGCCTGTTTGCTCGAACATAAACTAAACATTACACCCATATCAACGGTCTTAAACAGATACTTTAAACAAACACCCGGAACCGAAATGGCGTCTTTAAAACAGTCCACACCCCGCTCCCCATAAAAGCGAACCTGCTGCTCCAAGGCTTCTAAGAATGGGACTACATCTTTGTTATTATACCACACCAAAAAGTCCTTAAGGGTGGTCATGTTATTGTCCTTCCAGACCTTTTTACACAGAGCGTACTCCTCCTTGGAAATGTTGGCATTTTTTAACGACGAATAAAACGCTTCGTGTGGGGGTAGTTCTGTCTCGTCCAACTTTTGAGGGTCGTCTATATATTCATAACAAAAGTAACCCTTTGTCTCACTAATCTTATAAGCGGCCAGATATTTACTATAGCTAAACCCGGGGGCTAGATAGTTTACTATATCTAAGAATTTTAGATTCTGTGTTGCAATACACATAAAGTTATTGTTTCTTTTAACTATAAACTTGAACGGTTTTGCTACTTTGTAGTCTCCTCCCATTTTATCTTCCTCGTCTTCGATAACATCAGAGTCTTCTTCTTCCATACTATCACCTTCTTCACCCACTTGGGCAGTAACATCCATGAAGTGCTTTATTAAATAAGGTTTAATAACGTTGACGTCATATTTCCCCGAGTTAAACCCAATCACTGGAAGCTCTTTTAAATACTCATCAAACCTAACTATTAGCTTGTGTTTGTTCAGATCATGGAGTTGAGTAAAAATACTTTCAAACCGATCTCGCAACAACGAGTATGCCTTAGCAGCTATACCAGTGAGATAATCAAGCATCTGACTAACTAAAACCTGCGGGTCACCCTTGGTTATGAAACATTTTGGTGCCTCCCACCCGGGGACATTTGACGCTATAGAACAGGAGAGGGGGGCGTGTTTAGCTACAAAGGTAGTCGACTGAGTCTCTTGTGGAACATTCCTACTATCAAAATAACATTCATAGTCGAAGGTCGCCCTGAACGGGTAAATAAAAGACTCTGGAGTACTTATCCCTTCAGCGCTGATTGCGTCCCATACACTTTCAGGTGAAGAGTAAACACCACCCTTATATGTTTCTACAGTCATATCCCCATTACAAGTTTTTTCGTGCCTATCCATACGCCCAAACTTTTTCCACAATTTCCCACATTTTCCACAAGAAAAGCTTTTACTAGCCCTGGAAAGATCGTTTATATAAAAGAAGTGGTTTTTGTAAAGTAAAAGACGGAGAGTTTCACTATAACTACTTCCGCTTCTCAGGACAATACGCAAGGCTTGGTCAGAATCAAACTCAAAAATATCTATGTTTATTGAAAAACAATTTTCTAAGAGAGGCATTTCGGCAAGAGTGACACCAGGAAAGTTACTTAACATTAGCGATGGGTTAAACTGTTTGAAAAGTTGTCTCGAAGCCTTCCTAACATCAGTATTTGAAGTTCCTCGATGGACAGCTAGACAACGGAAGAAGCAGAGATTATCATTGTAAACTTTAGAATGGGAATCGGTTTGAAGGATATTAATGCCGTAGTTGGATGCAATGTAGGGTGGGATATCTATCAGACACCCTATAGGATATTCTTGAAGTTTATAAATATAAACACTCGTACTGACTAAGGCTTCTAAGGTATATTTGGTTGTCTCCCTGTTTTTATTTGCATACCCTAATATATCACTTTCATTTAATCTATCAACAAACATTTCAAAGTCATTTCTGTTGTTAACTAACAAGGGTTTGTCTAACCCGGTCGCGTTATTTGAGCTGGCGTGGAAATAACGCAGCCCCTGTGTCTCCCTATGTCTTAAAACCAGATGATGACTATAATTCACCTTGAAACGCTTTTTCTGACCTTGGAAGATTGGGGTTACAAGAGTCTTCCAATCTATAGGAGTATCAGGCTGATGAAATATAGTGTACGTCTCCATGTATTTGTTCCTACGTTCATGTGTTCTAATTGCTAACCAGTTGTTCTTATATATCTTCCTAATATCTTCGGGTAACTTATTTAAAGAGTCTATTTCATTAATAAGTCTTGGTCTCTTTGAGGGCTCTTGAGTCAAACTCTTTACTGCCCGCTTGCGTGAGGTTGTCGATACTTATGGACGTGCTGGTGATGCTGGAACTACTGATACAAGAGATGCAGAATGCTCTGTCTTAATATGTCTGGCAAGGCTGTCTACTCTTGTATATACTCGTTCACAAACTTCACATTTGTATTCCTGACACCCATGTACACTATCAACATGTCGCTTTATGTCCCGGCGCCGGGTGAAAGTTTTGGAGCAGAGATGACAAGTGTTAGACATCTGTAGAAAAGAAATTGAAACATTACAACTAAAGAATAAAGAACAGTAAACATTACAAGAGAAGAAAACAAGAAAAGTAAACAATGAGAACTATCGAAATTAATATTAAAGAACTAAGATCACACTTACTTTTTATGTATCTGAAGGCACGAAACACATCCATCGTCAAGAATTGTAAGCGAAAGTCTGATTACAAGCTTCACAGATATATACACTTGAAACACCGGAAGTGTTACTAAAAATAGCACTGACCTCTGAGGCAATACCGGATGTGTTACTAAAAATAGTTTTTGACCGCTGACGCAATGCCCGTGGAGTTTCTAAAAATAGATTTTGACGTGTGATGGCAATTTTATGATTTTACCTCCTGACCGTTTTTGGTGACTACGCCCCTGAATTCGACGAAAAGCGTAAATTTTCACGCTAGACATACCCCAAACTTTATTTTAGACATTCCCATTGCAAAAATTTACATTAAAAACCACTTTTAGGATTTTACCCCCTTTTCATTTTTTGAGGGTTACGCCCATAGAATTCATAAAAATCGTAAATTTAACACGTAGGCTTACCTAAAACTTTATTTTAGACATCCCCACACCAAAAATTTACTTAAAAATCACTTTTGAAATTGTAACCCCCCTTACCATTTTTGAGGGTTACGCCCCTGAAATCGATAAAAATCGTTAATTTAGCACGTAGGCTTACCTAAAACTTTATTTTAGACATCCCCACACCAAAAATTTACTTAAAAATCACTTTTGAAATTGTTACCCCCCTTAAAATTTTTGAGGGTTACGCCCCTGAAAGCGATAAAAAATTGAAATATAACCTCAAGGCATACCACCCACATAATTTTTGACACCCCTACATATCAAATTCCATCAAAAAAACAACAAAAAGCTAGTAGTAGTTGTGGCTGTGATCCCAACCCAAAAGTGGAATAACATGCACCGAAACTGCACCAAAACCGCACGAGAAGTAGTATGTTAGGGTATGTCACAGCCACAACTACTACTAGCTTTTTGTTGTTTTTTTGATGGAATTTGATATGTAGGGGTGTCAAAAATTATGTGGGTGGTATGCCTTGAGGTTATATTTCAATTTTATATCGCTTTCAGGGGCGTAACCCTCAAAAATTTTAAGGGGGGTAACAATTTCAAAAGTGATTTTTAAGTAAATTTTGGTGTGGGGATGTCTAAAATAAAGTTTTAGGTAAGCCTACGTGCTAAATTAACGATTTTTATCGATTTCAGGGGCGTAACCCTCAAAAATGGTAAGGGGGGTTACAATTTCAAAAGTGATTTTTAAGTAAATTTTTGGTGTGGGGATGTCTAAAATAAAGTTTTAGGTAAGCCTACGTGTTAAATTTACGAATTTTATCAATTCTATGGGCGTAACCCTCAAAAAATGATAAGGGGGTAAAATCCTAAAAGTGGTTTATATTGTAAATTTTTGCAATGGGGATGTCTAAAATAAAGTTTGGGTATGTCTAGCGTGAAAATTTACGCTTTTCGTCGAATTCAGGGGCGTAGTCACCAAAAACGGTCAGGAAGTAAAATCATAAAATTGCCATCATACGTCAAAATCTATTTTTAGAAACTCCACGGGCATTGCGTCAGCGGTCAAAAACTATTTTTAGTAACACATCCGGTATTGCCTCAGAGGTCAGTGCTATTTTTAGTAACACTTCCGGTGTTTCAAGTGTATATATCTGTGAAGCTTGTAATCAGACTTTCGCTTACAATTCTTGACGATGGATGTGTTTCGTGCCTTCAGACACATAAAAAGTAAGTGTGATCTTAGTTCTTTAATATTAATTTCGATAGTTCTCATTGTTTACTTTTCTTGTTTTCTTCTCTTGTAATGTTTACTGTTCTTTATTCTTTAGTTGTAATGTTTCAATTTCTTTTCTACAGATGTCTAACACTTGTCATCTCTGCTCCAAAACTTTCACCCGGCGCCGGGACATAAAGCGACATGTTGATAGTGTACATGGGTGTCAGGAATACAAATGTGAAGTTTGTGAACGAGTATATACAAGAGTAGACAGCCTTGCCAGACATATTAAGACAGAGCATTCTGCATCTCTTGTATCAGTAGTTCCAGCATCACCAGCACGTCCATAAGTATCGACAACCTCACGCAAGCGGGCAGTAAAGAGTTTGACTCAAGAGCCCTCAAAGAGACCAAGACTTATTAATGAAATAGACTCTTTAAATAAGTTACCCGAAGATATTAGGAAGATATATAAGAACAACTGGTTAGCAATTAGAACACAGGAACGTAGGAACAAATACATGGAGACGTACACTATATTTCATCAGCCTGATACTCCTATAGATTGGAAGACTCTTGTAACCCCAATCTTCCAAGGTCAGAAAAAGCGTTTCAAGGTGAATTATAGTCATCATCTGGTTTTAAGACATAGGGAGACACAGGGGCTGCGTTATTTCCACGCCATCTCAAATAACGCGACCGGGTTAGACAAACCCTTGTTAGTTAACAACAGAAATGACTTTGAAATGTTTGTTGATAGATTAAATGAAAGTGATATATTAGGGTATGCAAATAAAAACAGGGAGACAACCAAATATACCTTAGAAGCCTTAGTCAGTACGAGTGTTTATATTTATAAACTTCAAGAATATCCTATAGGGTGTCTGTTAGATATCCCACCCTACATTGCATCCAACTACGGCATTAATATCCTTCAAACCGATTCCCATTCTAAAGTTTACAATGATAATCTCTGCTTCTTCCGTTGTCTAGCTGTCCATCGAGGAACTTCAAATACTGATGTTAGGAAGGCTTCGAGACAACTTTTCAAACAGTTTAACCCATCGCTAATGTTAAGTAACTTTCCTGGTGTCACTCTTGCCGAAATGCCTCTCTTAGAAAATTGTTTTTCAATAAACATAGATATTTTTGAGTTTGATTCTGACCAAGCCTTGCGTATTGTCCTGAGAAGCGGAAGTAGTTATAGTGAAACTCTCCGTCTTTTACTTTACAAAAACCACTTCTTTTATATAAACGATCTTTCCAGGGCTAGTAAAAGCTTTTCTTGTGGAAAATGTGGGAAATTGTGGAAAAAGTTTGGGCGTATGGATAGGCACGAAAAAACTTGTAATGGGGATATGACTGTAGAAACATATAAGGGTGGTGTTTACTCTTCACCTGAAAGTGTATGGGACGCAATCAGCGCTGAAGGGATAAGTACTCCAGAGTCTTTTATTTACCCGTTCAGGGCGACCTTCGACTATGAATGTTATTTTGATAGTAGGAATGTTCCACAAGAGACTCAGTCGACTACCTTTGTAGCTAAACACGCCCCCTCTCCTGTTCTATAGCGTCAAATGTCCCCGGGTGGGAGGCACCAAAATGTTTCATAACCAAGGGTGACCCGCAGGTTTTAGTTAGTCAGATGCTTGATTATCTCACTGGTATAGCTGCTAAGGCATACTCGTTGTTGCGAGATCGGTTTGAAAGTATTTTTACTCAACTCCATGATCTGAACAAACACAAGCTAATAGTTAGGTTTGATGAGTATTTAAAAGAGATTCCAGTGATTGGGTTTAACTCGGGGAAATATGACGTCAACGTTATTAAACCTTATTTAATAAAGCACTTCATGGATGTTACTGCCCAAGTGGGTGAAGAAGGTGATAGTATGGAAGAAGAAGACTCTGATGTTATCGAAGACGAGGAAGATAAAATGGGAGGAGACTACAAAGTAGCAAAACCGTTCAAGTTTATAGTTAAAAGAAACAATAACTTTATGTGTATTGCAACACAGAATCTAAAATTCTTAGATATAGTAAACTATCTAGCCCCCGGGTTTAGCTATAGTAAATATCTGGCCGCTTATAAGATTAGTGAGACAAAGGGTTACTTTTGTTATGAATATATAGACGACCCTCAAAAGTTGGACGAGACAGAACTACCCCCACACGAAGCGTTTTATTCGTCGTTAAAAAATGCCAACATTTCCAAGGAGGAGTACGCTCTGTGTAAAAAGGTCTGGAAGGACAATAACATGACCACCCTTAAGGACTTTTTGGTGTGGTATAATAACAAAGATGTAGTCCCATTCTTAGAAGCCTTGGAGCAGCAGGTTCGCTTTTATGGGGAGCGGGGTGTGGACTGTTTTAAAGACGCCATTTCGGTTCCGGGTGTTTGTTTAAAGTATCTGTTTAAGACCGTTGATATGGGTGTAATGTTTAGTTTATGTTCGAGCAAACAGGCGAGTCTACACACAATGATTAGAGCTAATATCGTCGGGGGTCCCTCTATAATTTTCCATAGGTATCACGAGGTAGGCAAAACGCTTATTAGGGGCGGAAAGGTAGTCAAATCCATCCAAGGTTACGATGCCAACGCGTTGTATCTTTGGGCTCTGATGAACCCAATGCCAACAGATTATCCACCTATTAGAAGAATGGAGACCGGGTTTAGGATCGAAAAGATAACTATTATGTCCAACAAAGTAGAGAGTGGCTAACGTGGGTCGCCCACCAAAAAGGGGTGGAGTTGAAAACCCAGTTTAACGGGAGGGAGTTTCGGTTAGGTGATAGAAACATCCCCGTGGATGGGTGGGACAAATCCAATAGAATGGCCTACAATTTTCATGGTTGTCTGTACCATGGTCACAAAGACTGCCCCCTTACCAAAGATAAAGATAGAAACCCTGTTAATAGTAAGCCCTTGGTCGAGCTGTTTGAAAAAACCTGTGAGATATACACCTACCTAACCGAGGAGGTCAAAGTTCCAGTAGAAGTTATGTGGGAATGTGAGTGGCAGGCTCTAAAAAAGGCTGACCCAACCATTAGGGCTTTCCTTTCTAAAGCCATCCCTCGAGCTAGACCCTCTTACTCTAAAGAAGGGCTTCCCCTCAGTGATAAACAGATCCTGACTTCTGTTTCAGATGGGACGTGTTTTGGTTTAGTGGAATGTGATCTACACGTTCCCGACCACATGAAGGAACATTTCAGTGAGATGACTCCAATTTTCAAAAATATTGACGTCACGCGTGATGATATTGGACCGTTTATGGGTGAATATGCCCTCAAACATAACTTGTTGTCAACCCCTCGTCGCACCCTAATCGGTAGTTATGTCGGGGAAAAAATTTTGTTGGCAACACCACTGTTAAAATGGTATTTAGACCATGGATTGGCGGTAACAAAAATTTATCAAGTGATAGCATATCAACCGTCTAGTTGTTTTAAAAAGTTTGGCGAAATGGTTTCTGACGCTAGAAGGGCTGGTGATCTAGACGAAAATCAATCTATAGTAAGCGATACGATGAAGCTCTTAGGAAACTCAGCCTACGGGAAGACTCTAACCAATAAGGCCAATCATAGCGCTGTCTCGTATGTTCAGGGGGATGAGATATCGAAAATGATAAATAGTTCCCGGTTTAAAAAGATGACTGAAATAGGTGTGGACCTTTTTGAAATTGAGATGGAGAAAAAGAAAACTGTTTGGGACTTACCCCTACAAATTGGATTCTTCGTGTATCAATATGCAAAACTTCGTATGTTAGATTTTTATTTCGAGTTCTTAGATAAGTTTGTAGATAGGTCCAACTTTCAGTTATGTGAAACAGATACTGATAGTTTATACTTAGCTTTAAGCGCACCTAAGTTAGAGGACATAGTTAAGTCAGGCCTGCGGGATGAGTTTAATAGCGTATATAAAGACTGGTTTCCCGCCGAGTTTTGCGATGAACATACTAGCAAGACAGACTGTATAAACTGTAAGGGTGTTGAAGCGTACACCAAGCGAACGCCCGGTCTTTTTAAACTAGAGTACGAAGGGACAGCTCTTGTTAGCTTATGTAGTAAGACGTACCATTGCAGTGGGGATTACGATAAAATCAGTTGTAAGGGGTTAAGCAAGCAACACAACAAATTAGATAAAGATATGTTTTTAGAGGTTCTCGCTACGCAAAAGGCCAAGGGTGGAAAAAATGTAGGTTTCAAAGTCCTAAATAATTCCATATTTTCCTACAGTCAAACAAGAAATGCTCTTTCCTATTTCTATATAAAAAGAAAGGTAGCTGCTGATAACGTCTCGACTACGCCACTGGATATTTAACTCTTTACGCTACCAGGTTAGCCTAACCATGAATCTCTAACAGTTTCACCCATTATGAATCATTTATGACATATAGCTAAGCAGACACCCAACTACATTGCTATAAATAAATGTTATCCATGTACTATATATTTACTCAATGTACTTAATATGTTTGTAATGATATATAATATCAATGTGTGTTATACACCTATTGAGATATAAAAGAATAAAATATATCTTTGTCTTCTGTTTTATATTGATTGTTTTTCATTGATGTTGTATAATCTACTAACCTATCACTAACGATCAAGTACATAAAGAACTCCAAAGTCAGCATACATCAGACATAAACAGGTCACTTCCGGGGTCACCGGGACCAGCGGTCACGGTTAACTCCCCCTGCGCCGCACGTGTTATGCGCGCCGCGCGCCGCCCTATATATCTTTGTTAATTTAGCGCCACAATGCTAACCAGATGGACCCTTGTATACTACTAGCCAAGGGGATGTCCTGACTGTGGTGATGCCAGTCAAGATAAACATTTTAACATGGTTGCTTCAACAGACGGCTTGTTAGCCAAGGGAATGTCCTGACTGTGGTGATGCCAGTCAAGATAAACATTTTAACATGGTTGCTTCAACAGACAGCCTGTTAGCCGAGGGAATGTCCTGACTGTGGTGATGCCAGTCAAGATAAACATTTTAACATGGTTGCTTCAACAGACGGCTTGTTAGCCAAGGGAATGTCCTGACTGTGGTGATGCCAGTCAAGATAAACATTTTAACATGGTTGCTTCAACAGACGGCTTGTTAGCCAAGGGAATGTCCTGACTGTGGTGATGCCAGTCAAGATAAACATTTTAACATGGTTGCTTCAACAGACAGCCTGTTAGCCAAGGGAATGTACTGACTGTGGTGATGCCAGTCATTTCGCTGTGAAGTCCATTTAAATAGGTGCGTGACCTACAAAGTTGTGCAGTATAGACATTGAGAAAGAACACTACTTAGCCTTTAATGATATGACTTAATACTGTCAGCTTTGAAATAGGTCACATTCTGGTATGGGCATGTTCTAGTCAACTCAATTTAAATGGGTACTTGCTTACAAGGTTGTGAACATTTAAGACATTGCTGTACACCATTGTCCACGACACCTTCTTGTGATGTGACTTAATGTTTGTGAGGTTTCAAACGGGCCTACTCTATTCTATTGCGTGCTGCATTCTGTATAAATGGCGCGCAGCTCAACGTGGACACGGTTGGGTCGCCGTTACGGGCAGCATAATCTCCATGTCCCTCGCGCCAATTCCAGTGTAGACTTCATGATCTGTAAGCGTGGTCCAAGAATCGCTGTCCCCAACAAAGTAAGGTCTCCACTTCTGTGAAACCGTCGATCCATCCACAGTCCAGCTGGTGGTATATATGCAGTCCAACACAGATCACACATCACCTCCCAGGGCACACCAGTCCACTACACTCCACGGCCAGTCGCCTGCAGCACTTTATCAGCAAGTGGGCACTAAAAACATGTTGACTGTGTAGTCAGGTGAATTTGACAGGACTATCCGTTGATTGTGTAGTCAGGTGAATTTGACAGGACTATCCGTTGATTGTGTAGTCAGGTGAATTTGACAGGACTATCCGTTGATTGTGTAGTCAGGTGAATTTGACAGGACTATCCGTTGATTGTGTAGTCAGGTGAATTTGACAGGACTATCCGTTGATTGTGTAGTCAGGTGAATTTGACAGGACTATCCGCTGTCTCCACAAACGAAAGTCCAAACTAGAAAAATCACTTGAAACCACATTGCAGCTAAAGTGGCACTAGTCAATTTTATTCAAACCATGAAATCAGTTTCGCTGCGTTTGAGATTTCCCCAAATCCACTCCACTTCATGTCAAATAAAAGTAACATGATATTGAGCAGCTAGACTAACAGAAAGACAAGACACATTACTACAACGCTTCGGCAACAGCCGTCATCTGGTACATCAAACAAATTAAAAACACAAATCCTATTAAGAAAACTAAACGCCACTCCAAAATAATAGTGGGAAGACGATGGCCAGGATTTGTGTTCATTAAACGATAACCATTTCTATGGCAAAGGATTCAAATGCGATTTTTGGGCTATGTTAAAAGACACAACAGCCTACTCTAAGTAATCCTGGAGGGGAAAAAATACAAGGTAAAAGAGGCAGACCAAGGTTAACATGGACGAGTAACATCAAAAGATGGACAAATCAGCCTATGACAACCTGCACCATCAAAGCAAGAGACAGAGCAGAATGGCGTTCCATGGTAGCCAACCTTCGCTGCGGAGACGGCACTCGATGATGATGAAACGATGACCTAAACCAACATCTCTGGTTAACTGTCATTAAATGGTAACTTAATGCGCTATCTCTGGTATTAACTATCATTATACAATAACTTGCAGCGTTTCAAATACTTGGGCACAATAATAACATCAGATGGGAGATGCACCACAGAAATAAAAAGCATAATAGCTCAGGCCAAAATAGCATTTCAGAAAATGAAAAATATCTTATGCAACAAATCTATGTCAATAAAAATGAGAAAGAGAGTTCATCGGTGCTATATAGAGCCAATTCTGACCTATGGAAGCGAATCATGGACAGTAGACAAACAAATGAAAAGACGATTAGAGGCCATAGAGATGGGATTTATCAGAAGAATGTTTAAAGTTCCCTGGACAGCTAAAAAGACCAATGAGGAAGTTCTCAAAGAGGCCAACACAAAAAGGGAGCTCTTAAAAAACATCAGAAAGAAGCAATCAACATTTTTCGGGTACATCATGAGAAGAGGAAAGTTGGAATACTTGGTTACAACTGGCAAAATAAAAGGAAAGAGATATCGCGGACGACAAAGAGGGAAAATACTGGATAGCTTGGTGTCATGGCATAGAAAACATTCAACAACAGAACTGATACGATGCACTGTAGATAGAAGATTGTGGAAGGACATGATCGTCAACGCCAACCGGTATGGCACATTATGATGATGATACAATAACTTAATCCGCGATCTTTTGTCACCTATCATTATCAGTTAACTTATTCCGAGATCTCTAATTAACTATCACTAAAAAGTAACTTATTCCGAGATCTCTAATTAACTATCACTAAAAAGTAACTTAATCCGAGATCTCTAATTAACTATCACTAAAAAGTAACTTATTCCGAGATCTCTAATTAACTATCACTAAAAAGTAACTTATTCCGAGATCTCTAATTAACTATCACTAAAAAGTAACTTATTCCGAGATCTCTAATTAACTATCACTAAAAAGTAACTTAATCCGAGATCTCTAATTAACTATCACTAAAAAGTAACTTATTCCGAGATCTCTAATTAACTATCACGAAAAAGTAACTTATTCCGAGATCTCTAATTAACTATCACTAAAAAGTAACTTATTCCGAGATCTCTAATTAACTATCATTAAAAAGTAACTTAATCCGAGATCTCTAATTAACTATCACTAAAAAGTAACTTAATCCGAGATCTCTAATTAACTATCACTAAGAGATTTGCACTCACAAGCGATTGTAATGTAAAAATCTTATTAGTGACGGAGAGTGGAAAACAGAAAAGAGAATGAAATGAAAGGGAGAGAAGTGAGACAGAACATTTGGGGGGGGGGGGGAGGTGGGGGGGGGGGGGAGTGTGACATAAATAAATTATAAAGTTATCGGTCTAATGAGAGAGTTATGCCTGAACTTTATACACAAGACTGTCCATGTGTGGTAGTATTTGACCAATAGCAATGTTTTCGAAATTTGTGTCAACTTAATCGATTTCTTGCTTTTGATTTAGCCCACTTAAATTTTGAGAGAAAAAAAGTCACAAACGTACGCGCTACCAAACAATGGAGTAACTTTGTGAGCATTTAATGTGATCATTGGATATTGTTCACGTGCAAAATAAGATGTATGGAAGTCGTGTATCTTCGGGTCCCTTTACTTTGAGTTCAGAATATTTTTTTTTTACATTTTAAGTCCAATAAAATGTGTATCTCTGCCAGAGCAGCATTTACATCGGTAGCAAATGGTGCTGAGAAATATTCTAACTTTGCTGTGCAGCAAAATCTTTGAAACGTTCCACGAACTGTCAGTAAATATCATTAACGGCTGCGGCATAGCTGATGGAATTAATAACATATTTATTTTGATCTGTAATCCTTAAAATAACATAGTATTTTCTTCTCGCTGGTTACTCTCCCACAGTTTCAGGTTTTCCCGGTAAGCTTTGATATGCCTGTAAAGTTCGTGTATCAGTTGCCTTAGTGTTTTAAATTTAAGATTCATCATTATCATAATCATCGTTATCATCATCATCAACTACCATGCTTGCTGGCATAGGTGATCATGTCTCTCAACAACTTTCGATATCGAGAGTTATTTATCATTTCTGTTGTGACCTTCTGCTAAGCTATTCTCTTAAGCTGTTTAGTATCTTTTCTCTTTACTTCCATCTATCTCTTCGTCCCTCAATTTTCCCAGTTGTTACAATATATTCCAGCTGTTCCCTTCTTATTGCATGGCCAAAAATAATGATTGTTTCTTCCTAATATTGGAAGTTAGCTCTCTCTTTGCTATCGCATCTTTCAGAACATTTTCATTACTCTTCTTAGCTGTCTATGATATTCTCACCATTCTTCTTTAAAACCACATGTCCACAACCTCCCTGATTCTCTTGTCTATTGTCCATGATTCACATCCATATGCTAAAACTGGCTCTATATAACACTTAAAAGCTCTTTTTCTTGTTTCTATTGTCAAAAATGGATTGCACAGTATCTTTTTTTGGAAAGCTGTTTTTGCTTGAGCCATTCTGCTACTCGCCTCAGTTGTACATCTTCCGTCTGAGGTTAGCAAAAATTTTAGATTAAGGTTATTAAAATGTTGGGTCATGTCAGCCCAAAGCGCTAACTGGCAGAGCCACTGAGGGTTCGATAATTCGTTGACCGAACCACCCTTAATGTCCATACAAGTTCTACTTCAGCATGTAAATCATACAATCTGTTCAGCATTTCTCCTCGTTTTAACCAGTGAACTTCGCAATAATAAAGCAGATTGCCAAACTCTAATTCAATGTCATGAAGGAATTCTTGGAACTGACGATGGTTGAGCCCTCTTGTTCTTGTAAAGTTCACAGACGATACCACGACTGACACGATGTTAGCAATTTTAAATGTTTTGGAGCACAGATTTTCTTGGTGAATAATACAATGTAGGAATGAAACATCAAGATGACCTAATTCGGTATCTAACAAGTTTTACCAACTAGGCCAGACTTTTGACCAGTCATAGGTGGTGCCCCATCTGGTGTCACTCCACAAAGCCAGTTCCAATTTATTCCAAAATGTTTAAGAGCGAGCTCTAGTGTTTTAAAAATGTCTTCGCCTTTAGTGGTGCCTTTGAGTGACTGTAACACTCATTTGTCCTATGTAATGTTAAAGAATTGGTAAAAGTAACTTAATCCGAGATCTCTAATTCTAATCTTACCAATATCAGCGTTGGTGAGGAGTGGATACCGGTGCCTACGTCATTCAAGGGAACTTTCCCATGTATTGTCACACTCGACAGGAAAAGTAGGGAACAAAATCCGGTCGTGGTTAATGCTGAGGTCAACGGTCTCATCTGCGATAATACCGATGAGAAAGATGCAGTCATCTATACAGACGGATCTGTAAGACGACACGAAAGAAGTGCATGGGCATTTACAGCACGCTCAGCAGGCAGAATAGCCAAGGAAGACAGTGGTGC
Source organism: Megaustenia siamemsis (assembly GCA_032433765.1). Lineage (NCBI taxonomy): Eukaryota > Metazoa > Mollusca > Gastropoda > Stylommatophora > Ariophantidae > Megaustenia > Megaustenia siamemsis. The sequence continues at coordinate 32,897,642 of JAVIAB010000047.1, forward strand.
ATACGCCATGACCACGAGTAGCATGACAATGGAGGTGATGGCAGTGACCAAGGCATTCAAATGGTTAGAGTCACAAGACTACATCCACGCATGTATACTGAGTGATTCGATGAGCATGATAAAAAAAGTGGAGGCGGGCTATGTACGCATGCAATGGGTAGAGTCGTTGCAGAAATCCAAAATACGTAAGGTCACCTTTGTCTATGTCCCTGGACATGCGGGAGTACGGGGAAATGAGAGAGCGGACAGGTTGGCAAGCTGCGCTGTCGTTGAGGACGGGCAACCGATGGATCGGGCGTACATCATCAATGCCCTTCGAGATGTTGGAAGAGCACAGGACTTCGACAAACACAGATCAACGTCACTTCTTCGGATGATGGAAATGGGAGTTAAGATGGGCACGGCCAGAAATGAGAAACTTGGTGGCCGTGTAAGAAGACTTATCAACCAACATAGAACTGGAGTCATCAGTCGCTGGACACTGAGGGAATTGCTGAGGAGGGGATCTGAGCACCTATGGACATGTTCGGAGTGCAATGATGATGACCCGCAAATAACTCAATAACTCAATGTTAAAGAATATGTCAGTGCCCCTAATAAAGATAACTAATTGTACTGTGTCTGTTATAGCACTCGACTCGTTGTATTAGGACAACTGAGAATGCTACGAATTCTGACGCACGTTCTTTTAAGCTTTTTATAACGTCCTTCAATGTTCTGAAAGAGGTCAAGGCAAAAAGAGAGCTAATTTCCAATATTAGGAAGAAACAATCATCATTTTTTGGCCATGTAATGAGAAGAGAATTTAAATATTTGGGAACTTTGTTAATCTCAGACGGAAGATGAACAAAAGAGGTGAGATGCAGAATGGCTCAGGCAAAAGCAGGTTTCCAGGGAATGAGGAAGATACTATGAAATCCATTTTTCACAATAGAAACAAGAAAAAGAGTTCTTAAATGTTATGTAGAGCCAGTCTTAACATATGGATGTGAATCATGGACAATAGAACAACAAACAAGAAAATCACTGGAGTCTGTAGAAATGTGGTTTTACAGAAGAATGTTGAGAATACCATGGACAGCTAAGAAGAGTAATGAAAATGTTCTGAAAGAGGCCAAAGCAAAAAGAGAGCTAATTTCCAATATTAGGAAGAAACAATAATCATTTTTTTGGGCCATGTAATGAGTAGAGAACAACTGGAATATATTGTAACAACTGGAAAAATTGAAGGACGAAGAGATAGAGGGAAGCAAAGAGAGAAAATACCAGACAGCTTAAGAGAAAGGCTTGGCAGAAGGTCAACAATAGAAATTATAAAGAATTGTCGAAATCGAAAGTTGTGGAGAGACAGGATCACCTACGCCAGTAGGCCCGGTACTTGATGATGAATGAGAAGAGAACAACTGGAATATATTGTAACATCTGGAAAAATTGAGGGACGAAGAGATAAAATACCAGACAGCTTAAGAGAATGGCTTGGCAGAAGGTCAACAACAGAAATGATAAATAACTGTCAAGATCGAAACTTGATGATGATAACATCTTTCATCATGTCATCTATGCGTCTTCCAACAATCTGGCGTGACAGACTTTGAAATAAATAACACTGGACAAATCACTGTATCTGCTGCTTCGAAATGAAACTCTGCTCTTTCGCAAATTCTTCATCAAAAATTGGTTTTAACGCACTTGTTTCACTAATAATAGAGCTCACACAAACAACATTCTCTGAACATTTATTGACATTGTAAAGCACAACCTTGACCTTCCAAGGACTTATTGAAATGTCAGATTTTGCCCTGGCTAACTTGTCCTTTCTGTGAACTGTAATTTTCATGTTTGGATTGGAAGCACGTCTCAGGTTGTATTCTTTCAGAACATACATTTGTTTCCCATTACATATTACACACGTGAAGTTATCGCGATACAGATTGAAGACATAATACAACGTCCATCTCTCATGAAAAGTACGAAACGCTTTTCCACTTTCCTCCTTTTCCTTGATAGTGCCATTGTGTAACCAACTGGTGATAACTGGTTATTGTGTAACTAACTGGTTATTGTGTAACCAACTGGTTATTGTGTAACCAACTGGTGATAACTGGTTATTGTGTAACCAACTGGTGATAACTGGTTATTGTGTAACTAACTGGTGATAACTGGTTATTGTGTAACTAACTGGTGATAACTGTTATTGTGTAACTAACTGGTGATAGCTGGTTATTGTGTAACCAACTGGTGATAACTGTTATTGTGTAACCAACTGGTGATAACTGGTTATTGTGTAACCAACTGGTGATAACTGGTTATTGTGTAACCAACTGGTGATAACTGGTTATTGTGTAACCAACTGGTGATAACTGGTTATTGTGTAACCAACTGGTGATAACTGGTTATTGTGTAACTAACTGGTGATAACTGGTTATTGTGTAACTAACTGGTGATAACTTGTGTAACTAACTGGTGATAACTGGTTATTGTGTAACTAACTGGTGATAACTGGTTATTGTGTAACCAAGTGGTGATAACTGGTTATTGTGTAACTAACTGGTGATAACTGGTTATTGTGTAACCAACTGGTGATAACTGGTTATTGTGTAACCAACTGGTGATAACTGGTTATTGTGTAACCAACTGGTGACAACTGGTTATTGTGTAATCAACTGGTGATAACTGGTTATTGTGTAACCAACTGGTGATAACTGGTTATTGTGTAACCAACTGGTGATAACTGGTTATTGTGTAACCAACTGGTGATAACTGGTTATTGTGTAACCAACTGGTGATAACTGGTTATTTTGTAACCAACTGGTGATACTGGTTATTGTGTAACCAACTGGTGATAACTGGTTATTGTGTAACCAACTGGTGATAACTGGTTATTGTGTAACCAACTGGTGATAACTGGTTATTGTGTAACCAATGGTGACAACTGGTTATTGTGTAATCAACTGGTGATAACTGGTTATTGTGTAACCAACTGGTGATAACTGGTTATTGTGTAACCAACTGTGATAACTGGTTATTGTGTAACAACTGGTGATAACTGGTTATTGTGTAACCAACTGGTGATAACTGGTTATTAACTAAGAAAACATTGTTATTTAGTTTCATTTTATAAAACATCCGTCCCCCACTTGCAATTCGTAACCCCTACAAATACCTGTACTGGAGACAAAGACATCAAATTCCTTTGATCTCACGCAGGAACGTCATCGAATCAAAGTCCCCCTTAACTTTCAACACTAGCGTATTTACAGTACCGACCTATGCACTCTCAAAACCACGATCTCAACCCATCGCGACACTAACAGCAAAGGCCACGCAACTCTTGTGATGTCGTCTAGTCAGCGACATTAAAGAGATTTCCCGGATTTCCGGGCGGTATAGTTTCTATCAAAGACTATGAACATTGAAGTCTTCACACGTGGTAGTTAATAGATCAAATATGATAAATATAATTTCCCTTTGACGAATTCGTTAATCAAATTACTATTTTTAAAGCGGATTCTGAATTGTCATTTTATTTATTTGTTACTCTTTATTTAATATTTTTTTTTTAGTTCAAGTAATGGAGAATTTGATCATAATTGACACATCAAACACAAGGAGCGGTCAAAATGGCTTGGCGGGTCAGTCCTGGCCCGCGGACCGTAGGTTGCTCATCTCTGAGCTAAACTAATGTGAGACAAGACAAGCTACGACGTTTCGGCAAAAGCCTGCATCAGATACAAAACACAAACTATTCTAAAATAATCACCGAAATCCAAACACGAAAGCTAAACAGTGTTACTGATTTGAAAAATGGCGGAAACGGTGGTTACATGATTAATAGACAATGGGATATGTAGAATCTAATGGGACCAAAATGAGACAGTGACAAATTAGAAAGGGGGTCCTCATAAGGAAGGATGAAAGAGAGGTCCCATGGGGTGCGAGGAAAGAGAGAAAAAGAGGGAAAGCAGAAAGACAGTAGTGGCAAGGGGGAAGAGGAGCAGGAGAGGTAATAAAGATAACGCAGGGAGGAATAAAGATAGGACACAGGAAAGAATGTGAGAGAGACAGAAGTGCCGGAATGACGCTTGTTGTTATACAAGAATGCACGGATTCTTTCCCTCAACGTCGATCTGTTTGGCCAATATATGTCTTTAGACAGCGTTGATAGAAGATTGCGTATAAGAGATTATGGGATATACAGGTGAAACCTTCCTGGATACCAGAAGGATCAGTCGGTAAGAGGACTAGGTGAGTTAAGAAAAACCACGTGAACTATCCGTCTTTTCTTTCCCCATCCCCCTCTCTCTCCATCCCCCCTCTCTCCCCATCCCTCTCTCCCCATCCCACTCTCCCTCTCTTGTTCTTACTACTTCGGGGGTCAAAGGAGATATGAGGTTCTGGTTTTTGCTTTTCGGACAGTCTTATTAATTGGTACTTGATGCTGCTGTTCTATTGCCTGTTCTAATAAAAGATAATTCCAGTCCATCCTACATTGTTTCTTTCAAGTGACAAGGAAAAAATAGTCCATTCTTTTACCATCCTCTAAATTCTCGACTGTTTTGATTTGATAAGCTCCAATTATTTTACCAACATTCGTTTTGAACACGCACTTTCTCTGTTCCCGACAACCACAGATTTTTCTTCTCATAGCCCGGACATTAATCAATGATCGTTAGGTCAGCAGATAAGAAGGATGTGTGTCTTGTCCTTTAAGCTGTCAAGTTAACAAGGCAAACTACTTCATCTTTCTCTGCATCCTGACAGCCAATACAGAAGCTGTCATGAAAGTTAACGACTTGTGCAAAGGCGTAGTCAAGATTGTATTACAAAGTATGGGAACACTCTCTCAGCCCCTTCAATGCCTTCTCTTAATATCTATCTATTGACCTTTCGAGCCGTAACCGGCCCATAGGGCGTAGACCAAGATACACCTTCTCCTATATGAATTTTTGTTCTAGCAGTTTTCTTTTAAAGATATTTTATCAAATCTCGCCATCCGTCTCTGTTCTGTGCAAGCAGTTCTATCTCATTGAGGGAGCCGACTCCTGCTGCTCTTGCCTCTCTCATCAATGTTCTTCTCAGTGTCTCCCTGGGTCTTCCTCTTTTTCTTTTACCTGTTGTTTCCCATATGAGGGCTTGCTTTGCTATTCGATTATTATCTCTTCTCATCACATGTCCAACGTATGACCATCGTCTTTTCTTTATTACTGAAGATATTAGTGGTTGATTCTCTTAATATATGAACATGATATTCATGTCTTTATTATGTTCTCACCCGTGCAAGTCTTGACTTCATTTTTCTGTTTCAGATTGAAGCTGTGTCCAAGAGAATAAATTGGTCGTTTGTCAGTTCTGTGGACATCGGTTCAGTTTGTAGGAGGACGATTCAATTTGCAGGTGGATGGTTCACTTTGTAGAAAGACGGTTCAGTTTGTAAGAAGGTGGTTCAGTTTATAGGAGGATGGTTTAGTTTGTAGGATAATGGTTAGGTTTATAGGATGATGGTTCAGTTTGTTGGAGGACCGTTCCTTTTATCTTCCAAGCTTGTAAAGATCCTAAAATGTAAACAATTATGCAACGCAGTAGGCAGTAGTACCCTCCCCTTACCGTCTTTTAGTTATTTCATCGGTCGACATGAGAACCGTATTTCTCACTAAAAGTGGACTCATACCACCACCACCCTGCTGTGCAGATCCCAGAGCAGAGACAATGTGGCAACAGATTTCATTTTGAAAACAATTCTTCTTTCATATCTAGAAACAACACAAAGTAATTCCTGTAATTATTGGTGTGGGGGGAGATGAGTGAGATGAGGTTATACGGTTGGTATAGAAGAGCATGTATTGCAGGCAGGACAAGTTTCGAGCTCTCCCTAACCTGAGAATTCAAGAAAGTCATCGCATTCGTTAGATCAATTTTCTGAGTCTATGAGCTAATAGTTCGCGGGATTAAATAAATCAATCAATTGATAGATCAAAATATGCGTTCTTTTTGTTCTTGCAAGTGATTAGGAAAACACCTTTCTGGAATTATTGCACAGTTAACACACTACAGGTGCAGGACATTTATTTAAATTCTAGAGCCTAACTATGAGGTTCTGCTGGGGTTAAGGGATAACGAGGGAATTTCTCAGTTCAGTCGATAACGTGAGAGTTTCTGTGTCACTAATACACAGGTCACAGGTATAGTTGCGCTACTGGGTTACTTCTTCCTCTTCTTTCCTTCCTCATCTGCCTTTCAGCGTCGAGGGAAAATATAATTTGCGGTCTTTTGCTCTTCTGTTCGCCTCTGCTGCTGTTATGTTTCCTAGTGCTTCTAATATTCCATCGACCCATCTTTTTCGTGGTCGACCCTTGGGTCTGGTGTTCTCACAACGTTTGTTCTTTCTGCCTTGTCACGTGGCCAAACCATTTTATCTGTTGTTTCCTTATATATTCTATCGCGGGGGCTCTTCCTAGCTTTTTTCTGTTCTTCATTTCTGAGCTTATCTCTCAGACTGTTTCCTGTCTTTCGTCTAACACATTTCATCTCAGTAGTGGTTATTTTCCTTATTGTTCTTGCATCTAGGGTCTAGGTCTGGCATTGGTAGCACAACGTTGGGATGAAGATCGTATCTGGATTAGTTTATATGTGGAATTGTGATGCGTAGAGCTCAATCGATTGTTACCACATTTGAAATACCAAAATACAAATTATACAATAAACCAGCATGTCTTATGATGCTTATTTTTCTTCCCACATATATCTTGATTTCAGAAACAAACAGGGTTTAGATAAATAATGGAACAACTTTTTGTACTTAATACAAAGGAACCATCTGAGTTAGAAAAATGTGTGAGGCAGCAATGGAGAGAAACGCTCTGAAAGTTGATATCAGTATTTGCTGCGCATGCCCGCGCTTTCTTATATTAGGTCCATGGAGCACTGCGTCATGCTCGATCAAAAGACGCGCCCATGCTAAGTAGAGAGACTGTACGCACCCTACGACAGTAGTCAGGGCCAAGAATTAGGCCTAGGCTAAGCAGCTGCAGATTAGAGCCTCACATTTTTGGGGCCCCACATTTGTTGATATTGTAATCTGTGATACAGACATTATGGTGTTGATTATTTTAAAGGGAGCATCAAAATGTCACTTAGGTTCTCTTCCTCTTCTTTCTTTTCTCATTTAGCTTTCAGCGTCGAGGGGAGATATAATTTGCGGTATGTTACTCTTCTGTTCGCATCTGTTGCTGTTATGTTTCCTAGTGCTTCTAATATTCCATCGATCCATCTTTTTCCGTGGTCGACCCTTGGGTCTGGTGTTCTCACAACGTTTGCTGAAAGGCTCGTTGTGTTGTGTTTTGATCTTGACTTAGGGCCTCACCGAGACTAAACCTGACCCTTTCCTGTTACAGACACTTTTAACGTTTCGGCAATATTATTTTCTTAAGTAGAAGCGTTTCTTGGGTATTTCGCAGGATATTATTACTAGGTTTTTTTTTTTTTTTTAAATCAGCCGGAACAGTTCCGGTTAGAACTTAAACGGTCATCGAACTTCACAACTCACTGCCTGTGTTAACCAGTGTTCATTCAGAAAAATCAATACAAATATAATATTATAATTTGACAATAAAAAAATCAATTTCAACAAATGAACGTGATCTTCAGAGTTCTGGTATGTTCAGATGTAGTTGATTTATGGGATGAGATGATATACTTTAAAAAAAAAAAAATCAATGAACGTCAACTCAGCATCGAAAGTTGGCTAACATGGAGCGCCATTTTAATCTTTCTCTTGCCTTGAGAGTGCACGATGTCATACTGTCACCTATCAATTTTTGGATGTTATTAGTTCACTGTAGTCTTGGTCTGCCTCGCCTACCTTGCACTTACCCCCTCCCCCTCCTTACACCCACCCCAAACGATGATGTGTAGTAAGACATCGTTTCTGTTCACATGTTCCAAAACACATCTCAGTTATCATTTACAAATTGTGTTTAATGGTTCTTCTTATCGTTTCCAGCTGATTCAAAATTTATTTTAGACAAGAAGGCACTGATTATTTATAGATATTTTATGTTCTTTTTTTATAATCATATAGATTATATATGTCCTGCTAATGTTAAATCATAACAGCGGGCGAAGCATCGAATTAATTTGAAGTACAAAAAGTATGGAAGCACCCTCTCTCCATACCTGTTCGACATCTACGATGTGAACATCATGAGAAATTTCAGAAACGATAACAGATTTGTGAAGTTCGTCCCTTTCTCAATAAATTAAGTGAAGTAAAGTACCCCCATCACGCCAAGTGGCGTATAGGAAATATGGTGTTAGTGACCATACATTTTACAGACCTTCGGGACATGCTTTTTGGGGTAATGTGGTCGGTATTACGCCCGTGCCGCTTTACTTTCCCAGAAAAAAACCGGTACCCATTATAGGCTAGGTGAACCGGAAGCCGTCGGTTGGGATCGAACCCTACCCCTTGTCCTTTGTAGTCCAGTTCACTAACCACTGAGCTATCGCTGCTCTCCTTTCACAATAAATAGTAACATAATTCCTGATGATATTTTCGGAGTGTAGATTGTGTGATTAAAGTGATTGAATATTGTGTTTCCAACGGAATATAATTTTCGAAAAGTTGTGTAAAGTTTTCAACCAAATAGGAGGATAAGAACTGATAAGTACTTTTTAAAATGTAACCAGCTAAAGTTTTATATTTAGACCGTAAAAGATCGCATGTGAGACCTTAGCGATCAAACACGTGGGGGGAAACATCAGTCGGGCTAAACCCCCATCGTGTGTTTTTCTTAAGTTAAGCCCTTAACTTACGACTGACTCAGCATGTCGGTAAGGTATAAATGTATTATGCTCAGAGAAATACACAGAAGATGGAGATTAAAGTAGCAACGATAAATCTATGCGGGATAAAAAATAAAGAAGTCGAACTTATAGAAGAAATGACAAAAAAAAGAAAATTAAAATACTAGGATTAGCGGACACCAGAGTAAAAGGACAACGGATAAAGAAAACACACATGAACTACACGAAAATATTCTCAGGAGTCGACAACACAGAAAGAGCAACACAAGGAATAGATTTTATCATCGACCCAGCACACGCAAAGAACATTCTAGAAATAAAATACCATTCAGAAAGAATTATCACAATTAAACTGCTAGAAGACGATCGAAAAACAAATTACATTCAAATCTATGCACCATGCAACAACAATGAAAGAGACAGCGAAGAATTCTACGACACATTGAGTGAAATCATTAACAAGATTGACGAAAGCGACGACATGTTAGTGATGGGAGATTTTAATGGAAGTCTTGGGAAACGCAACAGTGAGAACAGTGATATCTTAGGACCCTTTGGCGATAAAGCGACTGAAATAAACGAAAATGGAAGCAGACTGCTGGTACTATGCAATCAAAATGATTTATTTATCGCCAACACATTCTTCAAACACAGAGAGTCACAAGTGTACACCTGGTACAAATGGAATGACACAACATGCAGAAGCCAGATAGATTTTATACTATTTTTTTTTAATAACAAGAAAACAGAACAAGAAAAGAGTAACCGACAGCAGAACAATCCCAAATATTACAGACGACACGGATTACAGTTATGACCACACTAAGACAGCCAAAAATAAAGAGAGTATACGAAAACAAACAAAAGAAGCGAAAAGAACAGACAATAAAAATAAAACAATTAAAAGATCAAGAAACAAGGAAAACCCTAGAAGAAAAACTAACAGAGGAATTCAAGAAACTCCCTAACGAAGTATGCACAGTAGAAGAAGAGTGGAAACAATTTAAGGAAACAGTAACCAACATCTCTAAAACAGGTTTGTGGAACGAAGCTAAGAACAAGAGAAGGGGAAAAGAGCACCCAGTGGTGGAACGAAACAATCAGAGAAGCAATTAAAGAAAAGAAGAAACTGTTTAAAAATTGGAGGGAGAACAAAAACCAAGAAAAATATGAAAGATAAACCTTAGTTCGAAAAAGAGTTAAAATGTTGATCAAAGAAGCTAAGCAAAAGAATTGGACAGAATTCGGACAAAACATGAGCAGAGACTTCAAGACAGCCACAAGAGATTTCTACAAAGCAGTAAAAGCCACAAGAGCGAGAAAAGAAAACCATGATCCTACGGAGCTGATAAATGACAAAGATGGACAGCCATTATCAAATAACAATGTATGCAACAGAGATGGAAAGAATATTTTGAAGACCTGTTAAACATACTAACTACCAATAAGACAACAAAAACCAAGCACAACTACAGAACTCACAAATACTGAACCCAACATCATGAAAGAGGAAATCGAAGAAGTAATCAAATATGCACCAAGAAAAAAAGCACCGGGGATAGATAACATACCAATAGAAATAATATCAGCAGCAGGAGAAACAGGAATGCAATGGCTGCACAGAATATTTAATGCAGCATAGCACCAACAACAAGCAGCAGAAGACTGGCAACAGGCAATCGTCATACCAATATGGAAAAAGAAAGGTAGAAAAAGAGACTGCAATCAATATAGAGATATATCTGTTCTCAGCCAAGTAGGAAAGCTATACGCCAAAATCTTGGAAAAAAGGCTGAGACCAATAATAGAACTACAGTTAAGCGATTCTCAAATGGGGTTCCGAAAAAAAAAAAACAGAATATGTACCGACGCACTATTCACATTAAAACAGCTTGCATAAAAAACGACATAACACAATCAAAACGCATACATAGCCTTCATTGACCAGGAAAAAGCATTCGACAGAGTAAATAGAGAACAACTGTGGGAGATACTAACAACATGTGGAGTAAGCCAACATCTAACCAACCTTATTAAAAGTCTCTGCGTCAACAGCAGTTGCAGGGTCAGAACAACAGCAGGCTACACAGACCACTTCGAAGTTAGATCAGGTGTAAGACAGGGGTGCGTACTATCCCCCCTACTGTTTATTACATACATGGACCATATATGCGAGCTAGCCAACCCATCAGAGACAGAGGAGATCAACGAGCTCCTATTTGCAGACGATCAGGCACTAATACATGAAACAATAGAAGACCTACAAGAACACTTAAACAAACTCAGCATCTCAGGCACAAAGTACAACATGAAAATCAACATGAACAAAACAGAAGTCATGAATGTCGCCAAAAATTAAAAAAAAACATCATCATAACTATAGAAGGCAGACAAATAAAACAAGTAGAGGAATTCAAATACCTAGAAAGTCTAATGACAAACGATAGTTCTCAAACAGCAGAGATAGAATCAAGATGCAACAAAGCTTGTCAAATCATCGGACAGTTATCACCACTATTGTCCAATAAGGAAATAACTCTGGAGGCAAAACGAGCACTATATAACACAATCTTCATCCCAAAGTTGTGCTACCAATGCCAGACCTGGACCTAGATGCAAGAACAATAAGGAAAATAACCTCTACAGAGATGAAATGTGTTAGGCGAATGATAGGAAACAGTTGAGAGATAAAATCAGAAATGAAGAACTGAGAAAAAAGCTAGGAATAGCCCCCGCGATAGAATATATAAGGAAACAACAGATAAAATGGTTTGGCCACGTGACAAGGCAGAAAGAACAAAACAACAAAACGAGCCTTCAACAAACGTTGTGAGAACACCAGACTCAAGGGTCAACCACGAAAAAGATGGGTCGATGGAATATTAGAAGCACTAGGAAACATAACAGCAGCAGAGGCGAACAGAAGAGCAAAAGACCGCAAATTATATCTCCCCTCGACGCTGAAAGGCAGATGAGGAAGGAAAGAAGAAGAAAAAGAAGATAATTCCTGAATTCAGGTACGCTGGTGACACAGTCCACCTCTCAAACAGTGCAGAAAGATTAAAATATGCAATTGAGTGTGTTAAAAACACAGTGAAGAGCAAAACCCCTATCTAAACATACAGAACAATAAGATAACGTCCACGAACAAAGTAAAAAGTCAACCCAAAATCAACATCAACAGTAAAGAACTTGAATCTGGGATCTGCAGTAACTAAAAAGGGAGACTGTCAGAAATCTTGAATCTGGGATCTGCAGTAACTATCAATGGAGACTGCCAGAAATAGATCAAGAGATTAAAATAACAACACACAAATTAAACGTCAATAAGAACAATACCAGCAAGGCAGTACAATTTAAATTACCGAGGATATGTATCATCCCGATAGGGTCAGGGCAAAGAAATGCCTCAAAACACGACGTTGAAGCAACAAAGCTAACAGTGAGGAGAAATAAAGAAAAAATGGTATGGTTAAATTATTTATTTGTTATTTTAAATACATATTTGTACTTGTGTTGTATGTTTGTTCCGACTGAAGACCTTTGCGCCGAAACGTCGTTCTGATTTGTGATGTCCACTTGTTACGTGCAGCTTTAACAATACCATTTTTTTTCTTCAGTTCTCCTTATCATCCCGATAGCAACATATGGTCGAAAATAATGGACATTATCGCGAACAGAAAGGTAGAAATAGTGAATGAAGACATTACAGAATTGTAAACATTAAAAAGAGTTGGCTACACCATTCTACAGAGGACATTAAAATACTATGGCCCCGTCATAAGACACAGAGAAAACAATAATGGAAGGCGTGGTTCCTGGACGACGCATCAGGGGCAGACCAAGAAGAAGGTGGTTTCAATACATTAAGAAGTCCTTGAACATGACAAAACACATGTGAAATCTAGCTAGACAGTTATTCTTTCGGACGGACTGTGGTGAATGCAACGTTTTGTGGGAGATCGGGCTAGACAGTTATTCTTTCAGACGGGTTGTGGTGAATGCAACGTTCTGTGGGAGATCGGGCTAGACAGTTATTCTTTCAGACGGACTGTGGTGAATGCAATTTCTGTGGGAGATTGGGCTAGACAGTTATTCTTTCAGACGGACTGTGGTGAATGTAACGTTCTGTGGGAGATCGGGCTAGACAGTTATTCTTTCAGACGGACTGTGGTGAATGTAACGTTCGGTGGGAGATCGGGCTAGACAGTTATTCTTTCAGACGGACTGTGGTGAATGTAACGTTCGGTGGGAGATCGGGCTAGACAGTTATTCTTTCAGACGGGCTGTGGTGAATGCAACGTTCTGTGGGAGATCGGGCTAGACAGTTATTCTTTCAGACTGGCTGTGGTGAATGCAACGTTCTGTGGGAGATCGGGCTAGACAGTTATTCTTTCAGACGGGCTGTGGTGAATGCAACGTTCTGTGGGAGATCGGGCTAGACAGTTATTCTTTCAGACGGGTTGTGGTGAATGCAACGTTCTGTGGGAGATCGGGCTAGACAGTTATTCTTTCAGATGGACTGTGGTGAATGCAACGTTCGGTGGGAGATCGGGTTAAACACTTATTCTTTCAGATGGACTTTGGTGAATGCAACGTTCTGTTTGAGATTGGGCTAGACAGTTTATTCTTTCAGACGGGCTGTGGTGAATGCAACGTTCTGTGGGAGATCGGGCTAGACAGTTATTCATTCAGACGGGCTGTGGTGAATGCAACGTTCTGTGGGAGATCGGGCTAGACAGTTATACTTTCAGACGGGTTGTGGTGAATGCAACGTTCTGTGGGAGATCGGGCTAGACAGTTATTCTCTCAGACGGACTGTGGTGAATGCAACGTTCTGTGGGAGATCGGGCTAGACAGTTATTCTTTCAGATGCACTGTGGTGAATGCAACGTTCTGTTTTGAGATTGGGCTAGACAGTTCTTCTTTCAGACGGATTGTGGTGAATGCAACGTTCTGTGGGAGATCAGGCTAGACAGTTATTCTTTCAGACGGACTGTGGTGAATGTAACGTTCGGTGGGAGATCGGGCTAGACAGTTATTCTTTCAGACGGACTGTGGTGAATGCAACGTTCTGTGGGAGATCGGGCTAGACAGTTATTCTTTCAGACGGGCTGTGGTGAATGCAACGTTCTGTGGGAAATCGGGCTAGACAGTTATTCTTTCAGACGGGCTGTGGTGAATGCAACGTTCTGTGGGAGATCGGGCTAGACAGTTATTCTTTCAGACGGGTTGTGGTGAATGCAACGTTCTGTGGGAGATCGGGCTAGACAGTTATTCTTTCAGATGGACTGTGGTGAATGCAACGTTCGGTGGGAGATCGGGTTAAACACTTATTCTTTCAGATGGACTTTGGTGAATGCAACGTTCTGTTTGAGATTGGGCTAAACAGTTATTCTTTCAGACGGGCTGTGATGAATGCAACGTTCTGTGGGAGATCGGGCTAGACAGTTATTTATTGAGACGGACAGTGGTGAATGCAACGTTCTGTGGGAGATCGGGCTAGACAGTTATTCTTTCAGATGGACTGTGGTGAATGCAACGTTCTGTGGGAGATCGGGTTAGACAGTTCTTCTTTCAGACTGTGGTGAATGCAACTTTCTGTGGGAGATCGGGTTAGACAGTTATTCTTTCAGATGGACTGTGGTGAATGTAACGTTCTGTGGGAGATCGGGCTAGACAGTTATTCTTTCAGACGGACTGTGGTCAATGTAACGTTCTGTGGGAGATCGGGCTAGAGATAGTTAATCTTTCAGACAGACTGTGGTGGATGTAACGTTTTGTGGGAGATCTGGTTAGACACAGTTATTCTTACAGACGGGCTATGGTGAATATAACGTTCTGTGGGAGATCTGGCTAGACAGTTAATGTTAATCTTTCAGACGGACTGTGGTGAATGTAACGTTTTGTGGGAGATCGGGCTAGAGACAGAGAATCTTTCAGACGGACTGTGGTGAATATAACTTTCTGTGGGAGATCTGGCTAGACAGTTAATGTTAATCTTTCAGACGGACTGTGGTGAATGTAACTTTTTGTGGGAGATCTGGTTAGACACAGTTATTCTTACAGACGGGCTGTGGTGAATGCAACGTTCTGTGGGAGATCGGGCTAGAGACAGAGAATCTTTCAGACGGGTTGTGGTGAATGTAACGTTCTGTGGGAAATCTGTCTAGAGACAGTCAATCTTTCATATGGACTGTGGTGAACGCAACGTTCTGTGGGCGATCTGACTATAGACAGTTAATCTTACAGACGGACTGTGGTGAATGCAATGTTCTGTGGGAGATCTGGCTAGGGACAGTTAATCTTACATACGGACTGTGGTGAATGCAACGTTCTGTGGGAGATCTGACTAGAGACAGTTAATCTTTCAGACGGTCTATGGTGAATGCAATGTTCTGTGGGAGATTTGGCTAGAGACAGTTAATCTTACAGACGGACTGTGGTGAATGCAATGTTCTGTGGGAGATCTGGCTAGAGACAGTTATTCTTACAGACGGGTTCTGGTGAATCCAACGTTCTGCAAAGAATATGCGATCTGATGATGATGATGAATATTAGCAAATTCAGTTAGGGGATCAATTACATTTTTTACTTTAAAAAAAATAAATAAAATGTGATTATTGTTGCCAACCTTAAGAAGGTAATATCGAAGTACTTATTGTTGATACATTACTTTAGTTAAACTTAACTTCACTTTTACTTAAAGTAAACTGTTTTCATATTCTTTATTTCTTTTCTTTCCTACAACATTCTTCCTTTCTTCGAGTGCTTTTAAAAAGCAAGCCCTCCCCCCAACCTAACACGTATGGTAACCTGTAATAATATCTGCACCATTCTGTCTTTTATATCCAACTTTGACATTTGATTTGACACGAATGAGATGCTAGACCTACTACAGCTCTTCTATCTTAACAGCGTTTTCTCACGACTGGGGTCTGAGTTTTTATTTCTTCCAGAATAGAAAAAAAACTGTTGACACTAACGGGATTCCTTCACCAACTTTATGTAATGTAGTTGACACTAGCGGGATTCCTTCACCAACTTTATGTAGTGTAGTTGACCCAAGCGGGATTTCTTCACCAACTCTATGTAGTGTCGTTTACCCCAACATGATCCCTTCTCCTGCTCTATGTAACGTAGTTTACCCTACCAGGATCCCTTCTCCTGCTCTATGTAATGTAGTTTACCCCACCAGGATCCCTTCTCATGCTCTATGTAATTTAGTTTACCCTACCAGGATCCCTTCTCCTGCTCTATGTAATGTAGTTTACCCTACCAGGATCCCTTCTCCTGCTCTATGTAATGTAGTTGACCCTAGCGGGATTCCTTCACCAACTCTATGTAGTGTAGTTTACACCACCAGGATCCCTTCTCCTGCTCTATGTAATGTAGTTGACCCTAGTGGGATTCCTTCACCAACTCTATGTAGTGTAGTTGACCCTAGCGGGATTCCTTCACCAACTCTATGTTTTGTAGTTGACCCAAGCGGGATTTCTTCACCAACTCTATGTAGTGTCGTTTACCCCACCATGATCCCTTCTCCTGCTCTATGTAATGTAGTTTACCCTACCAGGATCCCTTCTCCTGCTCTATGTAATGTAGTTTACCCCACCAGGATCCCTTCTCATGCTCTATGTAATGTAGTTTACCCTACCAGGATCCCTTCTCCTGTTCTATGTAATGTAGTTTATCCCACCCGGATCTCTTCTCCTGCTCTATGTAATGTAGTTTACCCTACCAGGATCCCTTCTCCTGCTCTATGTAATGTAGTTACCCCACCAGGATCCCTTCTCCTGCTCTATGTAATGAAGTTTACCACACCAGGATCCCTTCTCCTGCTCTATGTAATGTAGTTTACCCCACCAGGATCCCTTCTCCTGCTCTGTGTAATATAGTTTACCCTACCAGGATCCCTTCTCCTGCTCTATGTAATGTAGTTTACCCTACCAGGATCCCTTTTCCTGCTCTATGTAATGTAGTTTACCCCACCAGGATCCCTTCTCCTGCTATATGTAATGTAGTTTACCCTACCAGGATCCCTTCTCCTGTTCTATGTAATGTAGTTTACCCTACCAGGATCCCTTCTCCTGCTCTATGTAATGTAGTTTACCCCACGAGGATCCCTTCTCCTGCTCTATGTAATGTAGTTTACCCCACGAGGATCCCTTCTCCTGCTCTATGTAATGTAGTTTACCCTACCAGGATCCCTTCTCCTGTTCTATGTAATGTAGTTTACCCTACCAGGTTCCCTTCTCCTGCTCTATGTAATGTAGTTTACCCTACCAGGATCCTTTCTCCTGCTCTATGTAATGTAGTTTACCCTACCAGGATCCCTTCTCCTGCTCTATGTAATGTAGTTTACCCCACGAGGATCCCTTCTCCTGCTCTATGTAATGTAGTTTACCCTACCAGGTTTCCTTCTCCTGCTCTATGTAATGTAGTTTACCCTACCAGGATCCCTTCTCCTGTTCTATGTAATGTAGTTTACCCTACCAGGATCCCTTCTCCTGTTCTATGTAATGTAGTTTACCCTACCAGGATCCCTTCTCCTGTTCTATGTAATGTAGTTTACCCTACCAGGATCCCTTCTCCTGCTCTATGTAATGTAGTTTACCCTACCAGGATCCCTTCTCCTGCTCTATGTAATGTAGTTTACCCTACCAGGATCCCTTCTCCTGTTCTATGTAATGTAGTTTACCCCACCAGGATCCCTTCTCCTGCTCTATGTAATGTAGTTTACCTCACCAGGATCCCTTCTCCTGTTCTATGTAATGTAGTTTACCCTACCAGGATCCCTTCTCCTGCTCTATGTAATGTAGTTTACCCCACGAGGATCCCTTCTCCTGCTCTATGTAATGTAGTTTACCTCACCAGGATCCCTTCTCCTGCTATATGTAATGTAGTTTACCCTACCAGGATCCCTTCTCCTGCTCTATGTAATGTAGTTTACCCCACGAGGATCCCTTCTCCTGCTCTATGTAATGTAGTTTACCCCACGAGGATCCCTTCTCCTGCTCTATGTAATGTAGTTTACCCTACCAGGATCCCTTCTCCTGTTCTATGTAATGTAGTTTACCCTACCAGGTTCCCTTCTCCTGCTCTATGTAATGTAGTTTACCCTACCAGGATCCTTTCTCCTGCTCTATGTAATGTAGTTTACCCTACCAGGATCCCTTCTCCTGTTCTATGTAATGTAGTTTACCCTACCAGGATCCTTTCTCCTGTTCTATGTAATGTAGTTTACCCTACCAGGATCCTTTCTCCTGCTCTATGTAATGTAGTTTACCCTACCAGGTTCCCTTCTCCTGCTCTATGTAATGTAGTTTACCCTACCAGGTTCCCTTCTCCTGCTCTATGTAATGTAGTTTACCCTACCAGGATCCCTTCTCCTGCTCTATGTAATGTAGTTTACCCTACCAGGATCCCTTCTCCTGTTCTATGTAATGTAGTTTACCCTACCAGGTTCCCTTCTCCTGCTCTATGTAATGTAGTTTACCCTACCAGGATCCTTTCTCCTGCTCTATGTAATGTAGTTTACCCTACCAGGATCCCTTCTCCTGCTCTATGTAATGTAGTTTACCCCACGAGGATCCCTTCTCCTGCTCTATGTAATGTAGTTTACCCTACCAGGATCCTTTCTCCTGCTCTATGTAATGTAGTTTACCCTACCAGGATCCCTTCTCCTGCTCTATGTAATGTAGTTTACCCCACCAGGATCCCTTCTCCTGCTCTATGTAATGTAGTTTACCCTACCAGGATCCCTTCTCCTGCTCTATGTAATGTAGTTTACCTCACCAGGATCGCTTCTCCTGTTCTATGTAATGTAGTTTACCCCACCAGGATCCCTTTACTTTAAAAAAAATGTTTGTTGGGGGAAATGAAAATGGGATGGGCGAATGAGAAGTGTCCAACATGAACCCATTTCTATTCAAAACGACTACTCCTTTGCATTTCACAATCCACAAAAAAAAAAAAAAAAGAAAACAGAACCGATCTCACGTGTTTTAGTTGACAAACCACAAACCTATCAGTTTAAAAAATTCACAGCGGTAGGTCTGTAAGTAACCTGGTGTTCACTTGCAACCACTGCTGTCCATCTCTCCTGCTGTGTCACATTCGACAGGTTGTCGGGATTTCACGCTATCTTGTACAAGCGGAAGTGTAGCTGTTTCAAGCGTAAACTAAAATGAACAAGTTTGTTGCGACGATTATCGTTCTTGCGACTGTTGTCTCTTGTTGCTCCTGTCTCACGTTTAGCAGCTGCAGTGAGTACTGTAAAACCATTTATCTTTAACTTTTGCAAAAGTATTTTAATGCATACCTGAAATAGCCCAACCTCTGTGTCCTCTGTGTCATATTTTATAGGGATAGCTACATGCCTTAATTTGAGTACTGTGATTTATAATCTCGAACTGATTGTGCAACATAACAATTGATAAATGACATCGAAGCAGAATAATTGTTATTTCAATACGAATTTTGCTTTTTGATATTTCCTGCGAAAAAAAAAAACATTGCATTATTATCATTGCAGGTAAAATAAAAATGTTATGATTATATTATATTTATTTTTTTGTAAAATCACTGGAGGCTGTAGAAATGTGGTTTTACAGCAGAATGTTGAGAATATCATGGACAGAAAAAAAGTGTAATGAAAACGTTATGAAAGAGGCCAAAAAAAAGAGATCTAATTTCCAATATTAGGAAGAAACAATCATCAATTTCTGGCCATGTAATGAGAAGGGAACAGCTGGAATACGTTGTAACAACTGCGAAAATTGAGGGACGAAGAGAGAGAGGGAAGCAAAGAGAAAAGATGGCAGAAAGTTTAAGGGAATTGCTTGGCAGAAGGTCAACAACAGAAATTATAAATAACTGTCGAGACCTAAAGTTGTAGAGAGACATGATCACCTACGCCAGCAGGCACGGTACTTGATGATGATGATAATGATACTTTTGTATTTTGTAACATGATTCGAATTTATACAAATTTCATAAAATTTAATAAAAAACTTGTATTCACGTATAATAGTTTGATTTAAGAATATATATCTTTGTAAACCACATACATGGGTGTTTGTGTTGCATTAGAACCATAATTGTATTGTGAAACTACTCACAAGAAACACATGCAAAGATCAAATGACTAAAACTGAGTTACTGTAATTAATGAGAAGATATCATTATGACGACGTTTATGAAATTACGGGGGTATAGAGAGCTGTGTCCGCGAGATGTTCGGGTCAATCCTTTTATTTCGACGTGCAATATACACACTTTTTGTTTCCAACCCCACTGTGATTCAAAGCCACGTTTATCTGATTAGCAAGACATACACTTATGATGCAGCACACAACAACAGAAACCTCGTTCTGGACTCTAAGAAGAATGGAAACAATTGAAATTTAAAAATAAATAAAGAAGTGCTACGAATGAGACCTTATATACTGGTATTGTATCAATAAGAAGTGTCAGGACTTAATGAGAACTTATATATTGGTATTGCATCAATAAGAAGTGTTAGGAATGATACCTTATATACTGGTATTGCATCAATAAGAAGTGTTAGGAATGAGACCTTATATACTGGTATTGCATCAATAAGAAGTGTTAGGACTTAATGCGACCTTGTTATTGTTATTGGTTATGGAAGGCCTCGGCATCACTGCAAACAAATTAAAATCCATAATTGCTCAACCGCCCGTGCCAGTGGAATCATCCGAATTAATAACACATCTCCCAAACAAAGAAAGGTAACTGTAGACCCCATCGTTGCAGTCTCAGCACACGCCAAAAGACATAAGGCGAAACCGCGCAGAAAGTGAACACAGCCAACTGTTCCCTGTCATACGATATCATCATTCATCGTAAACAAGCGGGATTTCGAAACATGATCAAAACGGATGAGACACACAGCTCACGGTGTGCACAGAGCACTTTACTCAGTAGCTTCTGCAACAAGCCGGACTTGGAATATGAGGAAACTGCAAGAAGGAACACTTTTCAGACATAGCCTTCAATGGTTCCCACCGCCTATCCACCATAAACCATGGAAGTTCGCGTCCTCCCGAAAACGATGATCGTCGTAGCACTCGATGATGTTAGGCCATCACTGATGACTTCAATTCCAAACACATAGACACACAGTGGTGGTAAGTTATCATTTCCAATCCAACAGAAGCCACATGACCTGTAATTAGTAAAACCACAGAGAGAATATGATTTTGTGACCTTCACTGATTCACTCTTGGATGTCAATGTGTAGGTTACACAAGAGGAGAAGTTTTCAACTACAGTGATCCCATTTAAGGCAATTCTGTGATAGCAAGGCAAGTCTCCTTTATAGCAGCAGGACTTGAAGTTCTCTGCTCCCTTCTTGTAGCTGCTGCCACACGATTCTGATGTCTCATTAACTTGGACATCATTCAAGAACAATGTCAGATTAACAATCCATAGATCTGGCTCTGCTGATGAAGTGCTTGGTGCAACAGTTGTATCAATCATACAGGAGGCTCCTGGTTTGTGGTCATTAATATCACAGACGGCATATGATGTTGTTATATTCAGTATTTCTTTCTGGGGTGTAAATATGTGGCACACACATGGAGAGTGGTTTGTGGTCACAGTAATCCCATTAAAGGCAATTCTAGGGTAGCATGGCATAGCTGTTTCAGAACAGCACAATCCTATGATGTTTTCTGTGTTCGCTATAAAGCTGCTGCTGCTACACAATCCTGACCAATTATAGGTGTGGACATTATTCACTTGCAATGACAAAACTACTTTGTTTACATCATAAACCTCTGGAAGCGAACCATTTATGGGACTAATGATACAATTTATTCTTCCAACGGGGATATCTTCCTTGAGTCGTCCCCCCCCACCCCCCAACAAATAAAAAAAAGTCTTTGGTTAAAAAGCACATATGCTTTTGAGTTAAACACAAAATGAGCCCACTTTATAGATTCAAAATGATCCTTGCCAATGCCATCCGTTTGCACAAGTTAGGTCCTTAGTTACCAAGGTCACATACATACGCCATCAAATTAAAGACTTTATCTACAGCGAAGGTTAACGAACTGTGAACAAACATTTATATTCAAACCCTTGAATACATTTTCAAAAATCTGCCAACTCGCTGCAATAACAGGTATCGCATCAATAAGAAGTGTTAGGACTTAATGCGACCTTATATACTGGTATTGCATCAATAAGAAGTGTTAGGACTTAATGAGACCTTATATACTGGTATTGCATCAATAAGAAGTGTTAGGACTTAATGCGACCTTATATACTGGTATTGCATCAATAAAAAGTGTTAGGACTTAATGAGACCTTATATACTGTATTTCCATCAATAAGAAGTGTTAGGAATGAGACCTTATATACTGGTATTGCATCAATAAGAAGTGTTAGGACTTAATGAGACCTTATATACTGGTATTGCATCAATAAGAAGTGTTAGGACTTAATGAGACCTTATATACTGGTATTGCATCAATAAGAAGTGTTAAAACTTAATGAGACCTTATATATTGGTATTGCATCAATAAGAATTTTTAGGACTTAATGCGACCTTATATAGTGGTGTTGCATCAATAAGTAGTGTTAGGACTTAATACGACCTTATATACTGGTATTGCATCAATAAGTAGTGTTAGGACTTAATGCGACCTTATATACAGGTATTGCATCAATAAGAAGTGTTAGGAATGAGACCTTATAAACTGGTATTGCATCAATAAGAATTGTTAGGACTTAATGAGACCTTATATATTGGTATTGCATCAATAAGAAGTGTTAGGACTTAATGAGACCTTATATACTGGTATTGCATCAATAAAAAGTGTTAGGACTTAATGCGATCTTATATACTGGTATTGCATCAATAAGATGTGTTAGGACTTAATGCGACCTTATATACTGGTATTGCATCAATAAGAAGTGTTAGGACTTAATGAGACCTTATATACTGGTATTGCATCAATAAGATGTGTCAGGACTTAATGCGACCTTATATACTGGTATTGCATCAATAAGATGTGTCAGGACTTAATGAGACCTTATATAATGGTATTGCATCAATAAGAAGTGTTAAGACTTAATGAGACCTTATATACTGGTATTGCATCAATAAGAAGTGTTAAGACTTAATGAGACCTTATATACTGGTATTGCATCAATAAGAAGTGTTAGTACTTAATGAGACCTTATATACTGGTATTGCATCAATAAGAAGTGTTAGGACTTAATGAGACCTTATATAATGGTATTGCATCAATAAGAAGTGTTAGGACTTAATGAGACCTCATATACTGTTATTATATCAACTAGAAGTGTTAGGACTTAATGAGACCTTATATACTGTTATTATATCAACTAGAGGTGTTAGGACTTTTCAGGAAATTATTATCTGGCACGCCATTACAGAGAAGTTCAAATGTTGATACAAGACATGTCCACAATGTTGTATTATTTGTTGAATCGAGTGTTTGTTGTTTCTAGTCGCAGTGTCGCGAGACTTGGCCAGACACATTTGACTTCGACGCGACAAATTTTGAAACCCCATTTGCGTTTCCGTTTTTATCTCCATTTATTTAATCAGGTTGGCTAGGTTGTTACATGGCCAACCCTAACGAGATGGACTAAAATATTAGTCAGCACTGGTTCGCTGGCTCTGACGTCAGCAGTCACCTAGGCTCCCTGTTCCTTACACCGCGCTTGCTGATTTTATTTAAGATAAAGTGACACATTGGAATTTAACTGTTTGACCCATCCGTACCCTAAGCGATTCCGGATATACAATTTTCTTTGTATAATTGAATTAGCTTTGGAGTATCATTTCGGTATATTTTAAGTTTTTCCACTTTATTTGCATATTGAGACTTCCGGTGTGTGACTGTGCTGGCAACACGATACAATTTTCGATGGGAGTCAAATTTAAGTTATAAGTGAATGTCAATGCCCGTAGTAAATGAAATTCGAGCATTCTTGTGTTATTTCGAACGAATTTATTTGTGATTTATTCTTACAGTTTGTTTCAATTACCATCCATTGTGCTATTATGATCATCACCATCAAGGGCGTTCTTCTCGAGATTGCATGGAAAAAGACCAAGAGGAAGACCAAGAAGAAGATGGATAGATGCAGTGACAGAGACATGTAACAACAAAGGAAAATCACTAATTCAGACAGTTCGAGCAGCTCAAGAACGACAAAGGATATAAACCACGACACCTTTTAGGTATCAGTGAAAGAGAAAAGAAGAAAGAAGAAGATTTGCATATTCTTCTTCTTGTACCTCTGTACCATGTGGAGACACATGATCACCTACGCCACTAGGCCCGGTACTTGATGATGATGATGATATTGTACGTCGTGCAGAGCTATTTATTCTAGTGCTATTTGACTATTGCTAACGTGACTTGTTAAATATGACCTTTTTATCTTGCAGTTGTTTATGATTTTGTGAGAGGAGAGCTATGTTATTATTGGGTCATTAAGTTGCTTGGTCAATGACCACTGGTTTCCATTCCTGTTTTGTGTTAATCTAATTATTAAATCTATGGCCACCAAAAAGAGAAATGAAAATAACATGCTTCTTTGCTTCACTTCTGTTCTTGTTTTGAATGTCTGTGTCAGCTTTCCTTCATGTTTACCGTTTCATTACTCAATGTATTGCTTTTATCAGGTTCATAAACTTATATGGGATTTCATGACGACTCAGCAACATACATAGGATTCCACAGTCCCAAGTGTGAAATGCTTGTTTGTGATCTATCAATCTGATACAAAGTGGGAACTGTAGTTCCAAGATTTATTAAACTCTAATACGTAAAGCGGTTATAGAGTCCGTACGTGATCTATACCGTACCTGATCTATACCGTACGTTATCTATATCGTACGTGATCTATACCGTACATGATCTATACCGTACATGATCTATACCGTACTTGAGCTATACCATACATGATCTATACCGTACGCGAGCTATACCGTACATGAGCTATACCGTACATGATCTATACCGTTATTGGTTATTGGTTATGGAAGGCCTCGGTATCACTGCAAACGAATTAAAATCCGGAATTGCTCAACCGCCCAACTCATCTCCCAAACAAAGAAAGGTAACTGTAGTCCCCATCGTAGCAGTCTCAGCATACGCCAAAAGACATAAGGCGAAATCGCGCAGAAAGTGAACACAGTCAACTGTTCCCTGTCATACGATATCATCATTTATCGTAAACAATTGGGACATCGAAACATGATCCAAACGGATGAAACACACAGCTCGCAGTGTGCACAGAGCACTTTACTCAGTAGCTCCTGCAACAAGCCAGACTTGGGATATTAGGAAACTACAACAAAGAACACCCTTCAGACATAGCCTTCGATGGTTCCTGCCGCCTATCCACCATATATACATCGTACGTGAGCTATACCGTACGTAAACTATACCGTACGTGATCTATTTTATGAAAACTTGCTAGTTCACTTTTCAAATGTTTCTCTATGGCTTTCTTTATTATCCCCAGAATGATTTTATTTAGTATATATCATTTTTTTTTCGAGAACTAATAGCAGAATAATTCCTCCGTACGCTGTACAGTTATGTAAATTTCCTTTATTGGGTAGTTTAATCGTATAACCTTATTCCCAGTTTTTATGCATTTCTTCTGTCTCACACATATTATCCAGTAGTTTATGTAATATTCTGGTGGAGGTGTTAACATCTTCTGTCTCACACATATTATCCAGTAGTTTATGTAATGTTCTGGTGGAGGTGTTTACATCTTCTGTCTCACACATATTATCCAGTAGTTTATGTAATATTCTGGTGGAGGTGTTTACATCTTCTGTCTCACACATATTATCCAGTAGTTTATGTAATGTTCTGGTGGAGGTGTTAACATCTTCTGTCTCTCACATATTATCCAGTAGTTTATGTAATGTTCTGGTGGAGGTGTTTACATCTTCTGTCTCACACATATTATCCAGTAGTTTATGTAATGTTCTGGTGGAGGTGTTAACATCTTCTGTCACACACATATTATCCAGTAGTTTATGTAATGTTCTGGTGGAGGTGTTAACATCTTCTGTCTCACACATATTATCCAGTAGTTTATGTAATGTTCTGGTGGAGGTGTTTACATCTTCTGTCTCACACATATTATCGAGTAGTTTATATAATATTGTGGTGGAGGTGTTTACATCTTCTGTCTCACACATATTATCCAGTAGTTTATATAATATTGTGGTGGAGGTGTTTACATCTTCTGTCTCACACATATTATCCAGTAGTTTATGTAATGTTCTGGTGGAGGTGTTTACATCTTCTGTCTCACACATATTACCAAGTAGTTTATGTAATGTTCTGGTGGAGGTGTTAACATCTTCTGTCTCACACATATTATCCAGTAGTTTACTAATAATACAAGCTGCCAGTGAAACAATACCTAGAGGGGCACGGAAACACTACAAACCATACTGGAGTAGTGAACTAGAGCAACTACACAATGACATGGGAACATCTCGAAAGCAAGCAGAAAATAACCCTTGCCAAGAACACCACAACAACTACCAGCATGCTAAAGCCAAATTTCAACGGGCTAAACTACAAGCCAGACGGAGAAGCTGGAAAGAGAAAACAGAGTCCTTGAATCTTGAACGAGACACAAGAAAAGTGTGGAAGCTTGTAAAACAGCTGAATGATGAGGGTACAGAAAGGAACACCAAAATTACACTGAAGAAGGATGGAAACATTCTAACAGGTAAACATGCAGCAAATTACTTTGCAGACTCCTTTGCAAATGACAATAATATTGAAACTAGCCTAGAAAAACGACAAGAGACCCGTTTAAAACAACAAAATGCAAGACAAGAAGAGACCACACATGAAGTAATGGAAACACCCTTTACACAAAGAGAGCTAGAGCTGGCAATATCCAAATTAAAAATGAAAAAGTCACCAGGCAGTGATGGAGTGTCCAATGAAATGATTAAGAACTTGGGAACTGCAGCTAAAGCAAAACTACTGCAGATCTACAACATTTGCTGGATCACAGGTAGAGTGCCACAGGCATGGAGAGAAGCAATGATACCATTACTAAAGCCAGGAAAAGAAGGTTCAATGACATCCAGCTATAGACCAATCAGCCTTACAAGCTGTTTGTGTAAAACAATGGAACGTATAATCAATCTCAGACTGCAGTGGTACCTGGAAAGTGAAAATCTCCTTGTCCCACAACAAGCAGGCTTTAGACAGTGTTACTCTACAGAAGATCAAGCAACCTATCTTTCCCAGGAAATTGAAGATGCGTTTCAAGAAAAGAAACTGGTACTAGCAGCATGGATAGACCTAAAGAAAGCATTTGATAAGGTATGGAAGGAAGGGCTTTTGAAGAAACTGAGAAATTATGGAGTAAATGGCAGGATGTACAAATGGGTCAAAGCATACCTGCATAATAGGAGAGCCAGAGTGCAACTGGATGGTCTTAAGAGTAAGAAGGTCTTATTGCGCCAGGGCGTTCCACAAGGAGGGGTACTATCTCCAACACTTTTTCTGATCTACATCAATGACCTAGTTACTGAACTACCACATGGCATCAAAGTGGCAATGTATGCAGATGACTTGGTAATGTGGTGCACAGAGGAGTATGCAACAGTAGCCTCCAAATTGCTACAAAGAGCTATGAATGCACTGAATTCATGGACAAATAGATGGTGTATCAGCATCAATACAGACAAATGCAGTACTACACTTTTCACACTCTCCCCAAAACAAAAAGCAGGAGCCATCTACATAAACAATGAGCCTGTGAAAGAAGACATACAAGCTACATATCTCGGAGTTACATTTGATAACAAACTATCTTGGAAACAGCAGATAAATAAGGCAACCCAAAAAGCAAGGAGGAAATTGGCTATTCTAAGAAAGTTGTGTGGAACCACATGGGGTGCGAGTGGGAAAATACTCAGTAAAGTTTACCAACAGAGTATACGCCCACATTTAGAATATGGATCATCCGCATGGTGCTCAGCGTCAAACACCACATTGCAAGAACTGGATAAAGTACAAAACCAGGCACTTAGGGTCATCACAGGAGCAATGAAATCAACACCAATATTGGAGATGGAGAAATTGTGGAGGATACCAGCACTGAGAGAACGGAGAGACACAAAGGTGCTGATACAGGCAGAAAAATTTGTATGCATGCCGAGACATCCAATGAAGGACAGATTCCAAAATCTTGCATTGGGACGACTTAAGAGAAGCAGTTTTATCCACCAAGCCAAGCGTATTAGTAGACAAACACCAGACATGCCAAGAGTTGTTAAACCCCTTCTGCCCATACCAGAACAGACTCCCTGGACAGATGAATCAGGATTATCAGTTCAAATACGGACAGAAGTGAAAGGAATAGTTGACAAAGAGGAACAAAATAGTCTACAGCGAAAAACAATAACTCTCAGTTTCCTGGATGAAGAATACCCACAAGACCTATGGATCCGTGTGTACACAGATGGATCAGCACAGAATGCAGTAAAGAATGGGGGAGCAGGTGCATATATAGAGTACCCAAATAACACTAGGGATATGAATAAAATAGCAACAGGGAAATATTGTCACAATTATGATGCAGAAATACAAGCAATAAAGTTGGCAATAGAAAAGCTGCTGAACAGTAATCTTAGCCCACAGCCTGTAGTGTTTTTGACAGATGCAAGATCAGTACTCCAGGCACTACAATCCAGAAAATTACCACATCTACAGACCTTATTGACTGAACTCTGCAAGCACCACAGGGTTGCCCTGCAGTGGATCCCGTCTCACTGTGGAATACCAGGAAATGAGAAAGCAGATCAGTTGGCAAAGGAAGGTTCAACAGGCACACAACTAGATACACCAGTTACATACCATCATAAGAAACAGATAATCAAATCAATCAGAGGACCACAAGCCCCATATCAGGATGCCTTTCATAATATGAATAGATATGAACAAGTTATCATTATACGCCTAAGAACAGGACACAATCGACTCCATAGTCACATGTATACAAAATTCAAGATCGGCACATCAACTACTTGTACATGTGGACAGGCACCCCAGACTGCTGAACACATACTTCAAGACTGCACTGAATATAGTAGACTGAGGAAAATCCATTGGCCCATAGATACAACACTACAGACAAAACTATATGGGCCACTGCAAGAATTACAAAAGACAGTAAAATTCATACAGGAAACGACATTGCTGATATAGACAATACTTCGAGCGAACGAAAGATAGATAGATAGAGATCCAGTAGTTTATATAATATTGTGGTGGAGGTGCTTACATCTTCTGTCTCTCACATATTATCCTGTAGTTTATGTAATGTTCTGGTGGAGGTGTTTACATCTTCTGTCTCTCACATATTATCCAGTAGTTTATGTAATGTTCTGGTGGAGATGTTTACATCTTCTGTCTCTCACATATTATCCAGTAGTTTATGTAATGTTCTGGTGGAGGTGTTTACATCTTCTGTCTCACACATATTATCCAGTAGTTTGTGTAATGTTCTGGTGGAGGTGTTAACATCTTCTGTCTCACACATATTATCCTGTAGTTTATGTAATGTTCTGGTGGAGGTGTTTACATCTTCTGTCTCTCACATATTATCCAGTAGTTTATGTAATGTTCTGGTGGAGGTGTTTACATCTTCTGTCTCACACATATTATCCAGTAGTTTATGTAATGTTCTGGTGGAGGTGTTAACATCTTCTGTCTCACACATATTATCCAGTAGTTAATGTAATGTTCTGGTGGAGGTGTTTACATCTTCTGTCTCTCACATACTATCGAGTAGTTTATGTAATGTTCTGGTGGAGGTGTTAACATCTTCTGTCTTGGTCCTGTCATTTGACAAACTTGTAACAACTTGATGGCTTTTATGATTCCTTCCTTGTTTGGCTTCCCACACTTAAATTTAGACTCTTCTTCTGTTGGCAACATTACTGGAGGATGTCTGTTTAAAAGATCTTCAAAATGCTCTTTTCGTCTTTACTTTTGCTCTTTAGTATCTTTAAGGAGATTACCTTTCATATCTTCGATAAAGGCATGCACCTGTTTGGATTTTCAAATTAATTTGTGCTTCTCTACAGCTTTCATTTTTCCCTTGTTTGCCACCTCCTCTGTCACTTTAGTTTATTCCTCTATGTTTCCTCTTATCTCTCTCTTTCTTTTTTTTGTGTGTGCATTTTCTCACTTTTTTTTTTTTTCATCACAGTTTCTGTTCTCTGTGCCGTGGCACTATAGCTCGTTTCAAAACATATGCCCAACTTCAAAACGCTATTACTCTCTAACCGTTTGTTAAATACTTTTGAAATTTTCCAAATGTTATTAGAATGCAAAAGACCTTTAAATGTATATTTAACAAATATCTTGCAGCTGCAGTTTTCTTAAAGCGGCGATATTTCTTTGATGTTTGTCAAAATTGTAAATTGTTAAGCCCTAAAGAATAGAAATTACCGTAGTTGCTGGTCTACGATTAATTTTCACTAGGTAAAGGCGTGGCCGTAATGGGGAAATAACTGGATAAAACAAAACTCCGGGATAATTATTGTCTGCTCAGTTCGAGGACGGACAATAATATCAAGCTGTATGTCCAATTTTCATAGTTGTGTGGTCCTGAAAAGGACCGTTTGTTGAAATAATTTAAGGTAATATAGGGGGCCAACATTGTGGGGTTATATACTTTCATTCTGAATCAGACGAGTCTAAAAGATTAATAACTTTTTGGGGTTGAACATTCCACAAACCATCATTTTTCCAATATTCCTCTTCCTGTTTTAAGACGTGGTCTTCACATTTAGCCCAATAATCTTTGTCTATATTTAATAAAGCGAGATTATCAAGAGTCTTTACATCGCATATTTTGAATGTTGTATTTTCATCTGCCACTTGTCCTTTTAATTTTTCCCAGATTAGTTCTATTGGATTTAAATGAGCATGGTAAGGTGGCAGCCTCAAACTTATATGACCGTGCTCTTGGATAATCTTATCTATTTGAAAAATCTTTGTCCTCTGATTTTGCTTTACTAGAGATAGTAATTCAGGTTTTAAGTACATGTTATTAAATTGTATGTGCTCCTTTGTGAGCCATATCTTAATAGCATCTTTTGTACTGGATGACGTCGGGACTTTATCTTCAAGTGCAACAATGTTGTGGTACGCTGCATTGTCCATTATTAGGCAAGATGGTCGATCTAGTGATGGGAGAACAGAATTTTCAATCCAATGTCTAAATACGTGACCATTCATCTCAGAGTGATAATCCCGATTGTCTATGGATTTTGAAAGAAAAATGAGCTCTGCATTCTGTATTAGTCCATGTTATCGACTACCTGCATGAGCAATTATCAAGCGCTGTCCTTTGCTGCTAGGTATTAATCTCTTAATCTTTCCATCTGATGACTGCCATTCCCTTTGGTTAGTGTGGTGAGCATTGATCCATGTTTCATCCAAGTACACAATATCATAACCTTGCTTGCGCACCTCTTTTACTTCACGTAAGTACTTGCTTCTCATGACTACTATATGTGGCTTCTCACAGATGATGTTTCGTCCATTGGAATACTTTCTGAATGTAAAGCCTGCAGCTCTCACATTCCTCCATAATGTAGACTTTGATATTTCAATACTGTTGTTCTTTTTCAGCGATAATTTTAATTTTCTTATTGTAACAGTTTCATTCATACCCAACATTTGCGAATTTCACTTCTAATAAGTTCACTGTCGAAATTATCCAACATTGTTGCTCTTCCTTGTGATTTTGTATATTTTGAACATTGACGGTCACGTGCTTGAATCCAGCGATTAAATGACCGTTTAGATAAATCCAAAATGTGTCTTGTCCTATTCTCAGGGTTTTCTAAAGAATGAAATAATCTTCCTCGTTTAGCCTCTTTGCAAAAATAGTCATACATTTTTATTGCGATGTTTTGTAAACTGCAGAATTTTATTTTAAGACTCATGATAAATGTTAGCGTTCCACGTCTACACCTATGGATGAACGGAAATGGAACACACAATGCCTCGTGTTTTCTACAAGTGTCTAATTGTGTCAGACAGCTCACGTTTAAAGCGTGCAAAATCGTAAATTTGACCGTGTATAGATTTGTAATCGCTATTTTTAACTTGAATACTGTAAACACTAAGTTTTGACTACATCAATGGGTCGTTATAAATTTATATAAATCAAATAAGCAATAATAATAACCAAATGTTTGTTTTTAATGAAATTAATTCCCTGTTGGGTTCTAATCATTATAACTTTACATGCAAATTTTGAAAAAATTACAAAAAGCGGTTTTAAAAGATATTGATTTTAAAAGTTGGGCACGACTTATGAAACAAGCTATAGTATTTTTCGCTATGCGTTTTTAAAATAGCTGCTTACTTGATCCTTCTTTCTTTTATTTTCTCCATGGTCTCTGTTGTGATTCGTGCCTTGAAATTCTCCTTTACCTAGAGTTTCCTCACATCACCTTCCATATAAACTAAACCTGTTTGCATATTCGTTGCATTTTTTAATTCTTGGATGACCTCGTATAGTTCTCGCCTTTATTTCTATATTCATTTAAATATATTTACAAACCATCATTAAAAAAAAAATACATCTTTAAAACCAAAGTTATTTCTGCTTCAAAGACCATCAGAGGTAGCCGCCAAATAAAGAATCTGCCTCTTTCGTTGGACCTTCCAGGTTAGCTTAACATTGACGTTCACAGAGCCAAGCACATTCTGTACACGTGAACTTTGTTATTGTCATTTGCTATTCTAGACCAAATTTATAATCTCATTGTAAATAAGTCTGTTTTTGAACTCAAAAAATTATTAGGAATTCAACAAAGTCTAACATGAAAACATCTGATCGGAAAAAAAAAAACCACGAAACAAAAACTGATTACATAGTTAAAAAGTGGTACTCGTGTCCAGCATCTGGCCACTTTGTACAATATGGCGTAATTGACCATGTCATCCATAATACAAAAAAAAAAAACATAAATAAAGAGGCCATGAAAGTGGTTGTTTTTGAGAAAGGAATTTGTTTAAATTGTTATAAACAGTATTACTATATATTATTAAATATATTATTACTATATATTATTACTATATATTATTACTATATATTATTACAGAGAATGAAATGAATAATCAGAATCGACATGTGATGAATTAATCCGAATGACATTATTTCTCTGGGAGAGAAGATTCGCTATTCATACAGCTGAGATCCATGAAATGAAATTTGACCAAGATTAGTTTATTACTTCTAATATGTGCAGCAGTTCATGACGGTCTACACCACATACGCTGAATAAAGTCAGTGACTCATGGGCGGAGTGTTTCCTTTTGGATCAGCGAACCATATCTGATGAAGACCTTATTACGCCTCATTGTGGTGGAACAGACTAATCTGTCTGGCCAAAACTCTATTCCGCCTCCTTTTTGTGGAACAGACTAATCTGTCTGGCCAAGATCCTAATCCATCCCTTGTTGTGGAACAGACTAATCTGTCTGGCCAAGATCCTAATCCGTCCCCTTGTTGTGGAACAGACTAATCTGTCTGGCCAAGATCCTAATCCATCCCCTTGTTGTGGAACAGACTAATCTGTCTGGCCAAAGATCCTAATCCGTCCCCTTGTGGTGGAACAGACTAATCTGTCTGGCCAAAGATCCTAATCCGCCTCCTTGTGGTGGAACAGACTAATCTGTCTGGCCAAAGATCCTAATCCGCCTCCTTGTGGTGGAACAGACTAATCTGTCTGGCCAAAGATCCTAATCCGCCTCCTTGTGGTGGAACAGACTAATCTGTCTGGCCAAAGATCCTAATCCGTCCCCTTGTTGTGGAACAGACTAATCTGTCTGGCCAAGATCCTAATCCGCCTCCTTGTTGTGGAACAGACTAATCTGTCTGGCCAAAGATCCTAATCCACCTCCTTGTGGTGGAACAGACTAATCTGTCTGGCCAAAGATCCTAATCCGTCCCTTGTTGTGGAACAGACTAATCTGTCTGGCCAAAGATCCTAATCCGTCCCCTTGTTGTGGAACAGACTAATCTGTCTGGCCAAAGATCCTAATCCGCCTCCTTGTGGTGGAACAGACTAATCTGTCTGGCCAAAGATCCTAATCCGCCTCCTTGTTGTGGAACAGACTAATCTGTCTGGCCAAGATCCTAATCCGTCCCCTTGTTGTGGAACAGACTAATCTGTCTGGCCAAAGATCCTAATCCGCCTCCTTGTGGTGGAACAGACTAATCTGTCTGGCCAAAGATCCTAATCCGTCCCCTTGTTGTGGAACAGACTAATCTGTCTGGCCAAAGATCCTAATCCGTCCCCTTGTTGTGGAACAGACTAATCTGTCTGGCCAAAGATCCTAATCCGCCCCTTGTGGTGGAACAGACTAATCTGTCTGGCCAAAGATCCTAATCCGTCCCCTTGTTGTGGAACAGACTAATCTGTCTGGCCAAAGATCCTAATCCGCCTCCTTGTGGTGGAGAAGACTAATCTGTCTGTCAAGACTCTAGTACTAATTACAACAGCACAATCATCTGCGAAATAATGTCAGATCTTATTCAACTGTGATCATTAAACTCAACTGTAGTGACCGCAAATCGAATTCCCTCCCTTTCAGGAAATTTGATTGGTTAGGGGAACGAGCGGAGACTGTAGATCACTCAAATCCAGCCGTCGCTTGATATACGGGTCTGGCGTGTTTGTGCTGCACTATCCGTAATGAAACTGAAATAAACAAAAGAATAGGAATGGCAAAAAGTAATTTTAATGTCATGAAGAACATATTAACATCAAAACAAATAACATCAGGGCTAAAACTAAGAATAGCAAAATGTTATGTCTTCTCATCATTCCTATATTGTGCAGAAACATGGACATTAAACAAGAAAACAGAACAGAAGATTGAAGCCTTTGAAATGTGGTTATATAGAAGAATAGGTAGAATTGGATGGAAAGAAAAGAAAACAAACAATGATGTCTTAAAACAACTAAAAATGAAAAGAGAACTACTAAACACAATTCAAACAAGACAAATGCGATTTTCGAGCCATGTTAAAAGACACAACAGCCTACTAAAAGTAATCCTGGAGGGGGAAATACAAGGTAAAAGAGGCAGAGGCAGACCAAGACTAACATGGACGAGTAACATCAAAAGATGGACAAATCAGCCTATGACAACCTGCACCATCAAAGCAAGAGACAGAGCAGAATGGCGCTCCATGGTAGCCAATCTTCGTTGCGGAGATGGCACTCGATGATGATGATGATGATCCATAATGGGAAAAAAAACATGTCCCTACGTGGAATCCTACTTGTGTCCGCGTGACAAGAAGTCGACACAAGAAGTCGACACAAGAAGTCGACACTCGGACGTCAGACTCACCGTAACCATCCACAAGAAGTCGACACTCGGACGTCAGACTCACCGTAACCATCCACAAGAAGTCGACACTCGGACGTCAGACTCACCGTAACCATCACTTACTTGCCATAAAGTAGAATAATTCTTGATTCGTTAAGTTTATGTGACTGTGTTTGCTTATCAACCCTGCTTCCTACTCATAGAATATCTGAAAAATGTACAAAGTGGTGATACAGATATAGGACTGACATGTCATTTATACTGGTCTATCAACTTAAGATCTATTAGTGATGCAGAAAAAAAAATAGAAAATTTAATCTCTTGAAATATGATTTTATAGGGTAAAAAAAAAAGAACAATTGGGTGGACAGAAGAAAACAAATAATTAACTTCGGAAACACTTTAAAATGAAGAAAGAGCTGTTGAACACAATTTGTACAAGAGAGAATTGATGGGGCACAGAAAGGGAGACAATAAATTACTGAAAGTCATCTTGAAGGATGTTAACTGAGCAAGGGGCGGGGTGCGCTCGATGATAGTCAAACTCCAATGTGGAGACATCACGATATGATGATGAACGACAATTAGTATAATTCATAGGCCTATAGATACAGCACCAAAGACACAACTAAAAATACAAAATAAAGCAGCAAAATGTATACAAGAAACGACATTGCTGGTAGAGATGCTATTTCAGACGATGGAAGATAGACATGACGGTCGGATAGAAGGATAGAGGGACAGACAGACAGACATACAGGTAAATATACAGACAGACAGACATACAGGTAGACATACAGGTAGACAGACATACAGGTAAATATAATAACGAATGAGTTGTTAAGGTAAATGTGCGTTATCAAGCATATGCCTTCTTTCTCATGGTAACCATCCAAGTACGTGCCAAGAAGTAGAGTAATTCTGAATTAGGTAAAGAGGCTGTTTATGTTTGAGATATTTAGTCACCCTAACCCACCCTTGATCTCGTCATTACGACAACGCCTTTGAAAATACAGCGCATAAATTGATGACATAAAACGCACCTGCAACTAAAATTAGAATATTTTGTCAACACTAAAAGAGACCACACTAAATCAATACTCATCTTCTAGTTTTACTGTAAGCATCTTTTCTTGCATGTAAAATTACAACATAATTTTATTTTCATTGATGTCAACCTAATACAACCACTCGTTGACTTGTCTGACACAAACGTTACTTGTATTTAATGAAGAGAAGTTTGCTAACAACCCCCCCCCCCCCCTTTTCCATAACTATCCTTGAAGAAAGCCTTTTATGTCTGTCACATTAACATTTAAAAGAAAACGAATATACACTACACAAACAGACCATTCCAAATTAATGATACATTCGTCAATTCTAATGAAAATTTGAACATTATCTCACGTTCCAGGCATCTTATACATAACGAACACTATCACAACGTGCTAGCTATTGGTTGCTCCAAGTCACAGAAACATTCAAACGAGATTTTACAAAATAGTGACCACTTAGAACCTCGTGACCCGGATGTTTTTAGGACGAATTTTATTTCGCGTGGCTAACCATGGATACATCCGGTTAACATTTGAAAACTAAAATACCTGTTTACAACAACTCATGGCAATGTCAGATGGGTATAATGAAGGACTACATCAAATGTGTAAAGAACACAGACAAAACGTTGGACAAACTACGACTATTGCAGATATTAAAGCAACTTGGAGTGAATGATCACATCGTCAGTATTTGTGAAAACTACTACAGCGAGGGAGCCGCGATAGCTCAGTGGTTATTGAACTGGAATACAAAGGACAAGGGGTAGGGTTCGATCCCAACCGACTGCTTCCGGGTTCACCCAGCCTTAAATGGGTACCGGATTTTTTCTGGGAAAATAAAGCAGCACGGGCGTAATACCGACCACATTACCCAAAAATCATGTGCTGAAGGTCTGTAAAATATAGGGTCACTAACACCATATTTCCCTTTACGCCGCTTGGCGTGGCGGGGGTACTTACTTTTTTCTACTACTACAGCCAACAATGTAGAGTAGGAACCAATTCTGGCTTTGATCATCTGATCCGGAGAATGATTCAGTTCTAACAGTGGAATCAGTTTTGTTGTAGCCGAGACATCTCCATATCAGCAGTAAGGCTGGAGATTTATGCTTTATTTGTTTGTCCAGGTTGAAAACCTTCTGAGTCGAATACTTTTATTCCTTATTCTTTTGTCATGTGCTATCCGAAAAGCCGAACTGCCTCATTTGTATGTGTTTTATTGTAACCATATAACACACGAATTGGTAAGGCAGCTACGACTTTCGGCAAACTCACAGAAAGAGCCTGGAACAACACGAAATAACACTGAAGACCAAACTCTTAATATATCAAACTTGTGTGCTTAGCACACTATTATATGGATCTGAAACCTGGACAACATACTCAAACCAGGAAAAAAGACTAAATGTCTTCCACATGCGATGTCTCCGCAGAATAATGCACATCAAATTACAGGATAAAATAACCAACTTAACTGTCCTGCAACGTGCTAAGACCCTAACAGTCATGTCGATGCTCAGATGTCGAAGACTAAGATGGCTGGGGTATGTCCAACGAATGGAAGAAAATCGCATCCTCAGGCAAATACTATATGGTGAACGAACAAAAACAAAACATTAAAAATATACACAATAGCCTCCACTAGACCGTCTGACAAGACGAAAAGGGCCATATATAACACCCTTTTGCTTATCCCACATGTTCCGTTTCTTCATGGTCACCCACACAGATCAAGCTTTTTTTTTACAAGAACTCAGGGGAAAAAAATAAAAAAAATCAACATAGAAATGAGATCAGTGACGTAAGAATGATAGTTATGATGGTGTTCTGTTGGGTAGTTTAATTTACTGGTTAGCTGGTGTTTTCGACGTTCTGTGGCCCGCGCGAGGTAGTCTAGCACACACGGCTAACAAATGCTGAGATACGATAGATAATAAACAATGAAGGTTTTGACTACTGACATGATACACGCGTTAGGCAGCCATGACTGAACAATTCAAGAACTCGACTATCTCCTAAGACACTCGGCTGGATTCCCGAAACGGAGCGATGGTTCTTGGAGTGGTTCCTGTTTAACTGGGATCGCCCGCCTGCTACTGTATGAAACTGACAATAACACGAAGGAGAGGTGTCGATTCATATAACAACCTTTTGTATTTGAAAATAGAAAATAGTGGTTTTGATGTAGCTGTCTAGAAAAAAAATAATAACATTCATCATCATCATGTACCATGACTGTCAGCGTAGGTGATCATGTGTCTTCACAACATTTGATCTCGACAGTTATTTATTATTTCTGTTGGTCGTTATGTATAAGACCTTCTGCCAATCCATTCTCGTAAGCTGTCTTGTTAACATTCATACCTTCATGAAAAAATAATATTGACCAGCTTTCTAAAATTGGCCAGTGCAACGGAGTTCATGCCATGTATAGAAGTACTATTAAAATAAACGAAATATCCAAATGCAAATGGGCTATGTCCGCGGTGAAATATGATTTTAAAAATAAACCAGAACAGGCACGCCCACACACACAAACGCATGCACACACATAGAAAGACAGAGAGAGAGAGAGAGAGAGAGAGAGAGAGAGAGAGATGCATGCACGCATTTACACATAAGGCACGTACGAACGCACGCACTAACACATACACATATCAACACATTTCATCCTTTCCTCTATCGGTTGTAAGTCCACTGTTCTCTGCTGGCAACACATGTCAACTGACAGAATTATCTGATTTTTTATGTGCAAGCTGATCATAGATTTGAGCGAAATGTGGCCAATGAACGATGCACCGATGACAATCACGGTGTCAGGTACGGCCACACAGTTGGTCTATCTTCCAAATCCCACCACAACAAAGCTACTGATGGAAGTCACGTGTTTCACACGTTTTTTTTTTCGCCATCATAAATTTTCGTAGGTTCTACCCAACGCGTCTATATCGGGCTTGAGAGGGTTTTCCCCAAAACACCCAAAGCTTGTGACGTCGTCACCAATGCTGATGTAATTTTACCCACAACCGCCCTGGCTCGTAATACTGAAGACTTCAACATCATTGAGTGCCGTCTCCGCAACGAAGGTTGGCTACCATGGAGCGCCATTCTGCTCTATCTCTTGCTTTGATGGTGCAGGTTGTCATCGGTTGATTTGTCCATCTTTTGATGTTACTCGTCCATGTTAATCTTGGTCTGCCTCTGCCTCTTTTACCTTGTATTTTCCCCTCCAGGATTACTTTCAGTAGGCTGTTGTGTCTTTTAACATGGCCCAAGAATCGCATTTGTCTTGTTCTAATTGTGTTCAAAAGTTCTCTTTTCATTTTTAGTTGTTTTAAGACTTTGTCGTTTGTTTTCTTTTCCTTCCATCCAATTCTACCTATTCTTCTATAAATCCACATTTCGAAGGCTTCAATTCTCTGTTCTGTTTTCTTGTCTAATGTCCATGTTTCAGCACCATATAGGAATATTGAGAAGATGTAACATTTTGCTATTCTTAGTTTTAGCTTTGGT
The DNA here is from genome assembly GCA_032433765.1 of Megaustenia siamemsis. Classification (NCBI taxonomy): domain Eukaryota; kingdom Metazoa; phylum Mollusca; class Gastropoda; order Stylommatophora; family Ariophantidae; genus Megaustenia; species Megaustenia siamemsis. The sequence goes on from JAVIAB010000047.1 coordinate 32,937,447, forward strand.
GTTATTTGTTTTGATGTTAGTATGTCCTTCATAACATTAAAATTACTTTTTGCCATTCCTATTCTTTTGTTTATTTCAGTTGTACATTTTCCATCACTGGTTATAGTATGTCCAAGGTAGTTATAGTTCTGAACTGTCTCCAGGTCTATTCCTTCAATTTTGATATCCATTTGTGGGTTTTGAGTATTTTCTTTGTTTATGATCATAGTTTTAGTCTTTTTGATGTTCATATCTAGTCCATATTTTTTGCTTGTCGTGTTTATTTCATTAAGTAATTGTTGTAGATCTTTAGGATTTTCTGCTAGTAGTACAGTATCGTCAGCATATCTTAGGTTATTGATTATCTTTCCATTAATTTGTAGGCCTGGCATCTCTATGATGTTTTCAAAGATTTGCTCAGTGTATAGATTGAACAAGCTTGGTGATAGGCTGCATCCTTGTCTTACTCCTCTTTTTATATCAATGGGTGTAGAGTTCTCCTTGTTATATTTTATTATCGCTGTTTGCTGCCAGTATAGATGACATAATAGTCGTATGTCCATGTCATCTAGATGACATAATAGTCGTATGTCCATGTCATCTAGATGACATAATAGTCGTATGTCCATGTCATCTAGATGACATAATAGTCGTATGTCCATGTCATCTAGATGGATCTCTTCTTCATAAACTTCTGGTAATCCCTCCCTGCCCGCCGGCTTGAGATATAGTCAGGGTTTGCTTTTCCCTTTCTATAGTTTTCGCTGGAAACCTAGTTTGTGCCTTCACAGTTCACTTCCAAAGTGGCTTTCAACGTGCTATCAAGAGATTGGTCTCAATAAATATACCTTTTGATTACAAAAGGTATATTTATTGAGACCAATCTCTTTCTTCTTCTTTCTTCACTTCCCCGTATATCCTTTCGGGTGTCGAGGAAGTTACAAAGTTCTGGTTACTCACCTATTTGGCGGCTTTAGTCATTGTGAATTATTGTTGTTTTAGCGCTTATTTGATTTTGTCTGTTCCTCTTACTCTTGGTCTGCCTCGCGCTTTTCTCCCTACTCCTCTTTTGATATTTGCTTTATATGGTAAGGAATCACACGGCATTCTTTCTAAATGGGCAAACCAGTTTATCTATTGTTTCTGTATGTAGATTAGGATTGGCTCAATGTCTATTCTTTCTCTTATAATGTCATTTCTGGTCACTCCAAGCGCTTTTCTAAGACATATAATCACTGTGGTGACAAGCTTTCTTCTATGCTTAGACGTAAGTGACCATGTTTGACATTGGTAGCACAATGTTGGAATGAATATACTCCATATAAGATGTTTCTTGGTGGTAATAGGTATTGCTTTGTGTTAAAGTATAGAGGATAGTTGTCCCAATATTTGATTTCCCTTATTGCATCGTATGTTTATCTATTGATAAATGTTGCCATTGTGTTACTTGTTTTATAACCTGAGGTTCTATGGTTATGTTAAACCCAGTCGTCCATGAAAAGTTCGACAAGTTCAGACCCAATGTCTCTTACATGAGTCGATCATCAATCATCATCATCATCGGGATGCGTGTCCTTTGCAGAACGTTACTTTCATCTCAGCTCGTTTGAAGGAATCCACCTCTCTCACTTCTTCTGTTGTCGCGCTAAAGATCTCTCTGATGTCTTGAAATCATCTTCTGCTTTGTCTGTTCGAGTCCCGTTTTCCTGGAACGATGCCTTCCATTATTGTTCTTTCTAGCCCACTGGTCTCTTGATGTGGCCGTAATATTTTACATTTCTTCTCTGCGATATTGGGTATAATCCATTTCTCTTCAAATGTGACCAATGCAGTGAAATGCGATGTTTCAAGCCCAAAGAACAATGTTTATGAGATGGTATATTCTTCACTTATTGCATACACTGTCTAGATGACCACCAAAGTTTACCAAATTATCAGTTAGTAGGTACAGGGGGTAGACTATTATCACACAAAGTAAAGCATTCTATCGGTATCCGCCTGTCTACGGTATCCGCCTGTCTACGGTATCCGCCTGTCTAAGTACTTGCCTCACTGTTGACCTTGAAACAGGCCCTGGAGATGACATAGTAGAGAAAGATCTTCCACATATCTTATATAGATAATACCAACAATGATGAAGAGAGCAACAAAATCAAACGATCTAAAGCGGTGGTAGTCATCAGCAGGACCAGAGGGCCAAACTTAAGAGTATCATACAAATTACATTTTGTCATTTAGTAATATATAAATAATATTTGCAGGTTGACGATATATTTTATAATGTGTAACAGGATAAATAAATTTTTTTTTTTCAAAATTACCTTTTTATTTAAACCGAACTTTGATTTTTATGTAACAGTGTAATAGGAATTGAAAAGATAATGATGAGTTTTTAGATAATGGGGAAAAGACAAAGGGGGGGGGGGGGGGACTCTAGATAGAACACAAGTTCAGGGTCGCGCACGGAGGACAGGATATTATGGGAGAGTGTTACCACATTTTTTCTACCACATCTCTCACATTTTGTTTCTCTTCTTTCTCTTTCTTACGCATAAAACGGCGTCAAAATACATTTATTGTGTGCTATTTGAGAACAAAGCACGCATCGATCTATTGTACACATACACAGCCTATTAAGACACAGTCTATATTTAGCAAACATTAAGAAAGTTAATGAGGTAGAAACAATAAGGGTCATGAAATCATGGAGTGTTTATTTCTTCTGTTTACTCAGTCACTGTTGAAAGTTAATCTAAAACATGAGATATTTGTAGCGTTCATAAAAGCTTTTGTCCGCTGATGTTTTATTTCTTCTCTTCTCTATTTCTGGAAATAAGCACAGTCCGTATATAGTTCAGTGATGAGTAAACCCTGAACGTTTAGTGGTAATGGTTAACATAGAAGTCAACGTTAACTATTGTTGGGCTTGTATATCTTGGATTGTTGTTAGTGGGCTACGATAGAGGGTCTGACTTTATATACACATGTCGTTACTTCAGCCTGAACTATGCTAATTTTCATGCCAACATCTCTTGTATAGTTTAATTTGTTAAGGTGGTTTTGTTGTTATCTTCATTGTTTATTGCGTAGCCGACTACAAATAAGAGTTTGATTATTTTTTTTTCTATAACAATTGGTTTGGCTATTTGGTTTTATTTGCTCTTGCTCCCAAAAGCGAGTTAATATAACAACTAAAAAGACAGTTGGGGATCACTTCCGCACATATATAGAGAAATAAGAAATTAAATGATTCGACCCGTACAAAGTATCCACTAAACACACGCTACATAAACAACATACGCTGGACATACGAAGATGACTAGGCGGCATTTTAGAAACATTTGGAAACGTGACGTCAAAACAGTCCAACTAAAAACAAAGAAGCATAGACTATCTGGGAGGCGCACGCTAAAGCTGAAACCAGTCATAGACTCATAGCTGACTGTTTGAGCAAGAACTACCAGGCGTCTATGTCATCTTTCAATGTGCTCATAGAAACAGACTAACAAGTCTGGTCACGTGAACTGGCCGGTACTAATAAACGATGACATCGGAAATTTGGATGAAATGCGCTGACATATATTTGAGACAAACCACAACACATCTACGGGCACTTAGCGTCCGTTTAAGAATGGACGAAGAAGAAGAAGAAGACGACTATTAATTAATTAAGTCTTGGGTTAATGGAAGAAAGAAAGAAATACTAATTCTCTCCTCGAGGCTGAAAGAGAAAACAAAAAGTAGAAGAAAAATATTCAAATAGCATCGCACTCGCCTTCTCCCCTACATCCGGGGATTACTCGGCAAAAAAAAAGCGCTGTTCTTCAAGATTTTCGAATCATTATCTTTTTTATTGTAAGGAAAATAGACTTACCTCAACGCTACAACCACCCATCCCCCAACGATCCCCCCTCCCCAACATGGCAGGATTATATACAAACATTGCACCTTAAAAAAATAATCAAAGGCCCACTACAGAGGCAATGTGGTCACGACAAGCGTGTTTGAATTTGGGGAATACAAAAATGATACTCAATTCCGAGGTTGGGTGAACTTCGAAACTCAGCCGATATATCCAGCTGTGGAAATTGAACTAGGACATTCAGGTCAGTAGCGAGCACATTAACAACTATACCAAATACGGTTCTTACAACTAAGCCACACGCTGCTACAACAACTAAACCACACGCTGCTACAACAACTAAGCCACACGCTGCAACAACTAAACCACACGCTGCTACAACAACTAAACCACACGCTGCTACAACTAAACCACACGCTGCTACAACAACTAAACCACACGCTGCTACAACAACTAAACCACACGCTGCTACAACAACTAAACCACACGCTGCTACAACAACTAAACTACACGCTGCAACAACAACTAAACCACATGCTGCTACAACAACTAAGCCACACGCTGCTACAACAACTAAACCACACGCTGCTACAACAACTAAGCCACACGCTGCTACAACAAATAAACCACACGCTGCTACAACAACTAAGCCACACGCTGCTACAACAACTAAGCCACACGCTGCTACAACAACTAAACCACATGCTGCTACAACTACTAATCCACATGCTGCTACAACAACTAAACCACATGCTGCTACAACAACTAAACCACACGCTGGTACAACAACTAAACCACACGCTGCTACAACAACTAAACCACACGCTGCTACAACAACTAAACCACACGCTACAACAACAACAAATCACACGCTGCTACAACAAATAAACTACACGCTGCTGCAACAACTAAACCACATGCTGCTACAACAACTAAACCACACGCTACAAAAACAACTAAACCACACGCTGCTACAAGAACTAAACCACACGCTACAATAACAACTAAACCACACGCTGCTACAACAAATAAACCACACGCTGCTACAACAACTAAACCACATGCTGCTACAACAACTAAACCACATGCTGCTACAACAACTAAACCACACGCTTTTGCAACAACTAAACCACACGCTGCTACAACAACTAAACCACACGCTTTTGCAACAACTAAACCACACGCTGCTACAACAACTAAACCACATGCTGCTACAACTAAACTACACGCTGCTACAACAAATAAACTACACGCTGCTACAACAACTAAACCACATGCTGCTACAACAACTAAACCACACGCTGCAACAACAACTAAACCACATGCTGCAACAACAACTAAACCACATGCTGCAACAACAACTAAACCACATGCTGCAACAACAACTAAACCACATGCTGCAACAACAACTAAACCACATGCTGCAACAACAACTAAACCACATGCTGCTACAACAACTAAACCACATGCTGCAACAACAACTAAACCACATGCTGCTACAACAACTAAACGACATGCTGCTACAACAACTAAACCACATGCTTTTGCAACAGCTAAACCACATGCTGCTACAACAACTAAACCACATGCTGCTACAATTAAACCACATGCTGCTACAACAACTAAACCACACGCTGCTACAACAACTAAACCACATGCTGCTACAACAACTAAACCACATGCTACTACAACAACTAAACCACATGCTGCTACAACAACTAAACCACATGCTGCTACAACAACTAAACCACACGCTTTTGCAACAACTAAACTACACGCTGCTACAACAACTAAACCACACACTTTTGCAACAACTAAACCACACGCTGCTACAACAACTAAACCACATGCTGCTACAACAACTAAACCACACGATGCTACAACAACTAAACCACATGCCGCTACTACAACTATACCACACGCTGTTACAACAACTAAACCACACGCTTTTGCAACAACTAAACCACACGCTGCAACAACAACTAAACCACATGCTGCTACAACAACTAAACCACACGCTGCAACAACAACTAAACCACATGCTGCTACAACAACTAAACCACACGCTGCTACAACAGCTAAACCACATGCTGCTACAACAACTAAACCACACGCTTTTGCAACAACTAAACCACACGCTGCAACAACAACTAAACCACACGCTGCAACAACAACTAAACCACACGCTGCTACAACAACTAAACCACACGCGGCTTCAATAACTAAACCACACGTGCCTTCAATAACTAAACAACACGCAGCTTCAACAACTCAACCACACGCAGCTTCAACAACTAAACCACAAGCTGCTACAACAACAAAACCACATGCTGCTACAACAACTAAACCACACGCTGCTACAACAACTAAATCACACGCTGCTACAACAACTAAACCACACGCTGCTACAACAACTAAACCACATGCTGCTACAACAACTAAACCACACGCTTTTGCAACAACTAAGCCACACGCTGCTACAACAACTAAACCACACGCTTTTGCAACAACTAAACTACACGCTGCTACAACAACTAAACCACACACTTTTGCAACAACTAAACCACACGCTGCAACAACAACTAAACCACACGCTTTTGCAACAACTGAACCACACGCTGCTACAACAACTAAACCACATGCTTTTGCAACAACTAAACCACACGCTGCAACAACAACTAAACCACACGCTGCTACAACAACTAAACCACATGCTGCTACAACAACTAAACCACACGCTGCTACAACAACTAAACCACACGCTGCTACAACAACTAAACCACACGCTGCTACAACAACTAAACCACACGCTGCTACAACAACTAAACCACATGCTGCTACAACAACTAAACCACACGCTGCTACAACAACTAAACCACATGCTGCTACAACAACTAAACCACATGCCTATACAACAACTAAACCACACGCTGCTACAACAACTAAGCCACACGCTGCTACAACAAATAAAAAACACGCTGCAACAACAACTAAACCACATGCTGCTACAACAACTAAACCACATGCCTATACAACAACTAAACCACATGCTGCTACAACAACCAAACCACATGCTGCAACAACAACTAAACCACATGCTGCTACAACAACTAAACCACACGCTGCTACAACAACTAAACCACATGCTGCTACAACTAAACCACACGCTGCAACAACAACTAAACCACATGCTGCAACAACAACTAAACCACATGCTGCTACAACAACTAAACCACATGCTGCTACAACAACTAAACCACATGCTGCTACAACAACTAAACCACATGCTGCTACAACAACTAAACCACATGCTGCTACAACAGCTAAACCACATGCTGCTACAACAACTAAACCACATGCTGCTACAACAACTAAACCACACGCTGCTACAACAACTAAACCACATGCCGCTACAACAACTAAACCACATGCTGCTACAACAACTAAACCACATGCTGCTACAACAACTAAACCACACGCTTTTGCAACAACTAAACCACACGCTGCTACAACAACTAAACCACATGCCGCTACAACAACTAAACCACACGCTGCTACAACAACTAAACCACACGCTGCTACAACAACTAAACCACATGCTGCTACAACATCTAAACCACATGCTGCTACAACAACTAAACCACATGCTGCTACAACAACTAAACCACATGCTGCTACAACAACTAAACCACACGCTGCTACAACAACTAAACCACATGCTGCTACAACAACTAAACCACATGCTGCTACAACAACTAAACTACACGCTGCTACAACAACTAAACCACATGCCGCTACAAAGACTAAACCACACGCTGCTACAACAACTAAACCACATGCTGCTACAACAACTAAACCACATGCTTTTGCAACAACTAAACCACATGCTGCTACAACAACTAAACGACATGCTGCTACAACAACTAAACCACATGCTTTTGCAACAGCTAAACCACATGCTGCTACAACAACTAAACCACATGCTGCTACAATTAAACCACATGCTGCTACAACAACTAAACCACACGCTGCTACAACATCTAAACCACATGCTGCTACAACAACTAAACCACATGCTACTACAACAACTAAACCACATGCTGCTACAACAACTAAACCACACGCTGCTACAACAACTAAACCACACGCTTTTGCAACAACTAAACTACACGCTGCTACAACAACTAAACCACACACTTTTGCAACAACTAAACCACACGCTGCAACAACAACTAAACCACACGCTTTTGCAACAACTGAAAAACACGCTGCTACAACAACTAAACCACATGCTTTTGCAACAACTAAACCACACGCTGCAACAACAACTAAACCACACGCTGCTACAACAACTAAACCACATGCTGCTACAACAACTAAACCACACGCTGCTACAACAACTAAACCACACGCTGCTACAACAACTAAACGACATGCTGCTACAACAACTAAACCACACACTGCTACAACAACTAAGCTACACGCTTCTACACAAATAAAAAACACGCTGCAACAACAACTAAACCACATGCTGCTACAACAACTAAACCACATGCCTATACAACAACTAAACCACATGCTGCTACAACAACTAAACCACATGCTGCTACAAAAACTATACCACACGCTACAATAACAACTAAACCACACGAGGCTTCAATAATTAAACTACACGCGGCTTCAATAACTAAACCACACGCGGCTTCAATAACTAAACCACATGTGGCTTCAATTACTAAACCACACGCGGCTTCAATAACTAAACCACACGCAGCTTCAATAACTAAACCACATGTGGCTTCAATAACTAAACCACACGCGGCTTCAATAACTAAATCACACGCCGCTTCAATAACTAAACCACTCGCGGCTTCAATAACTAAACCACACGCAGCTGCAATTACTAAACCACACGCGGCTTCAATAACTAAACCACACGCAGCTTCAAAACCTAAACAACACCTAGCTTCAATAACTAAACCACTCGTGGCTTCAATAACTAAACCACACGTGGCTTCAATAACTAAACCACACGCCGCTTCAATAACTAAACCACACGCGGCTTCAATAACTAAACTACACGCGGCTTCAACAAGTAAACCACACGGGGCTTCAACAATTTAAACCACACGCAGCTTCAATAACTAAACCACACGCGGCTTCAATAACTAAACCACACGCGGCTTCAACAATTAAACCACACGCAGCTTCAATAACTAAACCACACGCGGCTTCAATAACTAAACCACACGCGGCTTCAACAATTAAACCACACGCGGCTTCAATAACTAAACCACACGTGCCTTCAATAACTAAACAACACGCAGCTTCAACAACTCAACCACACGCAGCTTCAACAACTAAACCACACGCAGCTTCAACAACTCAACCACACGCAGCTTCAACAACTTAACCACACGTAGCTTCAACAACTAAACCCTCGCAGCTTCAACAACTAAACCACACGTAGCTTCAACAACTAAACCACACGCGGCTTCAACAACTCAACCACACGCAGCTTCAACAACTCAACCACACGCAGCTTCAACAACTAAACCACACGCAGCTTCAACAACCAAACCACACGCAGCTTCGACAACTCAACCACACGTAGCTTCAACAACTAAACCACACGCAGCTTCAACAACTCAACCACACGCAGCTTCAACAACTAAACCACACGCAGCTTCAACAACTGAAACCACACGTAGCTTCAACAACTCAACCACACGCAGCTTCAACAACTCAACCACACGCAGCCTCAACAACTAAACCACACGCAACTTCAACAACTTAACCACACGTAGCTTCAACAACTTAACCACACGCAGCTTCAACAACTCAACCACACGTAGCTTCAACAACTCAACCACACGCAGATTCAAGAACTGAACCACACGCAGCTTCAACAACTCAACCACACGCAGCTTCAATAATTAAATCACACGTAGCTTCAACAACTCAACCACTCGCTGCTTCAACAATCAACAAAGCTGATAATGGCTTATGCCCAGAACGGAGACTTGTGACGAAATACAATGCGTATACTGTGCAATGTCTGGCACTTTAATAGCAAAGGTCGTCGTATATGGAAAGTCTAGCATTTCTCCCCCTGAGTTTAGACTTTCGCTTTGAGCGGATAGTTCATTTATTCATTCATTCTGTGCCGTCTCCGCACCGAATGTTGGAGCGTCATTCCACTCTGTCTCTTGCTTTGATGGTGCAGATTGTCATAGGCTAATTTGTCATTCTTTTGATGTAACTCGTCTATTAGTCTTGGTCTTTCTCTGCATCTATTACCTTGTATTTTCCCTTCCAGTATTACTTTTAGTAGGCTTTTGTGTCTTTTAACATGCCCCAAAGATTTTATTTGTCTTGTTCTAATTCTGTTTAGTAGTTATCTTTTCATTTTTAGTTGTTTTAAAATTTCATCATTTGTTTTCTGTTCTTTCCATCCAATTCTACCTATTCTTCTATAAATCCACATTTCAAAGGCTTCAATTTTCTGTTTTTTTTTTTTTTATCTACTGTCCATGTTTCTGCACCATACAGGAATATTGAGAAGATGTAATATTTTGCTATTCTTAGTTTTAGCCCTGGTGTTATTTGTTTTCTTCTTCTACCTTTTAGCTCCCAGTGGAGCATAGGTCTTCAACAAACACTTTCCAAGTCGTTCTGTTTTTTGCAAATCTTCTAAGATCATTCCATGTCTTCCCCATCATCTTCATCTCTGCTTCGATCTGTCTTCTCCAAGAATTCCTTGGTCTTCCTCTTTGTCTTTTCCCCTGGGGATTCCAAAAAAGGGCCTGTTGTGTAATACTCTCAGTTGGCTTCCGTAGTGTGTGTCCTATCCATCGCCATCGTCTTCGCTGTATCTCTTTATCCACTGGTATTTGACCGGTACATTTCCATAATTCTACGTTAGTGACTTTGTCCTGCCATTTCTATCCCTTTATTCTGCGTAAGCATCCATTAATGAAAGTCTGTACCTTCGTGATTGTCAATTTTGTTATTCTCCATGTTTCACAGCCATATAATAGGACCGACTTAACATTTGAGTTGAAAATTTTTATTTTTGTTGTTATTTGTTTTGATGTTAGTATATTTTTCATGGCATTAAAATTACTTTTTGCCATCCGTACTCTTATTTATTTCAGTTGTACATTTACCAACACTGGTAAATGTCCAAGGTTGTTGTAGTTCTGAACTGTCTCCAGGTGTATTCCTTCAACTTTGATATTTATTTGTAGGTTTTGAGAATTTTCTTTCCTAATGATCATAGTTTTAGTCTTTCAGATATTCATATCTAATCCATATTTTTTTGCTTGTCGTGTTTATTTCATTAAGTAATTGTTGTAGATCTGTAGGATTTTCTGCTAGTAGTACAGTATCTACACTACATATTTTATTTTGTGTCGTATTTATATTAACTACAGAAGGTTCTTGACTCCAACGTCGGACCATGTTGCTAATCTGAAACAGGTTGTAACTATTTCTCATTAAGTTTTAAATATACAGACCAAGCCTGTACAAAAAGACCCGATCTGTCTCCATGCCGTTTGTGTTCATTTCTGTACAAATGTTATTTGTGTTCATTTCTGTACAAATGTTATGTGTGTTCATTTCTGTACAAATGTTATTTGTGTTCATTTCTGTACAAATGTTATTTGTGTTCATTTCTGTACAAATGTTATTTGTGTTCATTTCTGTACAAATGTTTTTTGTGTTCATTTCTGTACAAATGTTATTTGTGTTCATTTCTGTACAAATGTTATTTGTGTTCATTTCTGTACAAATGTTATTTGTGTTCATTTCTGTACAAATGTTATTTGTGTTCATTTCTGTACAAATGTTTTTTGTGTTCATTTCTGTACAAATGTTATTTGTGTTCATTTATGTACAAATGTTATTTGTGTTCATTTCTGTACAAATGTTATCTCCGAATATTCATCCTCAGGCACAAATCCAGAAGATGACATCATCAAGGTAATCAACCTAGATGTTCAACCGACAAAGATAGAAATTCCTGGGACTGTCACGATCACTGCAACAGTAAATGTCACACAACAAATCGATGGGAACCTACAAACTGACGTCAGAATAAGGCGAAAGCTCAGATTTGCTTGGATTGACCTCCCCTGCCTAAAAAACCTAGGTTCTTGGTATGTCTCGTCATATCTGCACACATTTATGAGAATTATTTAGTTTCAAAGTCTGTATGTGTTAAAATGTATGAAAGCATGAAGGCTCTAACAGTTGATTACTTTTGAAAGTGAAATTTTGGGATTTCTTGTAAAAGTTATATCGCTTTAGTTATCAAAGATATCATAATTCCAACCTTGAGTCACAAGAGAGGAACAAATAACTGCCAGCGATTCACTAAAAATAAACATCAAACTAATTTGTTTAGTTTATCTTGTCCTTAAGAAAATATGTTTGCACGTCTAACAGTTGGTGGGGAGCGCGGTAGCCCGCTGGCTAGCGACCTGGAAAACAAAGAATAAAAGATCAGGTGCGGTCTCAATCGTTGGCTTTTAGGTTCACTCAGCTTTAAATGGGAACCTGAATTTTCCTATGAGAGTATGGCGACCTGGCTTGATGCTGAACACCCATGAAATGTGCCGCGGATCGTGAAAAATATAGGCACAAACACCGTACTCACCATACGCCTCAAGGCGTGAAGGACAACCATTACAACTCCCCCCTCGCCTCCCCACCCCCAGTATCCCAACGTTTTGTTACTACAGCACAATTTATCCCAACGTTGTGCTACTACAGCACAATTTATCCCAACGTTGTGCTACTACAGCACAATTTATCCCAACGTTGTGCTACTACAGCACAATTTATCCCAACGTTGTGCTACTACAGCACAATTTATCCCAACGTTGTGCTACTACAGCACAATTTATCCCAACGTTGTTCTACTACAGCACAATTTATCCCAACGTTGTGCTACTACAGCACAATTTATCCCAACGTTGTGCTACTACAACACAACAGCACAATTTATCCCAACGTTGTGCTACTACAGCACAATTTATCCCAACGTTGTGCTACTACAGCACAATTTATCCCAACGTTGTGCTACTACAGCACAATTTATCCCAACGTTGTGCTACTACAGCACAATTTATCCCAACGTTGTGCTACTACAGCACAATTTATCCCAACGTTGTGCTACTACAGCACAATTTATCCCAACGTTGTGCTACTACAGCACAATTTATCCCAACGTTGTGCTACTACAGCACAATTTATCCCAACGTTGTGCTACTACAGCACAATTTATCACAACGTTGTGATACTACAGCACAATTTATCCCAACGTTGTTCTACTACAGCACAATTTATCCCAACGTTGTGTTACTACAGCACAATTTATCCCAACGTTGTGCTACTACAGCACAATTTATCCCAAAGTTGTGCTACTACCACTTCAATGATCTAAGCACTAGCCCCTCTCAGTACCATCTTCAATGATCTAAGCACTAGCCCCTCTCAGTACCATCTTCAATGATCTAAGCACTAGCCCCTCTCAGTACCATCTTCAATGATCTAGTAAGATAAAGTTCTATGTTTTAATTCCTCTTTTTATGAATGTCACATGACAACTTTTTTTTTCACGAGTTAGAATTAAAATACATTTTATAACAATGCTGACAATATTAAAGGCAAGTCAAGAACATGGTGGTGTGTTGTGTCTGACAGAATGGGCAAGAACATTGTGGTGTGTTGTGTCTGACAGAATGGGCAAGAACATTGTGGTGTGTTGTGTCTGACAGAATGAGCAAGAACATTGTGGTGTGTTGTGTCTGACAGAATGAGCAAGAACATTGTGGTGTGTTGTGTCTGACAGAATGGACAAGAACATTGTGGTGTGTTGTGTCTGACAGAATGGGCAAGAACATTGTGGTGTGTTGTGTCTGACAGAATGGGCAAGAACATTGTGGTGTGTTGTGTCTGACAGAATGAGCAAGAACATTGTGGTGTGTTGTGTCTGACAGAATGGGCAAGAACATTGTGGTGTGTTGTGTCTGACAGAATGGGCAAGAACATTGTAGTGTGTTGTGTCTGACAGAATGGGCAAGAACATTGTGGTGTGTTGTGTCTGACAGAATGAGCAAGAACATTGTGGTGTGTTGTTTCTGACAAATGGGGCAAGGACATTGTGGTGTGTTGTGTTTGACAAAAGGGGCAAGAACATTGTGGTGTGTTGTGTTTGACAAAAGGGGCAAGGACATTGTGGTGTGTTGTGTTTGACAAAAGGGGCAAGAACATTGTGGTGTGTTGTGTTTGACAAAAGGGGCAAGGACATTGTGGTGTGTTGTGTCTGACAGAAGGGGCAAGAACATTTATGTGTGTTGTGTCTGACAGAAGGGGGAAAAATTGTGGTGTGTTGTGTTTGACAAAAGGGGAAAGAACATTGTAGTGTGTTGTGTTTGACAAAAGGGGCAAGAACATTGTAGTGTGTTGTGTTTGACAAAAGGGGCAAGAACATTGTAATGTGTTGTGTTTGACAAAAGGGGCAAGAACATTGTAGTGTGTTGTGTTTGACAAAAGGGGCAAGAACATTGTAGTGTGTTGTGTTTGACAAAAGGGGCAAGAACATTGTGGTGTGTTGTGTTTGACAAAAGGGGCAAGAACATTGTAGTGTGTTGTGTTTGACAAAAGGGGCAAGAACATTGTTGTGTGTTGTGTCTGAAAGAAAGGTAGAAAAATTGTTGTGTGTTGTGTTTGACAAAAGGGGAAAGAACATTGTAGTGTGTTGTGTTTGACAAAAGGGGCAAGAACATTGTGGTGTGTTGTGTTTGACAAAAGGGGCAAGAGCATTGTAGTGTGTTGTGTTTGACAAAAGGGGCAAATACATTGTAGTGTGTTGTGTTTGACAAAAGGGGCAAGAACATTGTAGTGTGTTGTGTTTGACAAAAGGGGCGAGAACATTGTAGTGTGTTGTGTTTGACAAAAGGGGCAAGAACATTGTAGTGTGTTGTGTTTGACAAAAGTGGCAAGAACATTGTAGTGTGTTGTGTTTGACAAAAGGGGCAAGAACATTGTAGTGTGTTGTGTTTGACAAAAGGGGCAAGAACATTGTAGTGTGTTGTGTTTGACAAAAGGGGCAAGAACATTGTTGTGTGTTGTGTTTGACAAAAGGGGCAAGAACATTGTTGTGTGTTGTGTTTGACAAAAGGGGCAAGAACATTGTAGTGTGTTGTGTTTGACAAAAGGGGCAAGAACATTGTTGTGTGTTGTGTTTGACAAAAGGGGCAAGAACATTGTTGTGTGTTGTGTTTGACAAAAGGGGCAAGAACATTGTAGTGTGTTGTGTTTGACAAAAGGGGCAAGAACATTGTAGTGTGTTGTGTTTGACAAAAGGGGCAAGAACATTGTAGTGTGTTGTGTTTGACAAAAGGGGCAAGAACATTGTTGTGTGTTGTGTTTGACAAAAGGGGCAAGAACATTGTTGTGTGTTGTGTTTGACAAAAGGGGCAAGAACATTGTAGTGTGTTGTGTTTGACAAAAGGGGCAAGAACATTGTTGTGTGTTGTGTTTGACAAAAGGGGCAAGAACATTGTAGTGTGTTGTGTTTGACAAAAGGGGCAAGAACATTGTTGTGTGTTGTGTTTGACAAAAGGGGCAAGAACATTGTTGTGTGTTGTGTTTGACAAAAGGGGCAAGAACATTGTAGTGTGTTGTGTTTGACAAAAGGGGCAAGAACATTGTTGTGTGTTGTGTTTGACAAAAGGGGCAAAAACATTGTAGTGTGTTGTGTTTGACAAAAGGGGCAAGAACATTGTGGTGTGTTGTGTCTGACAGAAGGGAGAAAAATTGTTGTGTGTTGTGTTTGACAAAAGGGGAAAGAACATTGTAGTGTGTTGTGTTTGACAAAAGGGGCAAGAACATTGTGGTGTGTTGTGTTTGACAAAAGGGGCAAGAGCATTGTAGTGTGTTGTGTTTGACAAAAGGGGCAAGAACATTGTAGTGTGTTGTGTTTGACAAAAGGGGCAAGAACATTGTAGTGTGTTGTGTTTGACAAAAGGGGCAAGAACATTGTAGTGTGTTGTGTTTGACAAAAGGGGCAAGAACATTGTGGTGTGTTGTGTTTGACAAAAGTGGCAAGAACATTGTAGTGTGTTGTGTTTGACAAAAGGGGCAAGAACATTGTAGTGTGTTGTGTTTGACAAAAGGGGCAAGAACATTGTAGTGTGTTGTGTTTGACAAAAGGGGCAAGAACATTGTTGTGTGTTGTGTTTGACAAAAGGGGCAAGAACATTGTTGTGTGTTGTGTTTGACAAAAGGGGCAAGAACATTGTAGTGTGTTGTGTTTGAAAAAAGGGGCAAGAACATTGTTGTGTGTTGTGTTTGACAAAAGGGGCAAGAACATTGTAGTGTGTTGTGTTTGACAAAAGGGGCAAGAACATTGTAGTGTGTTGTGTTTGACAAAAGGGGCAAGAACATTGTAGTATGTTGTGTTTGACAAAAGGGGCAAGAACATTGTAGTGTGTTGTGTTTGACAAAAGGGGCAAGAACATTGTTGTGTGTTGTGTTTGACAAAAGGGGCAAGAACATTGTTGTGTGTTGTGTTTGACAAAAGGGGCAAGAACATTGTAGTGTGTTGTGTTTGACAAAAGGGACAAGAACATTGTTGTGTGTTGTGTTTGACAAAAGGGGCAAGAACATTGTAGTGTGTTGTGTTTGACAAAAGGGGCAAGAACATTGTTGTGTGTTGTGTTTGACAAAAGGGGCAAGAACATTGTTGTGTGTTGTGTTTGACAAAAGGGGCAAGAACATTGTAGTGTGTTGTGTTTGACAAAAGGGGCAAGAACATTGTTGTGTGTTGTGTTTGACAAAAGGGGCAAGAACATTGTAGTGTGTTGTGTTTGACAAAAGGGGCAAGAACATTGTTATGTGTTGTGTTTACTTCACTTACCATCGTCAATAACAAATAATTAGTCACTAATCAATAACCATTAATCATCAACGAGTCACAGCCAACCACTAAACACGGACCACTAACCACCAATCACTTATCACTGACTATTAACCACTAACCACTAAACACTGACTACTAACCACTAATCACTAATCACTAAACACTGGCTACCGACCGCTAATCACTAAACACTGACTAGAGTACATATAACTAAGCACTAAACACTGACTAGAGTATATATAACTAAGCACTAAACACTGACTACTAACAACTAACCACCAAACACTGACTGCTAACCACTAACCACCAAATACTGACTCCTAATCACTAAACACTGACTGCTAACCACTAACTACTAAACACTGACTACTAACCACTAAACACTAAACATTGACTGCTAACCACTAACTACTAAGCACTGACTACTAATCATTAAACACTGACTACTAACCACTAATCTCTAAACACTGACTGCAAACCAATAACCACTAAACACTGACTACTCACCACTAATCACTGACTACTAACCACTAAACACTAAACACTGACTCCTAAACGCTAAACACTGTCTACTAACCACTAAACACTAGCTACTAACCACTTAACAGTGACTATTAACTACTAACCACTAATCATTAAACAGTGACTACTAACCACGAATCATTAACCACCAATAACCACTTCATTTTGTTCCTAGCCAATACAAAAACAGCTGTGACGTATTCGAGCACTTTTTATCCAAAGGGTGTTCCAGAATCTTGAGAAAAAATAATCTCCCCTGCTCTTGTCCCATATCGGCCGGAGTCTACACAGTATCTGATCTGCCAACTCAAGTTAGCGCTGATCTTCTCGGATTCCAGATCCCTTTTCTAGCTGTAAGTTTCTCCTTGACCTGATATGACGACTGACTTAAATTGTTATTAGTGCTAGTTAAGTGGGCGTAGCACGTTACTATTCTTAGATTTAAAATTATTCCATTCTATCTATGGATTAAGATTTACTGATGTCGGGATGTCAGCATGTCACAGCATACCCCAAAGAGCGCTGAAGCAGTTGGTACATTTTGTTGACAAGATCGACCTCCTTATATACCTTAGTAGTTGTACAGTCAACGATTCCAAACGGCTTTCATGAAAAGAGAGTGCCCAGTCACATTTTCAGTTTCTTCGAAAAAAACCCATTAAAAACAGAGCACGAAATGTATAAGCGACTACTATAGTCTCTGAAGTAGTCTACTAAAAGTAATCTTGGAAGGGAACATAAAGGTAAAAGAGGCAGATGCAGACCAAGCTCACATGGACGAGTAACATCAAGAGATGGACAAGCCGGACTATCAAAGCAAGAGACAGAACGGAATGGCGCCCCATGGAGGTCAAGCTGCGGAGACTGCTTCATTGAATGGATGAATAGTCTCTGGAAATAGGCGACATGTGCAGCCATTGGGCACTATCGGTTATGACGTTTACAAGGTCGAACTCCGTGCAAGCCAATATCACCTGAGTAGGATACAATTTTAAACATTACTGAAAAAAAGTTATCTACTCTCGCTTCCCTACTCCAGCTCACTCGAATAAAACGAAACAACCACTCACTCACTCACTCACTCACTCACTCACTCACTCACTCACTCACTCACTCACTCACTCACTCACTCACTCACTCACTCACTCACTCACTCACTCACTCACTCATCTTATCAATCACAAGACACCTACCACACAGTTAAAAAGTCCAATAACTCAAACATTAACGCTTCTAAATGGAATAATTATTTCCCTTACATTTCCAGGGCGAGTACCAAGTCAATGTGCAACTCACTGATTCAGTGTCACAGAAACAAGTTGGCTGCTTTGACGCTGAAATAGAAATTGTAGATCCACCAACTTCTGGCATCTTCAACACCATTGGCAGAGTTCTGACCAAACTCTTTAGTAAATAAATTTTGCTTAGTCTGTAAACATTTCAAATTTGGAACAAATCAGACTGCGTGAAAATAAATGAATAAATATATGGGATCACCTCAGCATTTGTTACTCGAATTATTTTAAACTTTTTTTGTATTTGCTTCTATTTCATTTCTCTCATATTGCAACTAAGTCTACTAAACAAAAGAATCGCCAGACTTGTGTCAATGGGTTCTGTAATGAGAGTGTAATAACTTGAATGTAAATATGCTGCGGTCGAAACTACGGGAAAATAAAGGTATTTAGAGACGGTATTATTTTCAGATCAGCCACCACAGGGTTGCCCTGCAGTGGATCCAGTCTCACAGTGGAATACCAGGAAATGAGAAAGCAGATCAGTTGGTAAAGGAAGGCTCAACAGGCACACAACTAGATACACCGGTTATATACCATCATAAGAAACAGATAATCAAATCAGAGGACCACAAGCCCCAAATCAGGATGCCTTTCATAATATGAATAGATATGAACAAGTTATCATTATACGCCTGAGAACAGGACACAATCGACTCCACAGTTATATGTATACAAAATTCAAGATCGGCACCTCAACTACTTGTACATGTGGATGCCGAAAGCATATTTCAGGACTGCACTGAATATAGTAGACGGAGGAAAATCCATTGGCCCATAGATGCAACGCTACATACAAAACTATATGAGCCACTGCAAGAATTACAAAAGATAGTAAAATTTCTACAGGAAACGACATTGCAGATATAGACAATACTTCAGGCGAACGAAAGATAGATGGATAGATAGACAGACAGACAGACAGACTGACAGACTGACAGACTGACAGACTGACTGACTGACTGACTGACTGACAGACTGACTGACTGACAGACTGACTGACAGGCAGACTGACTGACAGACTGACTGACAGACTGACTGACAGACTGACTGACTGATTGACTGATTGACTGATTGACTGACTGACTGATTGACTGACTGATTGACTGACTGACTGATTGACTGACTGACTGATTGACTGACTGATTGACTGACTGACTGATTGACTGACTGATTGATTGATTGATTTCCATATCAGCGTTCAACTCTGTAGCTGGCATTGTCTCATGTTTTGTAAATAAGAAACATTTTGGTAAAAAAATGTACATACCACCGTCAGTAAACGTGAGAAATCGCAGACAGACGAGTTGCCATTTCGTAGCGATTAAGACAGCAGAGGCAGTTAGCACAGGATTTGATTTGGGTGCATTTAGCTACCTGACAAAATATGACATAACTATTCTTCTATAAATCCACATTTCAAAGGCTTCAATTCTATGTTCTGTTTTCTTGTCTAATGTCAGTGTTTCTGCACCATAAACGAATGTTGAGAAGATATAACAATTTGCTATTCTTAGTTTTAGCCCAGGTGTTATTTGTTTTGATGTTAGTATTTGTTTTTTGTCATTAAAATTACTTTGTGTCTTTCCTGTTCTTTTGTTTATTTAAGGCCAGCACAATTCATTTATGTCAGTTTTTAAGATATCCTGTGGAATAGTAATTGTGTGAAATTCTTTGTTGCTACAAGACATATATTTGCCTGCAGTCTGTAAAGTATTTTAAATCTACTTCTTCCTTTTCTCTCCTCTATAATTTGCCTTTCAGCGTCGAGGGGATATAACATTTATTTGCTCTTCTCTTTGCTTCTGCTGCTGTTATGTTTCTTAGTGTTTCTAATATTCCGCCAATCCATCTGTTTCGTGGTCGGCCCTTAGGTCTGGTGTTCTTGCAACGTTTACTGAAGGCTCGTTGTGTTATGTTTTGATCTTTCTGCCTTACCCCGTGGCCAAACCCTTTTATCTGTTGTTTCTTTATTTATTCTGTGGCGGATATCATTCCTAGTTTATTTCTGTTCTTCATTTCTGATCTTATCTCTCACACTGTTTCCTGTCATTCGCCTAACACATTTCATCTCAATAGAGGTTATTTTTCTTATTGTTCTTGCATCTAAATTAATACGTCAGGTGGGAGTCGCGATAGCTCAGTGGATAGTGAACTGGACTACAAAGGACAAGGGGTGGGGTTCGATTCCAACCGACGGCTTCCGGGTTCACCCAGCCTTAAATGGATAGCGGATTTTTTCTGGGAAAATAAAGCAGCACGGGCGTAATACCGACCACATTACCCCGAAAATCATGTGCTGAAGGTCTATATTCCCTATACGCCACTTGGCGTGACGGGGATCTTTACTTTTCTTTTTTACTTGCATCTAGGGTCCAGGACTGATATTGGTAGCACAACGTTGGGATGAAGATTGTATCGTAGAGTGCCAGTTTTGCCTCTAGAGTTATTTCCTTGTTCGACAATAGTGGTGATAACTGTCCAATGATTTGACAAGCTTCCTAGGTATTTAAATAAACGTATTTTTAATTTGTTTTTTTTTTACATGTGTAAAATATTTGTATATGTGTTGTTTCATAAATAGTCGCTGTTTCACAATGTTTGTTGTGTGTTTAACAAACAAATATTTATTGTTCGTAAAATATCTTGTGAGTTTCATTAGCCTATACCACGTGTATGTGTAAGCTATTTATGTTTGGTTCTTAAATGTATATGGTGTAACATATTTGTCATGTTTATAATATCTGTTGAGTTCTTTCATAAATATTACTTTTGTTTGAAATAATAGTTGAGGTATTTTTGTTGTGTTATGTATATAACAAGCGTTGTTTTTTAAATTGTTTATAGCGTGCTTTATAAATATTTGTTGTCTGTTTCATACATATTTGTTGTGTGTTCCATAAATATTTGTTATGTGTTCCATAAATATTTGTTGTTTGCTCCATAAATATTTGTTGTGTGTTCCATAAATATTTGTTGTGTGTTCCATAAATATTTGTTATGTGTTCCATAAATATTTGTTGTTTGCTCCATAAATATTTGTTGTGTGTTCCATAAATATTTGTTGTGTGTTCCATAAATATTTGTTGTGTGTTCCATAAATATTTGTTATGTGTTCCATAAATATTTGTTGTTTGCTCCATAAATATTTGTTGTGTGTTCCATAAATGTTTGTTGTGTGTTCCATAAATATTTGTTGTGTGTTCCATAAATATTTGTTGTCTGCTTCATAAATATTTATTGTGTGTTCCATAAATATTTGTTGTGTGTTCCATAAATATTTGTTGTGTGTTCCATAAATATTTGTTGTTTGCTCCATAAATATTTGTTGTCTGCTTCATAAATATTTGTTGTCTGCTTCATAAATATTTGTTGTCTGCTTCATAAATATTTGTTGTCTGCGTCATAAATATTTGTTGTGTGCTTCATAAATATTTGTTGTCTGCTTCATTAATATTTGTTGTCTGCTTCATAAATATTTGTTGTGTGCTTCATAAATATTTGTTGTGTGCTTCATAAATATTTGTTATCTGCTTCATAAATATTTGTTGCCTGCTTCATAAATATTTGTTGTTTGCTTCATAAATATTTATTGTGTTCCATAAATATTTGTTGCCTGCTTCATAAATATTTGTTGTCTGCTTCATAAATATTTATTGTGTTCCATAAATATTTGTTGCCTGCTTCATAAATATTTGTTGTCTGCTTCATAAATATTTGTTGTTTACTTTATAAATATTTAGTGTGTTCCATAAATATTTGTTGTCTGCTTCATAAATATTCCTTGTCTGCTTCATAAATATTTGTTGTCTGCTTCATAAATATTTGTTGTCTGCTTCATAAATATTTGTCGTTTGCTTCATAAATATTTGTTGTCTGCTTCATAAATATTTGTTATCTGCTTCATAAATATTTGTTGTTTGCTTTATAAATATTTGTTGTGTTCAATAAATATTTGTTGTCTGCTTCATAAATATTTGTTGTTTGCTTCATAAATATTTGTTGTGTGCTTCATAAATATTTGTTGTCTGCTTCATATATATTTGTTGTTTGTTTCATAAATATTTGTTGTATTCCATAAATATTTGTTATCTGCTTCATAAATATTTGTAGTTTGCTTCATAAATATTTGTTGTGTGCTTCATAAATATTTGTTGTCTGCTTCATAAATATTTGTTGTCTGCTTCATAAATATTTGTTGTCTGCTTCATAAATATTTGTTGTGTGCTTCATAAATATTTGTTGTCTGTTTCATAAATCAATATGCTGGATAAATTAAACATTGATGGCAAGGATCTGAGAATCATAAAAACATGTACTGGCAACAAACAGCAGCTGTACGATTTAGCAACAAAACAGGACAATTCCAATATATAAAAGAAGGAGTCAGACAAGGCTGTGTTCTGTCGCCGGATTTGTTTTCACTGTACTTTGAACATATTGTGAGATCAATAGTAGACAAAAAATGAATTGAAGTCAACGGTCACAACATAAATAATTTGCGATATGTGGATGACACTGTCTTAATAGCAGAGACAGAGAACGAACTACAAGAAATGATAGACATAATAGTAAAAGAAAGCAACAAGAAAGGTCTCAGTCTGAATAGTAAGAAAACAGAAATAATGGTCATATCGAAGAAACAATCATCACCATCATGCTGCATAAAAATAAACAAGACATATCTGAAACAAGTGCAACACATCAAATACTTGGGCACAATAATTACATCAGATGGGAGATGCACCACAGAAATAAAAAGCAGAATAGCTCAGGCCAAAAAGCATTTAAGCAAAATGAAAAATATCTTATGCAACAAACCTATGCCTATAGCAATGAGAAAGCGAGTTCATCGATGCTATATAGAACCAATTCTGTCCTATGGAAGCGAATCATGGACAATAGACAAACAAATGAAAAGACGATTAGAGGCCACAGAGATGGAATTTCTCAGAAGAATGTTGAAAGTTCCCTGGACAGCTAAAAAGACCAATGAGGAAGTTCTCAAAGAGGCCAACACAAAAAGGGAGCTCTTAAAAAACATCAGAAAGAAGCAATCAACATTTTTCGGGCACATCATGAGAAGAGGAAAGTTGGAATACTCGGTTACAACTGGCAAAATAAAAGGAAAGAGAGATCGCGGACGACAAAGAGAGAAAATACTGGATAGTTTGGTGTCATGGCATGGAAAACAGTCAACAACAGAACTGATACGATGCACGGTGGATAGAAGATTGTGGAACGACATGATCGCCTACGTCAACCGGTATGGCACATAATGATGATGATCAAGGTAGGAAATAACTAAGTAGAACCACCAGGGAAACACTTATAATATCAACATTGACTTGTTGTGTCAAATATGGATCAACAACGTTATGAGTAGAATGTGAGCGTGTAGCAGCTGCGGACTGAACAACTTGTATCGCCGTTACATTGTGCTCCATAGAACATGGATGAAAGGATTGGTGAGAAACAAAAGTTCTGTTCTCGACAAACATTATTCTTGATTGTTGTACACTTTCTGCTACTGATAGCACAACATTCATTTGTTAATGGTCCATGCCGAGAGACGTTTCTCCATAACCCTCCATCTGGTTGCTGTGTAACATTTCCTCCTTCCATCAGTTGCTGTGTAACATTTCCTCCTTCCATCTTGTTGCTGTGTAACATTTCCTCCTTCCATCTTGTTGCTGTGTAACATTTCCTCCTTCCATCTTGTTGCTGTGTAACATTTTATCCTTCCATCTTGTTGCTGTGTAACATTTCCTCCTTCCATCTTGTTGCTGTGTAACATTTTATCCTTCCATCTTGTTGCTGTGTAACATTTCCTCCTTCCACCTGGTTGCTGTGTAACATTTCCTCCTTCCATCAGTTGCTGTGTAACATTTCCTCCTTCCATCTTGTTGCTGTGTAACATTTTATCCTTCCATCTTGTTGCTGTGTAACATTTCCTCCTTCCATCAGTTGCTGTGTAACATTTCCTCCTTCCATCAGTTGCTGTGTAACATTTCCTCCTTCCATCAGTTGCTGTGTAACATTTCCTCCTTCCATCTGGTTGCTGTGTAACATTTCCTCCTTCCATCAGTTGCTGTGTAACATTTCCTCCTTCCATCAGTTGCTGTGTAACATTTCCTCCTTCCATCTTGTTGCTGTGTAACATTTCCTCCTTCCATCAGTTGCTGTGTAACATTTCCTCCTTCCATCAGTTGCTGTGTAACATTTCCTCCTTCCATTAGTTGCTGTGTAACATTTCCTCCTTCCATCTTGTTGCTGTGTAACATTTCCTCCTTGCATCAGTTGCTGTGTAACATTTCCTCCATCCATCAGTTGCTGTGTAACATTTCCTCCTTCCATCAGTTGCTGTGTAACATTTCCTCCATCCATCAGTTGCTGTGTAACATTTCCTCCATCCATCAGTTGCTGTGTAACATTTCCTCCTTCCATCAGTTGCTGTGTAACATTTCCTCCTTCCATTAGTTGCTGTGTAACATTTCCTCCTTCCATCTTGTTGCTGTGTAACATTTCCTCCTTCCATCAGTTGCTGTGTAACATTTCCTCCTTCCATCAGTTGCTGTGTAACATTTCCTCCATCCATCAGTTGCTGTGTAACATTTCCTCCTTCCATTAGTTGCTGTGTAACATTTCCTCCCTCCATCTTGTTGCTGCGTAACATTTCCTCCTTCCATCTTGTTGCTGTGTAACATATCCTCCTCCCATCTTGTTGCTGTGTAACATTTCCTCCTTCCATCAGTTGCTGTGTAACATTTCCTCCATCCATCAGTTGCTGTGTAACATTTCCTCCTTCCATCAGTTGCTGTGTAACATTTCATCTCTCCATCTTGTTGCTGTGTAACATTTCCTCCCTCCATCGTCTTGCTGTGTAACATTTCATCCCTCCATCTTGTTGCTGTGTATCTTTTTAACCCTCCATCGTGTTGCTGTGTAAAATTTTATCCTTCAATCAGTTGCTGGGTAACATTGCATCCCTCCATCCTGTTGCTGTGTAACATTTCGATCCTCCATCTTGTTGCTGTGTAACATTTCGACCCTCCATCTTGTTGCTGTGTAACATTTCAACCCTCCATCGTGTTGCTGTGTAACATTTCAACCTTTCATCTTGTTGCTGTGTAACATTTCAACCCTCCATCGTGTTTCTGTGTAACATTTCAACCCTCCATCGTGTTGCTGTGTAACATTTCAACCCTCCATCTTGTTGCTGTGTAACATTTCAGCCTTCTATCTTGTTGCTGTGTAACATTTCAACCCTCCATCGTGTTGCTGTGTAACATTTCAACCCTCCATCGTGTTGCTGTGTAACATTTCAACCCTCCATCGTGTTGCTCTGTAACATTTTAGACCTCCATCTTGTAATAGTTCAACCCTCCAACATTTTGCCGTTTATCAGTTCAACCCTCCAACATTTTGCCGTTTATCAGTTCAACCCTCCAACATTTTGCCGTTTATCAGTTCAACCCTCCAACATTTTGCCGTTTATCAGTTCAACCCTTCATTTTGTTGCCGTGTAACAGTTTCAACCGTTGATCTGTTCTCGTCTCACTCCATCAAACCATGCAGTACATTTTTTTCTTTGTCTACCTCTGTTTCTCCAGCCTTCAATTTTTCTTGTTGTTATAAAATATTTCCACTCGCCCTTTCTCCGTATATGTACCACAGATATGAACCGCTCTTCTGAATGTTTTCTATTAACTTGCTATTTTCATGTGCCTCATTTAATGCTTTCTTGTTTTGATTTGTGTTGTTGTCTACGCCACCGTAAGCATGACTGATACAAGAGCTAACAATTTAATAGAAGATCAATCTTCTACCGCTAGATGTCGGTGATCGTAAATGTTGTTTCTAGTGTCAAGTCGCTGTGTTACAAAGCACTGGTTCCAATATTGTTTCGAGCTTTCTGCTGACTTTAGAACAGACATTCCTGTATCTACAAAACCCCGTTCATCCTGATTTTTCATTCTGTTCCATTAAACGTGATGCACTTTGAACAGAGGTACGCAGCTCATGGTTTCTCCATTTTCGCTTGTAGTTTGTGGACTTCTCCGAGTGCAATGAAGATACAAGTGTCATTTACATTTGTATCATTAAGTCTTAAGCTGAATGTAAATCATGGATCTAGTAAGTAGATGGCTGATCATTATTGAGGGAGGCGTTACAGTTAATTAAATCTGAGTCCTCATATCATTATAATCACAACAATTGTCTACTGACTATTCATGTCTTTGTTTTTGATTCCAAGTTCAATTTTCTATCGCCGTCTGTAGCTTTATTCAAATAATCTGTTCCCCTATGTTCTGATCAAAATATCTTATGCAACAAATCTATGTCAATACAAGTGAGAAAGAGAGTTCATCGGTGCTATATAGAACCAATTCTGACATATGGAAGCAAATCATGGACAGTAGACAAACAAATGAAAAGACGATTAGAGGCCACAGAGATGGGCTTTCTCAGAAGAATGTTGAAAGTTCCCTGGACAGCTAAAAAGTCCAATGAGGAAGTTCTCAAAGAGGCCAACACAAAAAGGCAGCTCCTAAAAAACATCAGAAAGAAACAATCAACATTTTTCTGGTACATCATGCTAAAAGGAAAGTTGGAATACTTGGTTACAACTGGCAAAATAAAATGAAAGAGAGATCGCACCGACAAATAGAGAAAACACTGGATTGTTTGGTGTCATGGCATGGAAAACAGTCAACAACAGAACTGATACGATGCACTGTAGATAGAAGATTGCGGAAGGACATGACAGGCCACGCCAACCGGTATGATACATGATGATGTTATGATCAATTTTATAAGACCTTTTTTCTTTGTGTCATCTACTCCATTAGACGTAGCTTTCGGAATACTGTTCTGCCCTTTGTTCCATTTGTCCTGATCTGAACAATAAACAAGCCAATATCTATCTATCTATCTATCTATCTATCTATCTATCTATCTATCTATCTATCTATCTATCTATCTATCTATCTATCTATCTATCTATCTATCTATCTATCTATCTATCTATCTATCTATCTATCTATCTATCTATCTATCTATCTATCTATCTATCTATCTATCTATCATCTATCTATCTATCTATCTATCTATCTATCTATCTATCTATCTATCTATCTATCTATCTATCTATCTATCTATCTATCTGTCTGTCTGTCTGTCTGTCTGTCTGTCTGTCTGTCTGTCTGTCTGTCTGTCTGTCTATCTATCTATCTATCTATCTATCTATCTGTCTGTCTGTCTGTCTGTCTGTCTGTCTGACTGTCTGTCTGTCTGTCTGTCTGTCTGTCTGTCTGTCTGTCTGTCTGTCTGTCTGTCTGTCTGTCTGTCTGTCTGTCTGTCTGTCTATCTATCTATCTATCTATCTATCTATCTATCTATCTATCTATATATCTATCTATCTATCTATCTATCTATCTATCTATCTATCTATCTATCTATCTATCTATCTATCTATCTATCTATCTATCTATCTATCTATCTATCTATCTATCTATCTATCTATCTATCTATCTATCTATCTATCTATCTATCTATTGTCAGTTCCAGCGGAAGATGGAAGAACGGGCAGAATTTCTAGACTCTCCATGTTCAACGATATTTGTTACTAAGTGTCAGACTTTGCACAAGACCCGTATTGTATCTCGCCATACGTCCTTGTTCTGAGCAAGCCTATCAACCTCTCCAAGCGAGCTGATGCCTGCTGTTGCTGCTTCTCCCCTCAATGTTTCCTTGATCTTTCTTCTTAGATCGGCCATCTTGTGCTCTCTGACAAAGACATGTGTCACTATTTTAACAACGAGGTGGTCCAGACTTAACAAACTTCCAATCACTTGTAATCAACCTTGACGCGTGTCTGCAAGTCAGCAATGTTGAAGTTGATTGGAATAACAACTAAGATATCGTGGAAGGGAGACAAACGTAGCACTAAATAAACAGAACATCCACACGACCAATAAAACAAGGACAACTGTGGTCGAGCTTGAAGCAACAGTTCTGTCCAGTCCGAGACCTCCGTACAATGGTCAATTACATTGTGTCGCATTGTGGTGGTGCTGAGTGTAAAGCTGGTGCTGGTCATGTGACCCGTCACGTGGCTGGGATACATGTGGAGGGTGAGGCTGGCGATGTTGACAAACCTTGCATCCAACAGCCTCATCAGGTTTAGGACATTCCTGAAAAAAATAATTCATATAAGTTGGACCTTTACGACATTGTATAGTGATGGGGGAATGAAGGGTAACATAAAGAGGGGATTTTATGGCCGGAGAATAATGGATAATATAAAGGGGGGACTTTATGACTGGAGAATAATGGATAATATAAAGGGGGATTTTATGACTGGAGAATAATGGATAATATAAAGGGGGGACTTTATGACTGGAGAATAATGGATAATATAAAGGGGGGTCTTTATGACTGGAGAATAATGGATAATATAAAGGGGGGACTTTATGACTGGAGAATAATGGATAATATAAAGGGGGACTTTATGACTGGAGAATAATGGATAATATAAAGGGGGACTTTATGACTGGAGAATAATGGATAATATAAAGGGGAACTTTATGACTGGAGAATAATGAATAATATAAAGGGGGGACTTTATGACTGGAGAATAATGGATAATATAAAGGGGGGACTTTATGAGTGGAGAATAATGGATAATATAAAGGCAGGACTTTATGACTGGAGAATAATGGATAATATAAAGGGGGACTTTATGACTGGAGAATAATGGATAATATAAAGGCAGGACTTTATGACTGGAGAATAATGGATAATATAAAGGGGGACTTTATGACTGGAAAATAATGGATAATATAAAGGGGGGACTTTATGGTTATAACGAACTTCAAAAACACTAGTGTTATGGTTATGGAAGGTCCCGGTATCACTGCAAACGAATTAAAATCCATAATTGCTCAACCGCCCGTGCCAGTGGAATCATCCGAATTACTAACTCATCTCCCAAGCAAATAACGGTAGCTGCAGTCCCCATCATAGCAGTCTCAGCACACGCCAAAAGACATAAGGTGAAACCGTGACAGAGAGTGAACGCAGCCAACTGTTCCCTGTCATACGATATCATCATTCATCGTAAACAATCGGAACATTGAGACATGATCAAAACGGATGAAACACACAGCTCAAGGTGTGCACAGAGCACTTTACTCAGTAGCTCCTGCAACAAGCCAGACTTGGAATATGAGGAAACTGCAACAAGGAACACATTTCAGACACAGCCTTTACTGGTTCCTGCCGCCTATCTACCATATTGACCGGAAGTTCACGTCCTCCTGAAAATTATGATCGTCATATTTTGTTTAAATGTATAGCGCTTGATGATGTTAGGACATCGTTTTTGACTCCGAATCCGAACATATGAAACACAGTCATCGGATTATCCCCGTCCCACATCAAACAACAGACCGTAAGATCTCCCTATTAGATGAATTTGTGACATTATAAACCAGTTCACATGTCTAACTCTATATCACATAAGCCCTGTTGAATCTAGACAACATCCCTCCTGACTAACATGAAACTCCGGGAGTTTACCCCGCTGCTGCAAAGTCATGAACAAAACTCCGTCATTTCGCCTTTTATAAATAGCGTACGGCCAGTAGGGATATACGATCAGCCATCATGATGACGTAGCACACACAACAATGGCTGCGCCCATAAATTACTCTAGTGAATGCAGCCAAGGACGCACGAAACACAGTGCAAGATCCCTAAAGTTAAACCTTCGGTTGACTTGGCAGAGCAGTCCATATTAATGAGTTGTAACATGTAAAAAATTGGCGTCAAACAATTCCAACGACGGCCATTGAACAGCACTCAATGTGTTGACGTAAACTACAAATCAATTCTAGACGGAGGAAGGTCGCATTCACAACACTTCACTTGTCAAAGAGGAATATTGTCCAGTGTACGACTCCGCGTCATCGACGCCAATTTGTTGAATGGAACATCATATTGACTTTAACGCAGGAAATTGCATTGGAGAGCCGAAATTAATCAGTCCCAAAATGCAATTCCTGCAGCGGTCGAGAGAACATGAACTCCATTCCACCATCTTGGAGCCCACGGGGACCTTTATTGCAGGAGAATGAAAGGTAACATAAAGGAGGGACTTTATGACTGGAGATTGAAGGGTAACATAATGGGGGAGCAGTTATGACTGCAAATATTAGGGTTATAATGGGGGAGGGGAGCCATTACAACTGGAGAATGAAGAGTAATATAAAAGGGAATTTTCCGACTGGAGAAAAATGGGTAACAAAAAAAGGGAGACTTTATGACTGGAGAATTAATTAAGGATAATATAAAGGGAGAGTGAATATGACTGGAGAATGAAGAGTAATATAAAGGGTGAGGGACTGTGAATGGAGAATGAAGGGTAATATAAAGGGGGTGGGACTGTGAATGGAGAATGAAGGGTGATATAAAGGGGGTGGGATTGTGAATGGAGAATGAAGGGTAATATAAAAGGTGAGGGACTATGAATGGAGAATGAAGGGTAATATAAAGGGGGGGGGGGTGGGACTATGAATGGAGAATGAAGGGTAATATAAAAAGGGGAGGGACTGTGAATGGAGAATGAAGGGTAATATAAAGGGGGTGGTACTATGAATGGAGAATGAAGGGTAATATAAAGGGGGTGGGATTGTGAATGGAGAATGAAGGGTAATATAAAAGGTGAGGGACTATGAATGGAGAATGAAGGGTAATATAAAAGGGGGAGGGACTATGAATGGAGAATGAAGGGTAATATAAAGGGGGTGGGACTATGAATGGAGAATGAAGGGTAATATAAAAGGGGGAGGGACTATGAATGGAGAATGAAGGGTAATATAAAGGGGGTGGGACTATGAATGGAGAATGAAGGGTAATATAAAAGGGGGAGGGACTATGAATGGAGAATGAAGGGTAATATAAAAGGGGGAGGGACTATGAATGGAGAATGAAGGGTAATATAAATGGGGGAGGGACTATGAATGGAGAATGTAGGGTAATATAAAGGGGGTGGGACTATGAATGCAGAATGAAAAGTAATATAAAGGGGTAGAGGGTATAACTGGAAAATTAAGGGTAATATAAGGCGTAATGACTATAACTGGAGAATAAAGGGTAATATAAAGGGGGAAGGACTATGACTGGAGCATAAAGTCATGTCACAGAAGTCTCTCGGACGACGTATATGTTCTTTACTGTATTGCTGCCCATCATTCTCACAGGACTCAATCAATCTCTGACTTCTATGTGTTGCCATGGTTCTTGATCCTGTATTGCTGCCCATAATTTTCACAGGACTCAATCACATTAATCTCTGACTTCTATGTGTTGCCATGGTTCTTGATCCTGTATTGCTGCCCATCATTCTCACAGGACTCAATCAATCTCTGACTTCTATGTGTTGCCATGGTTCTTGATCCTGTATTGCTGCCCATAATTTTCACAGGACTCAATCAATCTCTGACTTCTATGTGTTGCCATGGTTCTTGATCCTGTATTGCTGCCCATAATTTTCACAGGACTCAATCACATTAATCTCTGACTTCTATGTGTTGCCATGGTTCTTGATCCTGTATTGCTGCCCATAATTTTCACAGGACTCAATCAATCTCTGACTTCTATGTGTTGCCATGGTTCTTGATCCTGTATTGCTGCCCATAATTTTCACAGGACTCAATCAATCTCTGACTTCTATGTGTTGCCATGGTTCTTGATCCTGTATTGCTGCCCATAATTTTCACAGGACTCAATCACATTAATCTCTGACTTCTATGTGTTGCCATGGTTCTTGATCCTGTATTGCTGCTCATAATTATCACAGGACTCAATCAATCTCTGACTTCTATGTGTTGCCATGGTTCTTGATCCTTCCATCGTCATTAGACGTAGCCTAGGGTTCGTAATGTACTTTCTGCATGACATCTATATTGTGATCGCGATGTACGATCTTATCAAATGAGTCTATGCCTGCCAACTTTGCTTCTCTTATAAATGTTATTTTCAGTCTTCCTCTTTTTCTGTTTCCTGATATTTCCCATATAGGAGCCTGTTAGGAAATTATTTTGTTGTATTTTTTCAATAAATACCCGACATATGCCCATCTTCTTTTCCAGAATTGTAGATGAGATCGTTGGTTGCATAGTTGCTTCTCTTATCTCTACATTAGTCTTGAATTAACTCCATTGTACACAGAGTATCCTTTTTTGACATTTGTCTTTAAAAGCGTTCAGTTTTCCCTCAATCTCTTTTGTTATTTTTTCACATGCGAAGGTAAAGATTGCCATTTTATAAGTAAAGTAATGCGTGTCTCTATGATACCATACAGCTGTAAGCATATATACTGTATCTTTATCTTTATCGTTTTCTTTTACTTTAAGTTGTAACAGTATTTAATTAATACATTTAGCAAACCTTATAATGTTTTGTAGCACACATTATAATGTTTTGTAGCACACATTATAGTATTGTGAGTGTTTAGTACCTGAATAGTGTTGCTACCAAGCACATGATCGGCAAGGAGTAGTGCTGCTCTTTATTACCGTCTCTCAGGACACAAGTGTTGCTGATCGTGTCGCTGACAATTAAACAAGAAACACAAAAAAGTGAAATAAATGTGATCTAGAAGATATTATTATAACGAAGATAACAAATAAACTATTTCTCTCTTAAATTTCCCGTTTGAACCGACTATTTTATGTTTCACATAAATTGACCACATTAACGTCGGCCATATCAACATTTACTCACATTAACGTCGACCACATCAATAAATGATCCCATTATCGTTCACCACATCAACAAATGATCACATTAACGTTTTCCCTTTCTTCTCTTCTTCTATTTCACAATTTTCTACCACTCTGACTGTTTTCCCTTTCTTCTCTTCTTCTATTTCACAATTTTCTACCACTCTGACTGTTTTCCCTTTCTTCTCTTCTTCCATTTCACAATTTTCAACCACTCTGACTGTTTTCCCTTTCTTCTCTTCTTCTATTTCACAATTTTCTACCACTCTGACTGTTTTCCCTTTCTTCTCTTCTTCTATTTCACAATTTTCTACCACTCTGACTGTTTTCCCTTTCTTCTCTTCTTCTATTTCACAATTTTATACCACTCTGACTGTCTTCCCTTTCTTCTCTTCTTCTATTTCACAATTTTCGACCAATTTGACTGTTTTCCCTTTCTTCTCTTCTTCTATTTCACAATTTTCAACCACTCTGACTGTTTCCCCTTTCTTCTCTTCTTCTATTTCACAATTTTCAACCACTCTGACTGTTTTCCCTTTCTTCTCTTCTTCTATTTCACAATTTTCAACCACTCTGACTGTTTTCCCATTCTTCCCTTCTTCTATTTCACAATTTTCTACCACTCTGACTGTTTTCCCTTTCTTCTCTTCTTCTATTTCACAATTTTCTACCACTCTGACTGTCTCCCCTTTCTTCTCTTCTTCTATTTCCCAATTGTATACCACTCTGACTGTCTCCCCTTTCTTCTCTTCTTCTATTTCACAATTTTCGACCACTCTGACTGTTTTCCCTTTCTTCTCTTCTTCTATTTCACAATTTTCGACCAATTTGACTGTTTTCCCTTTCTTCACTTCTTCTATTTCACAATTTTCAACCACTCTGACTGTCTTCCCTTTCTTCTCTTCTTCTATTTCACAATTTTCGACCAATTTGACTGTTTTCCCTTTCTTCTCTTCTTCTATTTCACAATTTTCTACCACTCTGACTGTCTCCCCTTTCTTCTCTTCTTCTATTTCACAATTTTCTACCACTCTGACTGTTTTCCCTTTCTTCTCTTCTTCTATTTCACAATTTTCTACCACTCTGACTGTCTCCCCTTTCTTCTCTTCTTCTATTTCACAATTTTCTACCACTCTTACTGTCTCCCCTTTCTTCTCTTCTTCTATTTCACAATTTTCAACCACTCTGACTGTCTTCCCTTTCTTCTCTTCTTCTATTTCACAATTTTCTACCACTCTGACTGTTTTCCCTTTCTTCTCTTCTTCTATTTCACAATTTTCTACCACTCTGACTGTCTCCCCTTTCTTCTCTTCTTCTATTTCACAATTTTCTACCACTCTTACTGTCTCCCCTTTCTTCTCTTCTTCTATTTCACAATTTTCTACCACTCTGACTGTCTCCCCTTTCTTCTCTTCTTCTATTTCACAATTTTCTACCACTCTGACTGTTTTCCCTTTCTTCTCTTCTTCTATTTCACAATTTTCTACCACTCTGACTGTTTTCCCTTTCTTCTCTTCTTCTATTTCACAATTTTCTACCACTTTGACCGTTTTCCCTTTCTTCTCTTCTCAGACTAGTGTAAGTTTCTGAAGCCACCACGTTGAGGTATATCTTGATCAGCTACTGCTCGTAAATCCTGATGTAAACAGTCAGTTATGAGTTACTGACCTCGTTAACCATATGTACTGCTTACATCTTTTTTCTTATTTATCATCATGTGTCATAGCGGCTGGCGTAGGAGATCATGTCCTTTCACAATTCTGTTATCAGTACATCGCATCAATTCTGTTGTTGATTGTTTACCGTGCAACGACACCAAGCTATACTCTTTGTCGTCCGCGGTCTCTATTTCCCTGTATTTTGTCAGTTGTAACCAAGTATTCCGACATTTCTCTTTGCTAGTGTCCCCGAAGAACAATTGTTTCTTTCTGATGTTTCTAGAAGCTCTCTCTGTGTTAGCCTATCTGAGAATGTCATCCTTTTCTTCTATTACAACAACTCGTGACACTGATACATGCACATACAAAAGAAGAAAAAAACCCCCAAACAAATGAACTATAAGAATTGCACATAAAATAGACATAGGAGAAAAACACAACCAAGGAAATGAACGTCAAAGAAAAAGTTGATTTTAATTGACATAGACATATTCAAAACATATTCCGCCATTTTAAAGTGACGTTAGTCAGACCAAGTGATCAATAATGTGAATGTGGAGGGAGGGGTTGCGGGAGGGGGGGGGTTTGGAGGGGAGGAGATAGAGCATGATGGAGAAACAGTGAGTGCAGCCAGCAGTTGTACTTTCTTAAGATAGGGCGTGGCGCGCGCTGTGAATTAGAGAGAATTGTAGGGTTGAGAAAGTGAGAGAGAGAGAGGGGAGGGGGGCAAACAAAGAGAATGATAGAGAAATACAGAGATGAAGAGTGAGAACAAGAAGGAAGGAAAGTATAAGTAAAATGAGTAAGTCATTGAATGAGTGAAAGGGCTTTTTAAATAAAAAGAAAAAAAAACGTTTATGAGAAAGAGCAGGCGATATAGAAAGAAAGAGTGGATTTTTAATAGGAAAGAATAGAGAGAGAGAGAGAGAGAGAGAGAGAGAGAGAGAGAGAGAGAGAGAGAGAGAGAGAGAGAAAAGACCAGAAAGACTCAAATCAACAGATAGTGAAGATGTGTGGGTGTGTTTAATAAAAGAAAACGTGCGGGTGAGAGAAAACATATGGGAGGAGAGAGCTGAAGGATTGAGAGGGCCATGGAGAGTATGTGGTTCGATCCCTGTTGATTGTGTCTAGGTAAACCCGCCATAAAGTGTACCCAATATATATATATATATACATTTGTTGGGAGGGAGAGGGGACACGGCACTGACGTAGTACTGACCACTTGAACCTATGAAAAATGTGTCCTTTGATCAAACTTCGCATGATCCATGTGACGGGGGCTTTTGTTCTTCCTTTGTATGTATGTGTGTGTAGACATGTGTGTATGCATGTATATATGTATGTATGTATGTATGTATGTATATTTATATACATATACTTTATTAAGAAGACAACAGCACTACTAGTTATCATTGGTTATACAAACTTATCAAACATATCGGATACCACATCTATGTCTACAAATTAGCTTACCAAATGGTCAAAGGTCTGTCAGGTCAGGCCCAAGTTCCAATGCCTTCAGTTTGAATATTTGAAAGATTGATTTATTGTGGTAACACGTGACTAGAACTAACCAATGTAATGTTGCCGGCACGAACGTTGCATCCAATCAGATCAATAATAAGTTGTGTCGTAACGCTGTGATTGCCACTACAATCCCATATCAATCTTTTAGAGAATATTCCAACACAATCAAGAGATGGATAAGCGTAGATAGGAAAGTGATACTTGTGTAAACTTGATGTAAAATAACAAGCAGGAAATAATAACCCAAGTGATAATCAAAATACAAGTTTTTACAACTCGCATTTGGTTTCACATCCCCGCCTACCAGCATTCAAATAAGATCAACTAATTGCAACATCAAATATCATTGTCGGCCTAATGAAGTATGATCAAATATGGGCAGAACGATAATAATTCTATGATACTAGACATACAAGAAGAGAACTTCGTCTGTTTAATTTAATAAACGAACTAGAGACAATTCTGAAGCAACTGAGAGATATGGATACGAGTGTTTCGAAGTTTTCTTTTGTAAAAGAGCCTGTTGAAAGCTGCAATCTTACTGTTGAAATAGATTGGAATGAAGAATAACACAATTGTGAAGTTAGACAAATCGTACTTGAATAATAGCTCAACAAATCTGTGAGTAGAGCATGGGACTGGGAAAGAGGCAGCTTGTTTCCAAGATGTCACGTGAGGGAGTTGTTACGTAATCCAATGCTCATTTGTAAAGGATAGTTGATGGTTACCCCCACGTTCCCCATCCTCGCTCCCCCAACCTTTCTTCTGACAGAATGGTGTTTCGCTTATTCTAAAAAGAAGAGAATAGAAGAGGCTCAAGTATCACTAGCTTCTCTTGTATCGCTCTTATGTAACTCTACTATTGTAACAGTTATTGTAGATAATGTCCTCAACTTCCGTAACTCTACTTTTGTAACAGTTATTTTAGATAATGTCCTCAACTCAAGTAATTCGTGTCTGACGATAACGATCTCAGAAATACACTCAGGGGTTAACTCAACTTGAATCTCACTTGTGACTCTCTATTACTCAATCCTCTCGAGTCAGCTCACATGACTCTCTTGAAATCAATTTTCACCAACAATATTGGAGAACTAGAGACTCAGCGCTAGTTCCTCAACAGAACTTACAACAATATCGATCTCTAGTTCTTGTCAAAGTTAATGAGGCAGAAGCTTGGCCTTAGATATAAGTTCTAGTTTATCTACATTACTGGCAGTCTCATGGGCCTCGGACATAGTGCGTTGGCAGGCGGTCAAAACAGAGAGCATTGAGTCTCTCAAAAGATCTGCTAATGAGAGGTCGAAGAGACACTCTCCACATCTCAACAGTAGTGTCACTATAAACGACTTTTTCCTTGATCGTAGATTGTGTTTGTAAGACTGAGTAGCTTATGTCATGTAGTCTGTCCTCATCTAACATCTCTACTATTTTCGACAATATTTTGTATCTTTTTCAATGTATTTCTCATCTCATTCTGTCCTTATTTCTCTCTCTCTCTCTCTCTTTCTCTCTATCTCTTTCTCTCTATCTCTTCTCTGTCTTTAAATATACATTCAGGGAGAGTCAGTTATGTATTACCCTGACAACCATTTGGAACGCAGCTTTGGATTCGAACATTAGGACCTCCTATCTCCTTTGGATCGCTTCAAAGAACAGCAGAGGGAAGGGGGAGGAGCTAGTTCGTTTTGGAACAGCACTATCTCCATGGTATACTCCCAGGATAGTAGATGGAAATGTTTCACAACAAACGTTGAGGGCAGAGGTTCTGATTAATCAAAGCTGCGAGTACACTTCTGTGTTGAGCCGATTCTTGGACTTTCTAAACAGCGAAAGAGAGAAGATTGAACAGCTATTTCATGTGCAGGAACAGCAAATCACAAAACAGGGTAAAGTACTCAGACGTTTTGCGAGTTCAGATTGCACCTATCACGGCAACATTTAGAAATGGATGATGAAGATGGTTGGGTCATGTCAAGAGACCAGTGATGAAATGTAAGAATGTTGGCCACCTTGAGATAAGGCTCTATCTGTAGAGAAACTCACAAAATATGGCGTCTGATCGTAGCACACGGAGAAGGAAAAATATAGAAAAAGTGGCACAGCAATTTTCGAGGAAGAGATGAAGTAAAAACCAACAGACAGAAAAGCATGAGGAAGAAGGTTGGCCGGGCACCACAAATATCTTGCTCATTCTGCGGTCGGATCCGTCTATAACAAAATTGCCGATATTTGGTCACTAAAGAAAGAAGCTTCACAGCAAAATAACATCGACACTAATATACAACCAAACAATATGGGCATGTACGTAATGCAATGAGCATGATCTGGCAACTAAACTATAGAAAACAAAACTATGTGACCAAGCTACTTACATGTGATGATTGTTTGCTTTCTTTTATTTGGTAGCATTCTCTGATAAGAACTACTTATTCTTCTATTTGGTGGCTTTCTGTGATAAAACTACTTATTCTTCTATTTGGTGGCTTTCTGTGATAAAACTACTTATTCTTCTATTTGGTGGCTTTCTGTGATAAAACTACTTATTCTTCTATTTGGTGGCTTTCTGTGATAAAACTACTTATTCTTCTATTTGGTGGCTTTCTGTGATAAAACTACTTATTCTTCTATTTGGTGGCTTTTTATGATAAAACTACTACTTATTCTTCTATTTGGTGGCTTTCTGTGATAAAACTACTACTTATTCTTCTATTTGATGGCTTTCTGTGATAAAACTACTTATTCTTCTATTTGGTGGCTTTCTGTGATACAACTACTTATTCTTCTATTTGGTGGCTTTCTGTGATAAAACTACTTATTCTTCTATTTGGTGGCTTTCTGTGATAAAACTGCTTATTCTTCTATTTGGTGGCTTTCTGTGATAAAACTACTTATTCTTCTATTTGGTAGCTTTCTGTGATAAAACTACTTATTCTTCTATTTGGTGGCTTTTTATGATAAAACTACTACTTATTCTTCTATTTGGTGGCTTTCTGTGATAAAACTACTACTTATTCTTCTATTTGGTGACTTTCTGTAATAAAACTACTTATTCTTCTTTTTGGTGGCTTTTTATGATAAAACTACTACTTATTCTTCTATTTGGTGGCATTTTGTAATAAAACTATTTATTCTATTTGGTGGCTTTCTATGATAAAACTACTACTTATTCTTCTATTTGGTGGCTTTCTGTGATAAAACTACTTATTCTTCTATTTGGTGGCTTTCTGTAATAAAACTATTTATTATTCTATTTTGTGACTTTCTGTAATAAAACTACTTATTCTTCTATTTGGTGGCATTCTGTAATACAACTACTTATTCTTCTATTTGGTGGCTTTCTGTGATAAAACTACTTATTCTTCTATTTGGTGGCTTTCTGTAATACAACTACTTATTCTTCTATTTGGTGGCATTCTGTAATAAAACTACTTATTCTTCTATTTGGTGGCATTCTGTAATAAAGCTACTTATTCTTCTATTTGGTGGCTTTCAGTAATAACAATACTTGTTCTCTCAATGTGACATAACTAGTTGCCCTATTTAATGACTTTCTATGACAAAACTTGATGTTAATTTGTTCTATTTGTTCTGATATTTTCTTCCACAGAAGCTTTGTTTTGGGTGTTCAGCACGTTTTTTTCAAATACCACAGAGTCAGTCATGAGAGAAACAAAACAGCGTTTGGAAGTTGCTCGAGAACAGTCCGCTTCCAACTGTCGGTGAAGAGATCACAGGCCAATTGTAAAAATGAGTGGTTCTGTAGGTTCCGAACTAAACCACCTACATAGTGACCGTTCCAAACGTGATATTACCATCAGTTTTGATTAACAAAGCCACATTTTAGATATAACATATGCAGCATCTGTGAGAGAAAATGTCATGAGCCAACTACATTCTACTCCTTGTTAAAATGGTACATTAAGTGAGCTGTTCCATTTTGCTGCATCACACATAAAATGGCGTTTTCTAGTTGAACAATTTGTGTGTGTCAGTGTCTGGATGTAGTTGACGTTATGCAGTTGACATTATGTAGTTGACGTTATGTAGTCGACATTATGCAGTTGACCTAATGCAGTTGACAATTTACTGGACAGATAATATTTTCGTTCAAGCCAGCAACAAACCCGATTGAAGAGTTAATGCACCACAGGTTGCCTCCCTTCCAGAAACTCCGACGCATCAACCCAACAATGCCATTGAATGGCAGCGAAACTTCAGACACACCGATAAACTCTTCACAAATCGTGATTTATTGCAACATTTACATCGTGAATACTCGGGAAGCCTTCACGGAACTTGTTGCTATACTTTTCATTTCAACTTTTGGTATCGTCATCAACATTGTTGTCATCGAGATCTTAAGGAGAAAGAAACATGTCACAAGGAGCATCAATATAATTCTCATTGCACATGCAGCCTCAAATATAATGTTCTTGATGACCTCACTGATCAAGTAATGTATCTTTGCTTGTATCCTCTTCACGTAGTGTATCATCTGTTGTATCTTAT
>JAVIAB010000047.1:32983524-33138524 GCA_032433765.1 Megaustenia siamemsis
TGACAACACATAAAACATATCATTAAACACAACAACACACAAAACATGTCATTAAACACAACAACACACAAAACATGTCATTAAACACTACAACAGCGATCACTAAGTTGAGATAAGGGTAGTTGTGACAACACATAAAACATGTCATTAAACACAACAACAGCGATCACTAAGTAAAGATAAGGGTAGTTGTGACAACACATAAAACATGTCATTAAACACAACAACAGCGATCACTAAGTTGAGATAAGGGTAGTTGTGACAACACATAAAATATGTCATTAAACACTACAACAGCGATCACTAAGTTGAGATAAGGGTAGTTGTGACAACACATAAAACATGTCATTAAACACTACAACAGCGATCACTAAGTTGAGATAAGGGTAGTTGTGACAACACATAAAACATGTCATTAAACACTACAACAGCGATCACTAAGTTGAGATAAGGGTAGTTGTGACAACACACAAAACATGTCATTAAACACCACAACAGCGATCACTAAGTTGAGATAATGGTAGTTGTGACAACACATAAAACATGTCATTAAACACAACAACACACAAAACATGTCATTAAACACAAGAACAGCGATCACTAAGATGAGATAAGGGTAGTTGTGACAACACACAAAACATGTCATTAAACACAACAACAGCGATCACTAAGTTGAGATAAGAGAAGGTGTAACAACACACAAAACATGTCATTAAACACAACAACACACAAAACATGTCATTAAACACAACAACACACTAAACATGTCATTAAATACAACAACACACAAAACATGTCATTAAACACAACAACACACAAAACATGTCATTAAACACAACAACACACTAAACATGTCATTAAACACAACAACACACAACACATGTCATTAAACACAACAACACACTAAACATGTCATTAAACACAACAACACACTAAACATGTCATTAAACACAACAACACACAAAACATGTCATTAAACACAACAACACACAAAACATGTCATTAAACACAACAACACACAAAACATGTCATTAAACACAACAACAGCGATCACTAAGTTGAGATAAGAGAAGGTGTAACAACACACAAAACATGACATTAAACACAACAACACAGAAAACATGTCATTAAACACAACAACACACTAAACATGTCATTAAACACAACAACACACAAAACATGTCATTAAACACAACAACAGCGATCACTAAGTTGAGATAAGAGAAGGTGTAACAACACACAAAACATGTCATTAAACACAACAACACACAAAACATGTCATTAAACACAACAACACACTAAACATGTCATTAAATACAACAACACACAAAACATGTCATTAAACACAACAACACACAAAACATGTCATTAAACACAACAACACACTAAACATGTCATTAAACACAACAACACACAACACATGACATTAAACACAACAACACACAAAACATGTCATTAAACACAACAACACACTAAACATGTCATTAAACACAA
Organism: Megaustenia siamemsis; assembly: GCA_032433765.1. NCBI lineage: Eukaryota > Metazoa > Mollusca > Gastropoda > Stylommatophora > Ariophantidae > Megaustenia > Megaustenia siamemsis. Next base: position 32,985,019 of record JAVIAB010000047.1, read on the forward strand.
CAACACACAAAACATGTCATTAAACACAACAACACACAAAACATGTCATTAAACACAACAACACACAAAACATGTCATTAAACACAACAACAGCGATCACTAAGTTGAGATAAGAGAAGGTGTAACAACACACAAAACATGACATTAAACACAACAACACAGAAAACATGTCATTAAACACAACAACACACTAAACATGTCATTAAACACAACAACACACAAAACATGTCATTAAACACAACAACAGCGATCACTAAGTTGAGATAAGAGAAGGTGTAACAACACACAAAACATGTCATTAAACACAACAACACACAAAACATGTCATTAAACACAACAACACACTAAACATGTCATTAAACACAACAACACACAAAACATGTCATTAAACACAACAACAAACAAAACATGTCATTAAACACAACAACACACTAAACATGTCATTAAACACAACAACACACAAAACATGTCATTAAACACTACAACACACAAAACATGTCATTAAACACAACAACACACAAAACATGTCATTAAACACAACAACACACAAAACATGTCATTAAACACAACAACACACAAACATGTCATTAAACACAACAATAGCGATCACTAAGTTGAGATAAGAGAAGGTGTAACAACACACAAAACATGTCATTAAACACAAAAACACACAAAACATGTCATTAAACACAACAACACACTAAACATGTTATTAAACACAACAACAGCGATCACTAAGTTGAGATAAGAGAAGGTGTAACAACACACAAAACATGTCATTAAACACAACAACACACAAAACATGTCATTAAACACAACAACACACTAAACATGTCATTAAATACAACAACACACAAAACATGTCATTAAACACAACAACACACAAAACATGTCATTAAACACAACAACACACTAAACATGTCATTAAACACAACAACACACAAAACATGTCATTAAACACAACAACACACAAAACATGTCATTAAACACAACAACACACAAAACATGTCATTAAACACAACAACACACTAAACATGTCATTAAACACAACAACACACTAAACATGTCATTAAACACAACAACACACAAAACATGTCATTAAACACAACAACAGCGATCACTAAGTTGAGATAAGATAAGGTGTAACAACACACACAACATGTCATTAAACACAACAACACACAAAACATGTCATTAAACACAACAACACACTAAACATGTCATTAAACACAACAACACACAAAACATTTCATTAAACACAACAACACACAAAACATGTCATTAAACACAACAACACACTAAACATGTCATTAAACACAACAACACACAAAACATGTCATTAAACACAACAACACACTAAACATGTCATTAAACACAACAACACACAAAACATGTCATTAAACACAACAACACACTAAACATGTCATTAAACACAACAGTAGCTATCTGGAAGTTTGAGTGATTATTGTTGCTACATGAACTATTATAGCAGACACAACATAGCTTGCTTTGGTGTCATCTTTCACTGACGTATACACTGTACCAGATGACAGTGTGGACATTAATTAATGAATGACATCAATATGGATCAGAATGTTGGACAACAAAAGAAAAAAAGAAAACACCAAGACTGACAGACGTGCTTGAGGAGAATTCTCTGTTTTCTTTTGTCTCAGGTTAAATATGGTTCTTGATGATGATGAGTTGGCAGCGGCTAGGAAGGCATGGGATCAGCTCTAGCAACAGAGGGTATAAAGGTTGCGATTATAGAATAGTAATAGTTTGAAGGGAATGTACCAATAGATAGAATTGGGAAAACTATAACGTCAGAATTGGAAATGATAACAGATAGGATGAGGGATTTTATAAAAATGTGGATGAGAGTTCAAGAATAATATGGATGATAAATTAACAAACAATATGGATGATAAATTAACAACAATATAGATGATAAATTAACAAATATATGGATGATACATTAACAACAATATAGATGATAAATTAACAACAATATAGATGATACATTAACAAACAATATGGGTAATAAATTAACAACAATATGGATGATAAATTAACAACAATAGGTATGATACATTAACAACAATATGGATGATAAATTAACAACAATAGGTATGATACATTAACAACAACAATATGGATGATAAATTAACAAACAATATGGATGATACATTAACAACAATGTGGATGATAAATTAACAACAATATGGATGATAAATGAACAACAATATGGATGATAGATTAACAGCAATGTGGGTGAGAGATCAACAACAATCAACAATGTGAATGAAAGATTAAAAACAATATGGATGAGAGATCAACAGCAATATGAATGAGAGATCAATAATAATAGGGACGAGAGATAAAAAGCAATTTGGATGGAAGATCAACAGCAGTGTGGATGATAGATCAACAAAAATATGGATGAGAGATCAACAGCAATATGGATGATAGATCAAAAGCAACATATATGATAGACCAACAGCACTGTGGATGATAGATCAAAAGCAATAAGGATGATGCATCAAGAACAATATGGATGAGAGATTAACAACAATATGGATGAGAGATTAACAAAATTATGAATGAGAGATTAACAACAATATGGATGATGGATTAACAACAATATGGATGAGAGATAACAACAATGTGGATAAGAGATTAACAACAATGTGGATGAGAGATTAACAACAATGTGGATGAGAGATTAACAACAGTATGGATGATGGATTAATAACAATATTGATGAGAGATTAACAACAACGTGGAAGTGAATATAGAATTAACTATGAAGAAACGAATGCAACAAGAGAAAAAAAATAGCATTAACCACGAAGAAGAGAATGCAACAAGAGAAAATAAAAAATAGCATCATCCAGAGAGAATAATAACAGCAAAGAAGTGAAAATAGCCAGAGCTAGGAAGAGAAAGTAATAAGGACATGAAGAAGAAACTTAAAACCGTTTGATAAAAACACTTCACTGGTATATACTGATGACTTGATAGACGATAAGGTGTTCTAACTGTTATGTATGATTTAATTGAGAATGACCTTTTGAACTGTTATTGTCGGTTGATAACTACATGGCTTTTCTGTTTCAGAGACGCTGCTTGTGTAACTGCACAAAGAGATGAAAGTACAGGCAAGATGATACAGCTTTGGTTTCAAGTCTTTGGCATTTGCTGCACACACAGATTAGTGTTGTGTTTTAGAGGTCTTATCTTATCCACCGTTGCAGCTGAACGTTCTGTGACGCTTATCGTTCCCTTTAAGATGGCCAGACTATTTAAACCACTTCGGACCAAACTGTGCACTATTTTCACTCTTATCTCTGTAATTTGTGTTGGGAGTACAATCATTTTTTTCGTTGTGCCTTATTTGGCTTTTAACAACAATTTGAACACAGCAATGTTTGCTTACAGTTATACAGACCGGTATCTGTCACACAGCGACTACTTCCAACTTCTCGATTCTGTCTACGCTATTATAACCGTCACCGCTATCAATATCTGCAGTATTTACGTTGCTATCATGGTAGCTTTGATTCTATTCAGATTCCCAAAATTGGCCAATGAAACAGAGTTTGTAGAAATGACACTGTTGAAAGCAGTGCTCTTTCTATACGTGATCATCGTCACGGCGCTTGGGGCTCTAATACGAAACAACTTCTTCAAGGCAAATAGTCAGCTGGATCACTTTGTAATGGTCTTGTTGTGTAGAGTCGAAGCTGCTACGTCATTTGTAATTTGCTTCATTTTCTCGAAACAATTTTGTACAGTTATCGATGTTCTTCTCGGCAATCTGGAACTGTTTCTTTCCAAAAAAGGAATTAGTATTTGCAAGTTCGTCACAAGGAAACTTGACCTACCAGGGTTCGCCAATTAAACTCATTTTTACATTGATTATATTTGATCTTGATCAGAGTCTTTCTTAGAGCCTAGTTGAGAGAGGTTGAGATTTTATTAGATTATATTAGGTATTACTAGATGACTAATTCATGAGAACATGAAAACAATCAGAAATACGTCTTTAGAAACGATGGCAGTAACGATCAAGCTAACCAATCACGTAGACCACATGATAGTTTGTTTTGATGCGATCTACGTCACTTTGAGGGCGTCTGTTAACGTTTGGATCGGCTCTCCTCGAATACATAACAGTAGCAGGATTGCGTTGATAGAAGCAACACGAATGCTAACGAGAAGGTCATGTATTTAGAGATAAGCAAACGAGGTAACGAATCCAAAGTGTGATTTTGAAAATAGCATTATAGATCAACTATTAAGATTCCTAGATTGTATCATTTAGACTGGTGGTCGATGTTCATTGATCAGCCTGAAGTGAAAGTATGTTAATTTAACGCCCTTACATGTTTTAACAAATAAATTGTTTAAAGGGACCACAAATTCTTCTCTTTCTTTTCTCACTTGCCTTTCAGCGTCGAGAGAGATATCATTTGCGCTTCAGTTGGCTTCTTCTGCTATTTTTCCTAGTGTTTTTAGTAATCGATCAATCTATCTATTTCGTGGTCGACTCTTCAGTCTGGTGTTCTTGTTATCATCATCACTGAGTGCGTCTCCACATCAAAGGTTGGCTACCATGGAGCGCCATTTACCTGTCTCTTGTCTTGATTACGCATGTTGTCATAGGCTCATCGTAATGACGATGCAAATAATCATGAAAGCAACAGAAGCAGTCGCAAAAGAACCAGACCTTAGAGATGGATGTCACCACTAAAAGCATTCTGGGATGACAATACGTCCGGATGATGCTTGAACACCTAGACAAGCTCGTCGTGTGGTGTAGGATGATGCTTGAACACCTAGACGAGCTTGACTTGTGGTGTAGGATGATGCTTGAACACCTAGACGAGCTTGACTTGTGGTGTAGGATGATACTTGATCACCTAGACGAGCTCATCGTGTGGTGTAGGATGATACTTGAACACCTAGACAAGCTCGTCGTGTGGTGTAGGATGATGCTTGAACACCTAGACGAGCTTGACTTGTGGCGTAGGATGATACTTGATCACCTAGACGAGCTCATCGTGTTGTGTAGGATGATACTTGAACACCTAGACAAGCTTGTCGTGTGGTGTAGGATGATACTTGATCACCTAGACGAGCTCATCGTGTTGTGTAGGATGATACTTGAACACCTAGACAAGCTTGTCGTGTGGTGTAGGATGATGCTTGAACACCTAGACGAGCTTGTCTTGTGGTGTAGGATGATGCTTGAACACCTAGACGAGCTTGTCTTGTGGTGTAGGATGATGCTTGAACACCTAGACGAGCTGATCGTGTGGTGTCGGATGATGCTTGAACACCTAGATGAGCTCATCGAGTGGTGCCTCAAGTGGGGAAGACACACAACAATCGAAGTCCTTTCTGCAATGGTGACAGACGATGAAACATGTTCTTTCCTCATTCAAGTCAGCTCTAGACCAAGGGTACTGCACGTAGCGACACACCAACACACTACATGAATTGGCTGCCGTTGTAGACGGGGCGCGGAAGAAGGTAAACAGTAAAGTTCGACCAGCTACAATAAACACGTTTCATGGGAGCTGGTCAGGGCGCACTCCCCAAACAAAACAACTGGAATGACTCAACGATCCTGGACGACTGAAAGATGGTTGTTGACTTGATAGGGCGAGGGAAGTACCCAGAGTGCATCAAGGGATCTAGGAAGCATCCAGACATTACACTTTACACATCGGCTCTGATCCACGTCATTTTAATAGAGCCCAAAGTGCTATTAAAATCTATAAAATCTAGAATAGAGAAACATCCTATATTTGACACTAGTCAAATCTAGCTAGAGGAATCGCGGCTATGTCCCTCTAAACCTATTAAAATAGATAGGAATTAAGGGAGAAATGCAAGAACAATGAAGGCTATTGCTGAGTCAGCCGAAAGAGCATTATGCTGGTTCTGACGAAGCCGAGACATATCATCAATCTCAGAATAATCTGCAGCTCAGACGATTAGCACGATTAATCTACATTAACACATCAACCACTCCTGACTCCCATCCAAGTCAACAGTACATCAACCGTTCCTGACTCCCACCCAAGTCAACAGTACACCGACAGTTCCATCCTTGAATTTTCGAGGCGTGGACGATAGGGCGGATAGCCTTACAAAATCGACTGTGCATGACAGTTCAAGAGAACAGAATTCCCAGCCCGACGTATCGTTATAACTTATTATCAGCTACCAACCCGCCCCATTGTGCCGTTACTCCATGATAAGAAGCATCCATGTGAGTATATAAAGGATGTCACGCAGAGTACAAACAATTTTGGAGTACAAGTACCATGAAGAGGACATACATTTGCTAGGTTAAAGCTAAAAAGACATTTGCGGCAGAGTTTGGACAGTAGATTCGATCAGAAATGTTGCGCTTAATAAGTCTAGTTATTACATGCCGAATATAGTGTGAATCTTCAAGGACAATGGAGCGTAATACCGATCACATTACCCCAAAAATCATGTGCTGAAGGTCTGGAAAATGTATGGTCACTAACACCATATTCCCTAAACGATACTTGGCGTGACGTGGGCACTTTACTTACTTTAACTTCAAAATAAAAGTTACCGGAATTCGACGTCTGGGACAATGACCCAGGCGGGTCCATCCCTTCTAAAGTGTCAAGAAACGAAACACTTGCTGGGCTGGGGTGGGGGGTTTACATCTGATGGTCAGATTGCTTTCTGCTGCAACCTATGTTTTATAATATATTATATTATATTATATTATATTATATTATATTATATTATATTATATTATATTATATTATATTATATTATATTATATTATATTATACCACTTTGAGCTTTTACAGATTACAATTTATTGATGTGCAATTTATATTATTCGTAATTTGACTATGGACTTGTATATCGCAAGTTGACTTGTATCTGAACATTGATCATGACTTGAATAACTTTTATTGTTGATGCTTGATTGATGATTACCACTTTACTTTTGACCATTAATGGTGAAATTTACAGGTCAACAAAGCACTTACTCATGGTAGCTCATGATGATCAATTCTGTTACAAATTAGTTATTAGCAAAACACGAATATGATGTCATTATCTGCAACGCAAACAATTTGTTGGATTCATCGTGTGTGCGTTTGAGCTGTGAAAGTGTAGAGTATTAATTGTTAAACATTTATTATCACTTTATCTCTCCTTTATCTGGCTAGAGACAGAGATTCTTTCAGACGGACTGTGGTGAATTTTCTGCCGAGGACATGCGACCTGATAATGTTGAGTCTGTCTTATTGTCTTTCTTTACGCCTGTTTACGGATGCATTCACGCTGACGCTGTATCGTAACTCAAGACTTCCTCATTCTTCTTTCTGTGGCCCGTGAGTATATTATCACATAGTGAAGTCAAACATCCTATACGTTCATTCCTCATAGATTATCAATGAGAAAGTAACACCATTGAATATGAAATATATTTATTGCCATAAGTAACACTATGTGTAATAAAGAAGAGCATCGTTCACAAATAGTTTTGTTTTGTTTATTTTAGTTGACAGATCATCCTCACTGCACGTTGGACACGTCCATGTTGTGAATGAGATGTCTCAAATGTGAACAACAATGTATCGCCATTAAAATATATTCTTCGATCTTCAACTGGTTATGACGATCTTCAACTGGTTATGACGATCTTCAACTGGTTATGACGAACTTCAACTGGTTATGACGATCTTCAGCTGGTTATGACGAACTTCAACTGGTTATGACGATCTTCAACTGGTTATGACGATCTTCACAAACACTAGTGTTATGATTATGGAAGGCCCCGGTATCTCTGCAAACGAATTAAAATCCATAATTGATCAACTGCCCGTGCCAGTGGAATCAACCGAATTAATATCTCATCTCCCAAACAAAGAAAGGTAGCTACAGTTCTCATCATAGAAGTCTCAGCACATGCCAAAAGACATTAGGCGAAACCGCACAGAAAGTGAACACAGCCATCTGTTCCCTGTATTACGATATCATCTTTCATCGTAAACAATGGGAATATCGGAGTTGAAAGCTGGCGAACGCAAACAACAACAACAACAACATTTTGACATTACCGGAATTTGGAAACAAAGATGGAACAAAAACAAAACACAAAAACACACACACACACAACGCTATTAATCATTATCATCATTGAGTGCCGTCTCCGCATCGAAGGTCTTGGAGGGCTACCATAGAGCGCCATTCTGCTCTGTTACTTGCTTTAATGGTGCAGGTTGTCATAGGCTGACTTGTCCATCTTTTGATGTTACTCTTTCATGTTAGTCTTGGTTTGCCTCTGCTTCTCTTACCTTGTATTTTCCTTTCCAAGATTACCTTTAGTCGGCTGTTGTAAATTTTAACATGCCCCAAAATCTCATTTGTTTTGTTTGATTTTTGTTTAGTTGTTCTATTTTCATTTGTTGTTCTCTTTTCATTTTTAGTTGTTTGTTTTAAAACTTCATCGTTATTTTTCTTTTCTTTTCATCCAATTCTTTGTATTCTTCTATATATATCCACATTTCAAAGACTTTAATTTTCTGTTCTATGTTCTTATCTAATGCCCATGTTTCTGCACCATACAGGAATGTTGAGAAATTGTAACATTTTGTTAATCTTAGTTTTAGCCCTCGTGTTATTTGTTTGATGTTGTATATTTTTCATGACATTAAAATTACTTTTTACCATTTCTATTCTTTTGTATATTTCAGTTTTACATTTCCCATCACTGGTCATGTCCAAGGTAGTTGTAGCTCTGAACTACCTCCTGGCCCATTCCTTCAACTTTGATATCACTTGCAGGTTAACACTATCAATAAATCCAGGAAAATCTAATTGTTGCGCTCAAATCCTAAAATAAATGTTTTTGTAACAGTTTCCTGGCAAATCTGTTTGTATAAAGCGACATTAGACACGTGAAGGGAACCGCGATAGCTCAGTAGTTAGTGAACTAGACTACAAAGGACAAGAGGTAGGGTTCGATCCCAACCGACGGCTTCCGGGTTCACCCAGCCTTAAATGGGTACCGGATTTTTTCTGGGAAAGTAAAGCGGCACAGGCGTAATACCGACCACATTACCCCAAAAATCATGTTCTGAAGGTCTGTAAAATTCACTAACACCATATTCCCTTTACGCCACTTGGCGTGACGGGGGCTCTTTACTTTTTTACTTGCTAGACACGTGACTGTAAAATGGGATGTAACATACATGTACACAGGGAATTGTTTTGGTGGGTGTGTACGGAAGTGAACCTATTTTCCCAATCAGCAAGAACAATATTTATGTGTGTTTCTCCTTTGCTTGAATTAGCGTGGCCGATATTTGCGATGTACATTTTCCAACGTCAGATTAAAATAATTGCAGGTAAATTGCTCTCAAATGGGACGATAGCGCAACAACAAAATCAATGTCACAAAGTGTCTGAGTCGGGTCAAGAGAAGATTATTTCATTTTGTGATGGATCGCTCTGAGGTTTATATTTGCAGCACGTATGTCGCTTCACTTGAAACCCTGGGCAGAGCAAAATGGTTATTTTGATTTTATTTACATGTCGCTTAATTTTCAAATCTTTTCAAAGTGGCTAAAACACATTGTCCGTGCTAAATATATTTTGTTACTAGACAATAGGAATGAACAGGCATTAGAGATTATCCAACTATTTAAAAATGTATTACTTTCATGGACATTAGATATTATTCAACTATTTAAAAATGTATTACTTTCATGGACATTAGAGATTATTCAACTATGTAAAAATGTATTACTTTCATGGACATTAGAGATTATTCAACTATTTAAAAATGTATTACTTTCATGGACATTAGAGATCATTCAACTATTTAAAAATGTATTACTTTCATGGACATTAGAGATTATTCAACTATTTAAAAATGTATTACTTTCATGGACATTATAGATTATTCAACTATGTAAAAATGTATTACTTTCATGGACATTAGAGATTATTCAACTATTTAAAAATGTATTACTTTCATGGACATTAGAGATTATTCAACAATTTAAAAATGTATTACTTTCATGGACATTAGATATTATTCAACTATTTAAAGATGTATTACTTTCATGGACATTAGATATTATTCAACTATTTAAAAATGTATTACTTTCATGGACATTAGATATTTTTCAATTATTTAAAAATGTATTAATTTCATGGACATTAGAGATTATTCAACTATTTAAAAATGTATTACTTTCATGGACATTACAGATTATTCAATTATTTAAAGATGTATTACTTTCATGGACATTAAAGATTATTCAACTATTTAAAGACTTATCACTTTCCATGACATTAGAGATTATTCAACTATTTAAAGAATTATCACTTTCCATGGCATTAGAGATTATTCAGCTTTTTAAAGAATTATCACTTTCCACGGCATTAGAGATTATTCAACTATTTAAAGAATTACCACTTTCCATGACATTAGAGATTATTCAACTATTTAAAGAATTATCACTATCCATGACATTAGAGATTATTCAACTATTTAAAGAATTATCACTTTCCATGACATTAGAGATTATTCAACTATTTAAAGAATTATCACTTTCCATGACATTAGAGATTATTCAACTATTTAAAGAATTATCACTTTCCATGACATTAGAGATTATTCAACTATTTAAAGATTTATCACTTTCCGTGACATTGGAGATTATTCAACTATTTAAAGAATTATCACTTTCCATGACATTAGAGATTATTCAACTATTTAAAGATTTATCACTATCCATGACATTAGAGATTATTCAACTATTTAAAGAATTATCACTTTCCATGACATTAGAGATTATTCAACTATTTAAAGATTTATCACTTTCCATGACATTAGAGATTATTCAACTATTTAAAGAATTACCACTTTCCATGACATTAGGGATTATTCAACTATTTAAAGAATTACCACTTTCCACGACATTAGAGATTATTCAACTATTTAAAGACATCACTTTCATGGGCCTGAGAGATTCAAGGACTTACAAACTTATCACCTTCAGAGACATGACAGGATAGACTATTCACGCGTTGATGACGTCAAATATATTCAGATAACTGGAAGCATATTTAGTTCATTATTTCATCATCAGCTCTGATCAATGAAACAAACTACTGACTAACTTTTTTCTCCATTTTTGTTTTCAGGTGGTAGTAAACACCTGTTTCAAATAAGTTTTCTTACTCAAGATATAGTCAGATGTAGAAGAGTCAGCAGAGATCACATGAAATGTTATTCACAATCTAATTGCCTACATACTGGTAAACAATTGGTTCAGAAACAGTCTAGATTAGTTGCCAGATCATCTTTATTGTACATCGGACAATTCTACAGTGCTCCAATAGCCCCAGCAGCAGCTCCGCTACGCTAGATAAACGATCTGACATCAATAAAAGCTAGACTATAAGAAACGAAAATGATCAGGCACTAGACATTGTAATATAATACTAAAACTGAAAACAACAAAGATTTAATTGAAAATAAAATATGTAGATTTACTTAATCCAGACAAGAAGGTACATAAGAAATATAACATCGCAATTCAGAATAGATACAATAAATCAAGAGAGTACATGACAAATATAACATCGCAATTCAGAATAGATACAATAAGTCAAGAGAGTACATGACAAATATAACATCGCAATTCAGAATAGATACAATAAGTCAAGAGAGTACATGACAAATATAACATCGCAATTCAGAATAGATACAATAGGATCAAGAACGTTCAAAGCGTGGATAAAGAATTGGAAATGTTAAAATCAATGTAACAATTTTCAAGAAAGATCAGATAGCAAATAAGACAAACTTCAAGGAACAGAGTGCGATGGGCATAAGAAAAGTGAATAAACATGACAAAAATGAATATAAAGATTAAATAAAATGTAAAAGTTGACACCAAAGATAAGAAAATAATAACGAAAATGTTTAGCAAATGGAAACCACAACAGATACAACAAGGGAGTAGACAAGTGCGTGGACTATCAATAGATTTGTTTGTAAACTGAGATTGTACATAAGGGACATACCAGAAGTATCGTCGATAGTCATCAAATAGAGAAGCTGAGGTTTAGTTAATGACACTGGCTTCATCGATAAGTCATTGAGAGTTACAATAATTGACATTTTAGGATGGAATGTAAAAAAATGAAGACATCGGTATCGACAGTAAAAAGACAGAAGTAATGATTGCAACAAAATAAAAGACGTTCCTAAGAATGTAAACAATGAAGACCTCAGTCTCGACAGTAAAAAGACAGAAGTAATGGTTGCAACAAAATAAAAGACGTTCCTAAGAATGTAAACAATGAAGACCTCAGTCTCGACAGTAAAAAGACAAAAGTAATGGTTGCAACAAAATAAAAGACGTTCCTAAGAATGTAAACAATGAAGACCTCAGTCTCGACAGTAAAAAGACAAAAGTAATGGTTGCAACAAAATAAAAGACGTTCCTAAGAATGTAAAAAAAAAATGTTGTAAACATATCTTGTCCCTGAAATTAGCTATTGGTCTGTCACGTCAAACATTTTCGTTTATAGTAACATTTATTTATTATAATTTGTCTTCTGACCTATTCTTCACCTCACCTCTGTTGTACATCTACCGCTCGAAGCTGGCAACATACCCAGGTAGTTCAAGTCATTAACTTGTTATAATAATTTCCTAATCACTTTGTGCATTTAGGAGATGTCTTTGCCTTTATTGCAACCATCATTTCTGTCTCTTTGCTGTAAAGGGAAAAGCCTTTATTCCCTCTCCCTATTATTATATTGTTAATCAAATTATCCAATACCTAGCATACAAATTACGACAGTTGATTTCCATTGGATTCTGTCTGTTTTGATTTATGATTGACTCCGCTAGTCTTTGACTAAAAATTCTCACCCACATACAGTAGGGGATTGGTTATTTTCATCATCAAGTGGCGTAGGTGATCATGTCTGTCCTCAACTTTCGATCTCGGCAGCTATTTATCATTTCTGTTGTTGACCTTCTGCCAAGCTATTCTCTTAAGCTGTCTGGTATTTTTTCTCTGAGGTTAACAAAGTTCCCAAATATTTAAATTCATTTACCTGTTTTAATATTGTTCCACTTGTCTTTATTTTGCACTGAGGTGATGTCTTTATGGTTGTTATTTTAGACACTTTCTTTTATGCTTTTGCTCATGCGAGGATGCCAACAAGGCAGAAGAGCATAATCTACTGCATACAACAGTAGGTAAATTACCTCACCTGGCACACGCACACACATGTACACATATATATGTATACATACACACCCATACATACAAACTTACATACGTACATATATACGGGCACATACATACACACATACATACACACATACATACACACATACATACACACATAAGTGACGAATTGAAACGAATGTTTAATGACAGTCATTTGTTGAGGTTGTAAGTAACAAATACAATTAAAAAAAAAAAATTTGGGTTTGTCTTGAATATCTCTCTCACGTTAAAACACATCAATACAATGTAACAATAATTTGTGTATAAACATATGCGATCTTAGATAGATGAGCTTTTGTGTGTAGGTATGTTTATTTCACGTGTGCGAATGTGTGAAAATCACGTGTTAACTCTTACATATTATTTTGTGCGTGTTTGTGTGTGCTGTGTATTGTGTATATCTGTGAGAGAAAGAGAGAGAGAGAGGGAGAGAGAGAGAGAGAGAGAGAGAGAGAGAGCGGTGCTGTGTGCAAAATTCCCTTTACCATCTGTGTGTGTGAGAAATACATCTCATTTTATTTTGTGAATACAATTTGCCAGTCTGTGATACGTGTGTGTGTGGGTGGGGGGGGGGGGGGGGGCGGGCATAAAATCACGTCCCAAAAATAAACAACAACAACCTGTCAGCTTGCACTACAAACAGAGCACAACAGTGTCGTACACATTCAGTGTTTCTCAACTGGGGGCTATATGGTCCCCCCCCCACCCGGCATGGGGTGGGGGTGGAATAGAAGGTTCAGGGGGCTGGAACGGTAGGGATTAAGGGAGGGTGTAAGGCAGGGGATTAAGGGAGGTTGTAAGGCAGGGGATTAAGGGAGGTTGTAAGGCAGGGGATTAAGGGATGGTGTAAGGCAGGGGATTAAGGGAGGGTGTAAGGCATGGGATTAAGGGAGGGTGTAAGGCAGGGGATTAAGGGAGGGTGTAAGGCATGGGATTAAGGGAGGGTGTAAGGCAGGGGATTAAGGGAGGATGTAAGGCATGGAATTAAGGGAGGGTGTAAGGCATGGGATTAAGGGAGGGTGTAAGGCAGGGGATTAAGGGAGGGTGTAAGGCAGGGGATTAAGGGAGGGTGTAAGGCAGGGGATTAAGGGAGGGTGTAAGGGAGGGTATTAATGGAGGGTGTAAGGCAGGAGATTAATGGAGGGTGTAAGGCAGGGGATTAAGGGACGGTCTAAGGGAGGGTGTAAGGCAGGGGATTAAGGGAGGGTTTAAGGCAGGGGATTAAGGGAGGGTGTAAGGCATGGGATTAAGGGAGGGTGTAAGGCAGGGTATTAATGAAGGATGTAAGGTAGGAGATTAATGGAGGGTGTAAGGCAGGGGATTAAGGGAGGGTGTAAGGCAGGGGATTAATGGAGGGTGTAAGGGAGGGTGTAAGGCAGGGGATTAAGGGAGGGTGGAAGGGAGGGTGTAAGGCAGGAGATTAAGTGGTCATGAAGTAGATTGCAGGTGTTTATAGAAAACAAGCCTCAGATATCACTTTTGTCATTCAGTGAATTGTTTCCAGCAGCGCCTACCAGAGAAGCGCACCTCAGAATGATGTGACGGACTTTCAATTGACCATCCACAATGAGCCTATCCCCTTGACCTCATTATCTTTCTTTCTTGTTTCATCCTCCAGCACTCATTCAACCGGCGCCAAACCTCACCGTCCGCTACACATTTGTCAGGTATATGGACGAGCTTTGACAGAACACATATTAGACTTACAAGCTTGTCAATTACTGTGTTATAAAATGAAGCTTTTGCTAGCCTTTTTCGCGATGGCAGTGTTTATTCTCTTAGCATCGTACACGTTTATTGTGATCGACACAACCGATCATCTTTTATTTGTGAGTATAAACCAAGAGTCAGAATGGAGAAAGATTAATAGAATTATGTTTAATAGAAAATTTAGTTATAGGTGGGACATTATTTCCACACAAAAATATTCACAAACAACATGGATATCTCCTGACGATAGAACATCAAATCAAATTGACCACCTATGTATTAAACAACAATTCAGATCATCATTAATAGATGTAAGAGCTTACAGAGGTGCTGATGTTAATAGTGACCACAACCTGTGCATTGGGAAAATAAGATTAAATTTAGAAACCAACAGAAGAGGTCAATTACACATAAAATTGATAGTCATAAACTGAAAGATGAAGCCATAAAGGAAAAGTTTAACATAGAGCTAAGTAATTGTTATTCAGCACTCGGTGAAATAGACTTAGATATCAATGAAATGTGGGACTCACAGAGCAAAATACTAATGACAGCAGCAGAAGCAAGTGCCGGACTGAAGAAAATGGAAAAACGAGCTTGGATCTCAGACACCACATGGAAATACATCAAAGAAAGAAGAGAAGCAAAGAGAGCCGTGACTAATGTAAAGACAGATCTTGGAAAGGTTCTGGCAAAAGCAACATACAAAGAATTAGACAACAAAGTGAAAAGTTCGGCAAGAAGAGATACAAGAGCTTATATAGACAACTTGGCAGAGAAAGCAGAGACAGCTGCAATTACAGGAGACAGCAGAACTCTCTATACAGTACAAAAGATGCTGACAAACACCTATACATCCAGTGGAACACCAATTCTAGACAAATCTGGATTAATGCTAACAACAAGCGCAGACATAAAAGCCCGTTGGGCAGAACACTTCAAAGAAATTCTTAACCGTCCACTACCTCACAGTTTAATAGATTTTGAAGCTGAAACACCAGCAGCAGAATTAGATGTAAATTTAGATGACTTCACCTTGAGTGAAATAGAAACCACCTTAAAGCTAATGGCCAATAACAAGGCTGCTGGAGAGGATAAGTTAACAGCTGAGATCCTCAAGGCAATTGATAGCCATAATTTAATACATCTCCAAAAAATGTTCAACATCATTTGGAAAACAGAGAAGACGCCTCATAAATGGAAAAAAGGAATCATTGTTAAGATCCCAAAAAAGGGCAATCTTAGAGATTGTAACAACTGGAGAGGCGTGACACTTTTGTCAGTTGCCTCAAAGTTATTCTGTAAAATCATCCTAAATAGAATAAAAGATTCAATAGATACAGTAATGCGTGAAGAACAGGCTGGGTTTAGAAAAGGGAGAAGCTGTCTTGACCACATTTTCACTCTACGACTTATATTGGAGGAACATATTGAAAAGCAAAAACCTTTTGTACTTAACTTCATCGACTTCAAAAAAGCATTTGATAGTATTCATAGAGATTCTTTGTGGAAAATTCTGAAGCAATATGGTTTACCATCAAAAATCATAAATATTATCAAAGACATGTATGATGGTTACACATGTGCAGTTCGAACAGAGGAAGGACTGAGCGAATGTTTCCCAATAGAAACTGGGGTTAAACAAGGATGTATTTTATCGCCCTTGTTATTTGGAATTGTTATGGACTTCATAATGAAGAAATGCTGCACTGGTAATAAAGGCATCGAATGGATACAAGGAGACCATTTGGAGGACCTCGACTTTGCTGATGACATAGTTCTCATCAGCAGTCAGATAAAAACGATGCAGGAAAACACAAATGAACTATCATCAATAGCCAGCAAAATTGGGCTTGAGGTCAATCATGAAAAGACTAAAGTCATGAAAAGTTTAATTCCAACAAGTGACAAAATATACATGGAAAACAAACAGTAGAAGAGATCGATCACTTTATCTATCTTGGAAGTCACATTGATCGAGAAGGGGATACGAGCAAAGAAATTAGAATCAGACTGGCTAAAGCAGCAATGTCTTTCAGAAGCCTTGAAAAGTTGTGGAAATCAAAACTCATTAGCACAAACACAAAACTTAGGCTATTCAAATCAAATGTACTATCAACCCTTACGTATGCGTCTGAAAGCTGGAAAACAACAAGAGATATAGAAACAAAGTTGAACGCATTCGAAAATAAATGTCTAAGGAAAATACTTGGTATAGAATGGAACGAATTCAAAACAAACGAGGAAATTAGAGAAATCGCCAATCAACCACTAATATCTTCAGTAATAAAGAAAAGACGATGGTCATACGTTGGACATGTGATGAGAAGAGATAATAATCGAATAACAAAGCAAGCCCTCATATGGGAAACAACAGGTAAAAGAAAAAGAGGAAGACCCAGGGAGACACTGAGAAGAACATTGATGAGAGAGGCAAGAGCAGCAGGAATCGGCTCCCTCAATGAGATAGAACTGATTGCACAGAACAGAGACAGATGGCGAGATTTAATAAAATATCTTTAAAAGAAAACTGCTAGAACAAAAATTCATATAGGAGAAGGTGTATCTTGGTCTACGCCCTATGGGCCGGTTACGGCTCGAAAGGTCAATAGATAGATAGATAGATAAACCAAGATACAATCTTCTTTTTTCTTTCTCTTTCTCACTGGTACCGAAAAGGTGTCGTGGTTTATATCATTTGTCGTTCTTGAGCTGCTCGAACTGTCTGAATTAGTGATTTTCCTTTGTTGTTACATGTCTCTGTCACTGCATCTATCCATCTTCTTCTAGGTCCTCCTCTTGGTCTTTTTCCATGCATTATCGAGAAGAACGCCCTTGATGGTGATTGGTGAGGATTCATTCTGACCAGGTGGCCAAACCATTTAAGTTATTGTTGTTCTATATATTCTTGGCAGGGCTTAGTTCCTACCATTTTTCTTATGGTTTCATTTGGTATTCTATATTTTCTTGTGTTGTTTGTTACTTTTCTCAAGCATCGCATCTCACATGTATTGATCTTTCTTAAAGTGATTTGGAAAGAGTCCATGTTTGACTTTCATAGCACAAAGTTGGTATGAAAATGCTATTCAGCATTTGTTGTTTAGCTGCCATAGAACATATGATAATATCATTTAAACAACATATATTAATAGGTGGTATATTTTGTCAAATGTACTATCAACCCTTACGTATGCGTGTGAAAGCTGGAAAACAACAAGAGATATAGAAACAAAGTTGAACGCATTCGAAAATAAATGTCTAAGGAAAATACTTGGTATAGAATGGAACGAATTCAAAACAAACGAGGAAATTAGAGAAATCGCCAATCAACCACTAATATCTTCAGTAATAAAGAAAAGACGATGGTCATACGTTGGACATGTGATGAGAAGAGATAATAATCGAATAGCAAAGCAAGCCCTCATATGGGAAACAACAGGTAAAAGAAAAAGAGGAAGACCCAGGGAGACACTGAGAAGAACATTGATGAGAGAGGCAAGAGCAGCAGGAATCGGCTCCCTCAATGAGATAGAACTGCTTGCACAGAACAGAGACAGATGGCGAGATTTGATAAAATATCTTTAAAAGAAAACTGCTAGAACAAAAATTCATATAGGAGAAGGTGTATCTTGGTCTACGCCCTATGGGCCGGTTACGGCTCGAAAGGTCAATAGATAGAGATAGATAGATAGATATTTTGTAAATAGGAAATGTGCTCACAACACTTCTGCGCTTCAAATTAAAATATAAAGAATATAGATAAGGCTTCGTGCAACAGCATAGTCTTTCATTTGTTTGAGAAGATCTCACTTGGAGCAACTCAGTCTCAAAGCGAATTTATTAAATGCAAGGATGTTGAAAATTAGCTAGTCTCCCAGTTTTGAGTTAAAACGCTGGCTTTGCAAATGATTAATCAAGATTAACCAATAACACAACAATATTGATGATTTATGTGCGCGGTGACAAATTAGAAAAATAAATGCTGTTTGCTCGAAAGCTTAAAACAGATATTAAATGTGATGGAAGAACTAGTGACGAATGAAGAGGTTCTTCAATGGCGATGATATCGCTCTGGTGAACATCCTGGTCCTTGCTACCGATGGCGCTGCTTCTTTGACTGGCAGCTACACAAGTTTCATTGAATATTCACAGGTTTTGTGCCAGAAGTAATCTGTATTCACTGTCTGGTTCAAGGTCAATACCTGGTCTCACTGGCAGAGCACTTGCGTTAGTCCCTACAGATAAAGACAGCAAATCATATTCAATAAAGCACTTCAAGATTGTTCCATTGATAGCTTTGACGATGAAGAACATTTCACACTTCTATTATTGCAGTCCGTTGGATGCTCAAAGCCGTAGTCGTTTTCTGGGACTCAATGATCACATCTTTCATACGTACATAAATGGAAGAAAAGATGACCTGCCATAATTGTGATTTATATTACTTGTGCCATGTCTTTGAAAAAGCTCAATTTATTAAACAAACAGGGCAGGCATTATTTATAAATATTATATATATATATATATATATATATATATATATATATATATATATATATATATATATATACATATATATATACATATATATATATATGTATATATATATATATGTATGTATGTATATATATCTGCGATCAATACTCATTCAGAGTAGGATTCCATACTCTCTCATGAAGTCAGCTGTCTGTTTAAGCGAATCGATTGCCCCATATAGTTTCTCTTCCAGGGAGGTGGGCGTGGACCACATTGCTCTTCTCAGGTTTATGTATTGGGGGCAATCCTGTAGACCATGTTTTGTAGTCATATTGTCCAGTGTACGGTGACATAGGCTGGTTGTACCTATTTTGAATTTGGTGAACATGTGATTCCTCATTCTATTGTGGCCAGTGCGTAGGCGAAGTATGATGACTTGATCCCTCCATGATAGTTGGTGGTATCCGTCACTCTCGTTATGCTTTGGGTGTTCTCGTTTCCATTTTTCATGGAACTGACCTTTGAGGATGGATTTAGCTTCATCATAACTGAGCGGATGGTTCTCTTGTGGTAATCTCCCTCCCTCTTCAGCTAATTTGTCTGCGCGTTCGTTCCCGTGAATATTACAATGTGATGGTATCCACTGAATGACTACTCTCTGGAAGTTATTGCATAGTTGGTCCAGGGTTGTTCTCAAGTCTTCTAGTTCATTGTTCTTGGGGCTTTTTAGAGCTGATAGTACTGACAGTGCATCTGTCAGAATCACCTATTATGCATGTTATTTTTGTGTTGAGTAGCCAGTGTTGCAGCATCTCTGATGGCCTCAGTTTCTGCTTTAAAGTTGTTTGTGAATTTCCAGTAGCTATTGACTTGGTGATCTCGTCCTGATTATTCAGCGTCAAGAACACCCCCCCCCGCCCCTCTCCATTTCTGGTGGCATTTGTAGCAGAGCTTTTTTCAAGTTCACCTAGGGCATCTTGCATCCTGGAACCAGCCACCGACATACTTTCCTCGCATGCCCATAACGCCAGATCATCTGCGTATATTGCTGTGTGTATTCTGGGTGGAATGTCCATTACGATGTCATTTATGAAAATTAAAAAGAGTGTTGGGGACAAGACTCCGCCTTGTGGGACACCTTGTTCGACTGTGACCTTCTTACTTAGTTGACCTTGAACTTGTACTCTGGCCGTTCTATCCTGAAGGTATTGAGAGACCCAATTGAATAAACGATCCTGGATGCCAAGTCTAAAAAGCTTGTTCTTTAAACCCTCTCGCCAAACCCTATCAAAAGCCTTCTCCATGTCGACCCACACTGCCAGTGTGTGTTTCTTTTCTTGTAGAGCATCCTTTATTTCCTGTGCAATGTAGGTGACCAGGTCTTCAGTTTATCTGTGCTGAGGGAAGCCACTTTGTTGTGGTACGATTTGTTGTTTTGTCTCCAAATGCCACATAAGTCTTCTATTAACCAGCCTTTCTATTAGTTTACTCAAGCAGCTCAGTACGCTAATTGGTCTATAGCTACTTTGGTCTAGTGGGTATTTTCCACGCTTGAGAATGGGCACCATAATAGCTTCTTTCCAGATTGCCGGCACATGACGCTCTTCCAGCTAGCATTTATTATCCTTAGAAGCTGGCTCTTGGCTTTCTGTCCCAGATTTAGGAGCATTTCGTTGGAAATTCCATCTTTACCAGGGAAACTTTTGAGCTTCAATCCTTCGAGAGCAACATCTAATTCAGTTGGGGTAAAGATGGTCGTCTGATGCTCTTCTGGTGCTAAAGGCATGTGTTTTGCATCTTGGTTTTCCCGTCTTGCAGCTTTCTGTTTGTCTATTGGGATGTTTATTCTACTAATGTTTTTGTAAGTCTCTATCAGTAGATTTGCTGCCCTTTTGCCTGTGAGGATGTTCTGATTGTGTGCTAATGATATTGGAGGTCGGCAGTTGTTTTCATCGCTCAGAGCTTTCGCAAGTTTCCATAGTTTATGACCATTTTTGTCTAGATTAAGGCTCTCTGTTTTGTCTATCCAGCTCTGTCTTGCTGATATCATGACCTCACGTCTGCATTTGGCCGAGGCTGCTTTTTAGGCAATGTTGCTCTCTGTTCTGTGTGATGTTTCAGCTATTTCTCTGGCAGAGTCAAGTTTCTCTTCCAGTCTTTGTATTTCCTTTCTCCAGTATGGCTTGTAGTTTCTTCTTGCTCCTCTAGGAATGGATTCTTTAGCAGCTCTCATGATTCCAGTTGTTAACCGCTCTATCATATTATTGACCTTCTTTTCCTGGGTGTTGATTGGCGCAGTATATGCATCAGTGAGCCTTGCAAACTTTGCCCAATCTGCTCTTTTATAGTTTCAGCGGGGAAGAGGTATTTGCAACTCCTGTTTGTGAGCAAGAGCCACTGGAAGTTTGACTGGTCTATGGTCACTATCTCGAAGTTGGTTCAGCACTTTTCTGGTTATTTTGATAGATATATCTCCAGTTGCAAAAGCTAGGTCAGGAGTGGAAGTTGTTTTCCATCTTCTTGAGTAGAAGGTTGGGGAGGGTCCTCCCTAGAGTTTATGAGGAATAGGTTGTTGTCTATTTCCCATTCTTCCACTTCTTCACCTTGAACATTGGACTCCTTATATCCCCACCTTTCAGAGTGGCTGTTAAAGTCTCCTACTACCAGACACTTTGATGGTGCTATTTCCACTGACTCCAGCTACAGTAATTTGTCATTTGGACAGTATATATTAAATATCCTTATACTAGCGGAGTTAATGCATAGGTCTGTACCAATGATCTCTGCCTCTCCGTTTGTGACTTCATCTATCAGTTTTGCTGGAATGGGATTTTTAATAAGTATAAGAATTCCACGGGGGCCGCGATAGCTCAGTGGTTAGTTAACTGGACTACAAAGCACAAGGGGTAGGGTTCGATCCCAACCGACGGCTTCCAGGTTCACCCAGCCTTAAATGGGTACCGGATTTTTTTCTGGGAAAGTAAAGCAGCACGGGCGTAATACCGACCACATTACCCCAAAAATCATGTGCTGAAGGTCTGTAAAATATAGGGTCACTAACACCATATTTCCCTATACGCCACTGAGCGTGACGGGGGTACTATTTTAAAAAAATAAGAATTCCACCCTTGTGACCTTCCCTGTCTTGTCTAAATGTTAGGTATCCCCTGATCATAAATCTATGCTGAGGATTATATATATATATATATATATATATATATATATATATATATATAACACATTTTATTTGCAATTTGCAAACAAAAGAAAAGTTAATTAAATAGTTATCTCTTCCAAGATGAACGGTGGGGGAAGGGGCACTGGAAGCAAGCAAGGTCAGAAAGAGGACACGGTAGAACAAAGACAGAGAATTAGTATCATAGATGAAAGAGTAGCAGCAAACTATCGGCTTACAGAGTGTCAACATGAATAAGCATAGCTTAAGAAAATTGTCAATCACATCAACCTTTTCTTTTAGCCATCTTCTGTTGACCTGTTTCATCGCATGAGAAAGGAGGCATTGATCCTGATGGCTGTGGATGCTGCGCTGCTTGCTCATTTAGTCACTTCCCTTCTAGATGTGCTGTCGTTCTTGAGCTCATCTGGGCGCTGTTAGGATAGAAATGTTTTGGTTCCTGCAGATCTCTTTATTCCGTCTATCCATATTTTTTATTGGCCTCCTTGTTCGCTGCCCTGACGTTTTGAGATAGACAACTTTTTATGTTATTTGGTCTGTTTTCATTCTTGTCCAAGCTATTTTTTTGTTGTTTGTATATGTATATGTATATGTATATGTATTCCAAGCACGGTTTAATTCCAATTTGTTCTCTAATTTTCACACTGGTCGTTATAGTGTTGTTTGTTGTCTTTGTCAATTTCATATAGTAACTGTATTTTATATAAAGATTGACAACTTTCTCCTAACCTAAGTAAGAAAACAAACATGTTACTTCATACAAAACTGTTTTCTAAAACTGGAATAAAACTGTCATGACATAAGTAAGAAAACAAACATGTTACTTCATACAAAACTGTTTTCTAAAACTGGAATAAAACTGTCATGACATAAGTAAGAAAACAAACATGTTACTTCACACAAAACTGTTTTCTAAAACTGGAATAAAACTGTCATGACATAAGTAAGAAAACAAACATGTTACTTCATACAAAATTGTTTTCTAAAACTGGAATAAAACTGTCATGACATAAGTAAGAAAACAAACATGTTACTTCATACAAAACTGTTTTCTAAAACTGGAATAAATGTAATGATGCATTTATAATTTCATCATTCTCCATCAACACTCATCAATAATATTGCATTTAATATGTGAATCTTTCTCCATCAACTCTCATCGTATTGTAATGAGGCATACTGATGTCTTTTATAATCATCATTCTTCAATCAACATCGAATTTTGTAAAGATGCCTTTAAAAACAACATCCATCATCAATATATTATTCTTCTACATTATAACTCTTCTGAATCATTTCTCAACACCAACACTTCTTTATAATGCTTGGAGCCTTTTATTTGCTTCACTTCATTCTCCCGCTCTAATCTTCCTAACTTCATATATCATACTGCTGCAATTGACAATCTTTCTATATTCATCATGGTATTACTTTCTTCTCTTTCGCCCTACCCTATCGCTAATCACTGTCGTTTAACTATTATCTTCTAACTAACTACAATCGGCCGTTTCCCTACTTCGGTACGTTCCCCATCGAACGCACCATCCTAACCTATTCTGCCTATCTCTAACTATCGGCCTATTTCATTGTAATCTCTTGTCTTCCCTAGCCTATCTACTCTGTATGACTGTTCTCCTCCCTGATGTTGACCACTTCTCTTCTCACGTCCTCTCAGTACGATGTTCTGGCTCCAAGTGACTAGTCTCTTCTAGTCACCTCACTACCGTACCCCCCTGCCACGTCATGCCCCTTACTTTACGTCATTTTCTCTTCTGCACAAGTAAGTGCTCAATCTATATTTCCCCATACTCTATCTCCCGGTGTGTACTTTCTTTCACACCCTTCCTCGTGCAAGTGCCTAATCTATATTTCCCTATTCTCCATTCCCCTCTATTATATACTCCTATCCGTACCTTCTCTGCTATACAATACGCCCTCCCTGTGCTTAGTCGTTGTACCATACTAAACGACTAATCTCACCTCCCCTTGTTGGGTATCCCCCTAAATTACCATTTTCCCAATAATATTTCACTCATTCTATTTTGACTCTTATCAATAATACTCTCGTATAATTCAATAATAACTATCATTCAACCAAGAACTCTTAACATAATGGATTCTAATGAACCTTTCCATTCCTTAAATTAATAATTCTCAATCCTTAAATTAATAACATTATATTGATAATCCTCAACTAACTAACCATTCCGCAATATCTCCAACTCTCCGTTCATTGCATTCCGCAACATCTTCAACTCTTCATTACCCATTCCGGGTTTTCTTCTCCGCTCATTGCATTCCGCAATATCTCTAACTCTCCACTACCCATTCCGGTTTTCTTCTCCGCTCATTGCATTCCGCAATATCTCTAATTCTTCACTACCCATTCCGGGTTTTCTTCTCCGTTCATTGCATTCCGCAATGTTTTCTACTCTTCACTACCCATTCCGGGTTTTTCTTCTCTGCTCATTGCATTCCGCAATGTTTTCTACTCTTCACTACCCATTCCGGGTTTTCTTCTCCGCTCATTGCATTCCGCAATGTTTTCTACTCTTCACTACCCATTCCGGGTTTTCTTCTCCGTTCATTGCATTCCGCAACATCTCTAACTCTTCACTACCCATTCCGGGTTTTCTTCTCCGCTCATTGCATTCCGCAATGTTTTCTACTCTCCACTACCCATTCCGGGTTTTCTTCTCCGCTCATTGCATTCCGCAATGTTTTCTACTCTTCACTACCCATTCCGGGTTTTTCTTCTCCGTTCATTGCATTCCGCAATGTTTTCTACTCTTCACTACCCATTCCGGGTTTTTTTCTTCTCCGTTCATTGCATTCCGCAATGTTTTCTACTCTTCACTACCCATTCCGGGTTTCCTTCTCTGCTCATTGCATTCCGCAATGTTTTCTACTCTTCACTACCCATTCCGGTTTTCTTCTCCGCTCATTGCATTCCGCAATGTTTTCTACTCTCCACTACCCATTCCGGGTTTTCTTCTCCGCTCATTGCATTCCGCAATGTTTTCTACTCTCCACTACCCATTCCGGGTTTTCTTCTCCGCTCATTGCATTCCGCAATGTTTTCTACTCTCCACTACCCATTCCGGGTTTTCTTCTCCGCTCATTGCATTCCGCAATGTTTTCTACTCTCCACTACCCATTCCGGGTTTTCTTCTCCGCTCATTGCATTCCGCAATGTTTTCTACTCTTCACTACCCATTCCGGGTTTTCTTCTCCGTTCATTGCATTCCGCAATGTTTTCTACTCTCCACTACCCATTCCGGGTTTTCTTCTCCGCTCATTGCATTCCGCAAAGTTTTCTACTCTCCACTACCCATTCCGGGTTTTCTTCTCCGCTCATTGCATTCCGCAATGTTTTCTACTCTCCACTACCCATTCCGGGTTTTCTTCTCCGCTCATTGCATTCCGCAACATCTCTAACTATCTATTTTTTCTTATTTCTCCTACTATTTATAAAAACCTATTTTTGTACTTCCGTTTCATCCTTCCTTCATCTTTCTGTTTACTCCACTTTCTCTTCTTTTCTTCAACATTGTGATTGCTCATATCACATTCTCCCCACTCCTCTTCTTCGTCACTCGTTCTCTTCCTTTTTCCCCACTCTCTTTTTGATTGTTGCGTTTGCTCTGTAACTACTATTCTTCCTTCCCTGTCTTTTAATCTTGTACTTTTCCCTGGCAATGCTCTTGTTGTTGCATCTGACGTTGTTGTTGTTTCTCTACCTATATCACGTTTTTGCTCTTGTATCTTCCAGCTTCCTGTGTCCTGATATGGGGCCTCCATTTCCCTCTCATCACCAGTTTCACCTACATTGGACATTGACCTCCTGGATTCCCCTTTTCCTAATCTCTCCTCTTCTGTGTTAATTATACTTTCTTCCGCGGAAATTATACTTTCGTCTGTGGTCGTCATATTTTCTTCTGTGGTGATTATAATTTCTGTCTGTACGTCGTGTTTCTTATCAACTTCAGTTTCCTCTGTAGATTCCCTCATACTCCTTGTGCATTTCCTTCGTGGTCTGTCCGTTTGTGCTTCTGACTGTTCTGACCAAAGGGTCTCGTCTTTTCTTATATTTCTCCCATGGGTTCTTATTTCCGACTTACCATATATGTGTTTAATCACATAATTGGATACTCCTGTTTTCTTTATTACTATATATCCTTCTCTCCATTTAGGGCTTAGTTTGGAAATAGCTGTATGATTCTTATAAAATTCATTCAATTCTGTTTGTATGTCTTTTTCTCCTTTCGCTGCCTCTCGACCTATCTCCCCGTCTTCGCCTACTGCGACATCCACATATGTTTTTCTGTCCATTGTTTCCATTTTATTGTGTGTCTTCTTTGGCATAACTGCTGATCTCTCCGTTTTCTCACCAATTTCATTCATATTTTGTTTTCTAATCCTCTTATTTATTTGCAGACTATACCATCTGAAGTTTGTTCTCTTATTTGTTCCATTCCTTCTTTCTCTAATAACATTTAAATAACATGGCCTTGTCTCTAGGTTGTCTTCTTGTCTCCTTTCAATTGGCCTAAACACATCTACCTTTATCCTATTATTTGATATTTTGTGTTCCTGATTTAGGATCTTATTTACTATTGAGCTCTTTCTGTAGAGCACTATGGCTTCATTTCTGTTGTCCATTCTCTCTCTGAATTTATAAAACATGATCTCCCCAAATTTTCCAAAGTAATTTTTAACCTGTCCTGCTGTAATGTTCTTTCTTAATTCCTTGACTATTATCTTGCAGCTATTTGTTCTATTCTCCACAAACTGACACTGTCTTACTAGGTGTCCTATTTCCTTACATCTATAACATCTCTTCCTGTCCTGTGCCCTATTTATTGCTTTTTGGTTCTGCCCTTTGTCTACTTGCAATATGCAGAAACATGACTCTTTCCTTCTCCCGTATTTCCCAATTTTATCAGGCTTTTCCTTTGTACTCGAAATTCGCCTGCCTCTCTGAGTACTGTCTGCGTTTCCCGCTCTCTGATACCTTCCTTGTTTATTAAACGTTTCTCGACATTGTCTCATGATATGTCCTATTTTTCCACATCTGTAACACCTTCTGGTCTCCTGTATGGTATTTAATGGTTGACTATAGTGTCGTTCTCTCTCTATCCCCCTCGTCTGATTTGTATCCCTTTTGTTATTTGGTCTGCTAGGACTATGTAACTCGAAACGTACTGGTTGGTTGTCATTAAATCTCTGAACCAAGCTCTCTTCCTCTATCGGCGCGTTTATAATTTTCGACAGGGTAGCATTCGACTTCCTGGCTAAGTGTAACTTCAGTCCTCTACTTCTTAATCCTGTAATGAATGATGCCACCAATATCTTGTCAACTTGTTCAGTAGTAGTGTTCCGCCCAAAACCTTGATCTGCTATTGTCATTATGCGGTCTCCATAATCCTGAATAGATTCATTTCTTTGTTGTTGCACTGTCCTTAACGCTATAATTGCATGTTGTTCATCTTTATACTGTGCATATCGTCTTGCAAGATGGGTAATGAAGTCTTGCCACGTTTCATCTCCCATTTCTTCAATCCTTCTCCTAATACAATTTGTCACCCCTCCGCTACTGGTAGCCAATGCTATGTCCTTCCATTCTGCTTGCGGTAGTTTCTTATTTCGGCACCAAATTCAACTGCCTTTGCCCACGCATTAAAATTTTCTGCTTCACCGGAAAAAATAGGAATTCTTTTAGTTATCTCCTGAGATTGTAGATTCTCTCCCAGCCTCTCCATCGCCCTTCCTAACATCTGCATTGTTTGGCTCATAGTCTCTTCCTGGCTCAATGACTCAATCCCTCTGTTTCCTCTCCTTGCCATTTAGATAGATTATCCTTTCTCCGTGATATTTACTCTTATATTTACTGTGTAGCCTTTAATATCGATTTGTATTCAAAATTTTCCACTTTATATATTTGTTATTCATATATCCCTATTTACTATACCTCTGTCTACCAATTCTACAATATCTCTTTCATTCTTTCAATACACTTATTTATTTCATGGATTTTTATATTACACGTGTCCCTGATCAGAGTCCCTAACTTAATCTATCTCCCTTCTTTTATAACCACCCCCAGTCCTACACTATAAGGCATCAATTGCTTTCGCTAAAAAAATTTTTTTTTTTTTTTTTTTTATCAAGGACACGTCTAATATTTACAATATTTGTCTTGTTTCCGTTCACACACAATATATATTATTACATCTACTTAATTAATTAACTATGATAGAATATTACACTTCCTGACTACTCTATAGATAAAAACATTTAATTTAAATTAAAACTAAAATGTTCAGCACAACTTATTGAATGTCCTCCTGGAATTCTTACTTTAATTGAAATGTTCTCCTGGAATTCTTACTTTAATTTAAATGTTCTCATGGAATTCTTACTTTAATTGAAATGTTCTCCTGGAATTCTTACTTTAATTGAAATGTTCTCCTGGAATTCTTACTTTAATTTAAATGTTCTCGTGGAATTCTTACTTTAATTGAAATGTTCTCATGGAATTCTTACTTTAATTGAAATGTTCTCCTGGAATTCTTACTTTAATTGAAATGTTCTATTCGTCTCACCTTGGAGGTTGTTCTGTTGGTTTTCGCCGACCGGCTTGTCCCTGTTGAGTCCAGCGTTGCCCGGTTTCTTGACGACAGGTCTGTACTCTCAATCTCCGAGCCGCTCTCAGGTTCACGACGTCTCGCAGGAATGCAGGATGGCCCACAGGAATCAGGATGGCTCCAATGTATCAGGACGTCTCTTAGGTATCGGGACGTCTCTTAGGTATCGGGACGTCTCACAGGAATGCAGGATGGCCCACAGGAATCAGTTCAGTCGGCCCTCGTGACTTCAATTTTAAAATGGCTTTCGTGACTTCAATTTTAAAATGGCTTTCGTGACTTCACGTTTAAAATGGCTTTCGTGACTTCACGTTTAAAATGTACTTCGCGTTTTGTATCATTGAATCAATCCAGGTTCGAACGGTCACGGCATCAATTTGTAATGATGCATTTATAATATCATGTGAATCTTTCTCCATCATCAATATATTTTTCTTCTACATTATAACTCTTCTGAATCATTTCTCAACACTAACACTTCTTTAAAATGCTTGGAGCCTTTTATTTGCTTCACTTCATTCTCCCGCTCTAATCTTCCTAACTTTATATATCATACTGCTGCAATTGACAATCTTTCTATATTCATCATGGTATTACTTTCTTCTCTTTCGCCCTACCCTATCGCTAATCACTGTCGTTTAACTATTATCTTCTAACTAACTACAATCGGCCGTTTCCCTACTTCGGTACGTTC
Source organism: Megaustenia siamemsis (assembly GCA_032433765.1). Lineage (NCBI taxonomy): Eukaryota > Metazoa > Mollusca > Gastropoda > Stylommatophora > Ariophantidae > Megaustenia > Megaustenia siamemsis. The sequence goes on from JAVIAB010000047.1 coordinate 33,015,076, forward strand.
CCCATCGAACGCACCATCCTAACCTATTCTGCCTATCTCTAACTATCGGCCTATTTCATGGTAATCTCTTGTCTCCCCTAGCCTATCTACTCTGTATGACTGTTCTTCTCCCTGATGTTGACCACTTCTCTTCTCACGTCCTCTCAGTACGATGTTCTGGCTCCAAGTGACTAGTCTCTTCTAGTCACCTCACTACCGTAACCCCCTGCCACGTCATGCCCCTTACTTTACGTCTTTTTCTCTTCTGTACAAGTAAGTATTAGAATGGGAACCGGTAAATAGCCGTCTGATACGAACACGATACAAAACAAAACATGGAAGACTTTCAATTATTCAATGTTATGCGCCTACTAACGAAGCTGATGATGAAGTTAAGGATGATTTTATAACCAACTGCAACAACTTATAAACAAAATACCAAAACACGATCTTTTAATTGTAATGGGAGACTTCAACGCCAAAGTAGGACAAGATAACGCAGGAGTGGAACATGTGATGGGGAGAGAAGGCTGTAATACAACAAGTCAGAATGGAGAAAGATTAATAGAATTATGTTTAATAGAAAATTTAGTTATAGGTGGGACATTATTTCCACATAAAAATATCCACAAAACAACATGGATATCTCCTGATGATAGAACATCAAATCAATTGACCACCTATGTATTAAACAACAATTCAGATCATCATTAATAGATGTAAGAGCATACAGAGGTGCTGATGTTAATAGTGACCACAACCTGTGCATTGGGAAAATAAGATTAAAATTTAGAAACCAACAGAAGAGGTCAATTACACATAAAATTGATAGTCATAAACTGAAAGATGAAGCAATAAAGGAAAAGTTTAACATAGAGCTAAGTATTGTTATTCAGCACTTGGTGAAATAGACTTAGATATCAATGAAATGTGGGACTCACAGAGCAAAATACTAATGACAGCAGCAGAAGCAAGTGCTGGACTGAAGAAAATGGAAAACGAGCTTGGATCTCAGACACCACATGGAAATACATCAAAGAAAGAAGAGAAGCGAAGAGAGCCATGACTAATGTAAAGACAGATCTTGGAAAGGTTCTGGCAAAAGCAACATACAAAGAATTAGACAACAAAGTGAAAAGTTCGGCAAGAAGAGATACAAGAGCTTATATAGACAACTTGGCAGAGAAAGCAGAGACAGCTGCAATTACAGGAGACAGCAGAACTCTTTATACTGTACAAAAGATGCTGACAAACACCTATACATCCAGTGGAACACCAATTCTAGACAAATCTGGATTAATGCTAACAACAAGCGCAGACATAAAAGCCCGTTGGGCGGAACACTTCAAAGAAATTCTTAACCGTCCACTACCTCACAGTTTAATAGATTTTGAAGCTGAAACACCAGCAGCAGAATTAGATGTAAATTTAGATGACTTCACCTTGAGTGAAATAGAAACCACCTTAAAGCTAATGACCAATAACAAGGCTGCTGGAGAGGATAAGTTAACAGCTGAGATCCTCAAGGCAATTGATAGCCATAATTTAATACATCTCCAAAAAATGTTCAACATCATTTGGAAAACAGAGAAGACGCCTCATAAATGGAAAAAAGGAATCATTGTTAAGATCCCAAAAAAGGGCAATCTTAGAGATTGTAACAATTGGAGAGGCGTGACACTTTTGTCAGTTGCCTCAAAATTATTCTGTAAAATCATCCTAAATAGAATAAAGGATTCAATAGATACAGTAATGCGTGAAGAACAGGCTGGGTTTAGAAAAGGGAGAAGCTGTCTTGACCACATTTCACTCTACGACTTATATTGGAGGAACACATTGAAAAGCAAAAACCTTTTGTACTTAACTTCATCGACTTCAAAAAAGCATTTGATAGTATTCATAGAGATTCTTTGTGGAAAATTCTGAAGCAATATGGCTTACCATCAAAAATCATAAATATTATCAAAGACATGTATGATGGTTACACATGTGCAGTTCGAACAGAGGAAGGACTGAGCGAATGTTTCCCAATAGAAACTGGGGTTAAACAAGGATGTATTTTATCGCCCTTGTTATTTGTAATTGTTATGGACTTCATAATGAAGAAATGCTGCACTGGTAATAAAGGCATCGAATGGATACAAGGAGACCATTTGGAGGACCTGGACTTTGCTGATGACATAGTTCTCATCAGCAATCAGATAAAAACGATGCAGGAAAACACAAATGAACTATCATCAATAGCCAGCAAAATTGGGCTTGAGGTCAATCATGAAAAGACTAAAGTCATGAAAAGTTTAATTCCAACAAGTGACAAAATATACATGGAAACAAACCAGTAGAAGAGATCGATCACTTCATCTATCTTGGAAGTCACATTGATCGAGAAGGGATACGAGCAAAGAAATTAGAATCAGACTGGCTAAAGCAGCAATGTCTTTCAGAAGCCTTGAAAAGTTGTGGAAATCAAAACTCATTAGCACAAACACAAAACTTAGGCTATTCAAATCAAATGTACTATCAACCCTTACGTATGCGTGTGAAAGCTGAAAACACAAGAGATATAGAAACAAAGTTGAACGCATTCGAAAATAAATGTCTAAGGAAAATACTTGGTATAGAATGGAACGAATTCAAAACAAACGAGGAAATTAGAGAAATCGCCAATCACCACTAATATCTTCAGTAATAAAGAAAAGACGATGGTCATACGTTGGACATGTGATGAGAAGAGATAATAATCGAATAGCAAGCAAGCCCTCATATGGGAAACAACAGGTAAAAGAAAAAGAGGAAGACCAGGGAGACACTGAGAAGAACATTGATGAGAGAGGCAAGAGCAGCAGGAATCGGCTCCCTCAATGAGATAGAACTGCTTGCACAGAACAGAGACAGATGGCGAGATTTGATAAAATATCTTTAAAAGAAAACTGCTAGAACAAAAATTCATATAGGAGAAGGTGTATCTTGGTCTACGCCCTATGGCCGGTTACGGCTCGAAAGGTCAATAGATAGACAAGTAAAGTGCTCAATCTATATATCCCTATACTCTATCTCCCGGTGTGTACTTTCTTTCACACCCTTCCTCGTGCAAGTGCCTAATCTATATTTCCCTATTCTCCATTCCCTCTATTATATACTCCTATCCGTACTTTCTCTGCTATACATCTATCCGTACCTTCTCTGCTATACAATACTATTATATACTCCTATCCGTACCTTCTCTGCTATACATCTATCCGTACCTTCTCTGCTATACAATACTATTATATACTCCTATCCGTACCTTCTCTGCTATATAAAACTGTCTTGACATAAGTAAGAAACAAACATGTTACTTCATACAAAACTGTTTTCTAAAACTGGAATAAAACTGTCTTGACATAAGTAAGAAAACAAACATGTTACTTCACACAAAATTGTTTTCTAAAACTGAATAAAACTGTCTTGACATTAGCAAGAAGATGCCTAGTTTTGATGACACAACCACACCCAGAAACAACAAGCACAATGGTCGCCATTCTTCTATAAACGTGAACGAATTACGGATGATCAGAATCGCTAACACAGAAATGTAGATACAATAAACAGGTAAATTGATTTTAGCAATTTCATATTGGCGGTTAATTTCTTAATGGATAATGTATGTTTGTTGTACAAATGATACGTCAGTTTGATGGCCATAGAGAGGTTACACACAACAATAATAATAGCATTGACTGTACCCAGTAGGTGGGGAATGATAACTAAAGTGACACGGTAACACTTCAACCAGTTGACGTTGAAGAAATTAAGTTCAGTTCTGTTTAACGTGTCACCAATAAGCCAATCATTTTGGTGGACAAAAGTACGGGACTATACACACAGAGAACATACATGAGCAAGGTAATACGAGAAACTTAACCCGAACTGAGGTAAAAATTCGAGCCACTTTGAGGGGGTAAAACACCGCCATACAACATTCAATGGCAATAGCACTGGTGATGGTAGCTCCCATAGCAAGGAATGTCTTCTCCAAGGTGTCAATGTAATAGATGGTGAAGTTTGACTGATTATCTCGAACGTTCTTTTGTCCACAAGTCTAACCAGATTTATGGTGCCACTGAAATAGACAATTCAAAAGAGACATAAGTTTTCTCAATTAATTGATCAAGCGATATGTGATGAAATATTTAATTGAGCTAGAACAGTGTTTTGAAACTCTACAATTAAATATTTAATTGAGCTAGAAGTTGTCTTGAAACTCTACAATGAAATATTTAATTGAGCTAGGACAGTGTCTTGAAACTCTACAATGAAATATTGAACCTAAAAACCTATTGACTGATCATTTGTTTGGATATTGTGGAGCGTTGCACTCATCGCGGCACGTATGAAACCAACATATCTCTGTCCTATCTATATCTCCATCTTTTGTTGTCAAATTCAATGTCTCTTTGATCTCAATTGATATCGTTTTGTAAATGAACTTTTTTTTGGAACAGATATTGAGTAGGAAATTAATGTGTATATCCAGGCTCTTGATCCATAGAGATATTCCTTCAAAGCACTAGGACAAATATGTATGCATGGTTCCAGTAGCTTACTGGAGAGACAAAGATCTGTATTCTTCCTCATTGTTTCCTTCATTATAATTTCCACGCTGAAGTCGGATGCAGGAAAGCGCAGATATCACAGCTGGCTGTACAACCATACAATACACCCATGGTCACATAACGTCTGTTTTTTAAATCTTTCTCCATGCTTTCTTCTACCTCTTCTTCCTTTGATTTTTTTCCTTTTGTCACATTATGTTTTATTTACTTCTTATAACATGATCAAAAAATGATAATTTTCTCCTGGTTTTAGTAACAAGCTATCTTTTTGCCGTGGCCTCTTTTAGAATGCGATTTTACTCTTCTGTCATCTGTCTATGATATTCTCAACATTCTTCTGTAAAACCAGATTTCTGTGGCCTCCAACGATTTCATTGTTTGCTGCTATATTGTCCAGAATTCGCATCCATATGTTATACAGATTCTAGGATATTATTTCAAACAATTGTAAAAGCTACGCAAAGATTACTCCAATAAACCAAACATTAAGATCGTTAATAAAGATTTGCTAAATAATGCAGTTAACAGCACACAAACAATATCATGAAAGGACGGTTACAGGCCACAGAGCTAGGATTGCTCAAAATAATGTTGAGAGTTCAATGAACTAATATGTCTAGGAATATGAGGAGAGCGAAATGAGCTGTCAGCTACAAAAAATGAACTGATATGTCTAGGAATATGAGGGGAGCGGAATGAGCTGTCAGCTACAAAAAATGAACTGATATGTCTAGGAATATGAGGGGAGCGGAATGAGCTGTCAGCTACAAAAAATGAACTGATATGTCTAGGAATATGAGGAGAGCGAAATGAGCTGTCAGCTACAAACAATGAACTGATATGTCTAGGAATATGAGGGGAGCGGAATGAGCTGTCAGCTACAAAAAATGAACTGATATGTCTAGGAATATGAGGGGAGCGGAATGAGCTGTCAGCTACAGACAATGAACTGATATGTCTGGAATATGAGGAGAACGGAATGAGCTGTCAGCTACAGGCAATGAACTGATATGTCTAGGAATATGAGGAGAGCGGAATGAGCTGTCAGCTACAGACAATGAACTGATATGTCTAGGAATATGAGGAGAGCGGAATGAGCTGTCAGCTACAGGCAATGAACTGATATGTCTGGGAATATGAGGAGAGCGAAATGAGCTGTCAGCTACAAACAATGAATGCATTGTGGCATTGAAGAGAATGATAAGACAAACTGGCTAAAGTGTGCACACAAAGAATAATTTAGCCACAGAGTATCAGGGTTGAGACTAATGAGTGAGAATGTCTAAATAAGCGGAGAACAATAGAAATGAGCCTACTGCCACAAGATCACATTCTCTGCTTGAAGAGAGAGCTCCTGTTGTGGTTAGTCCTGGGATCAAATGTCAGGTGAGGCAACACTTGTGTTCAAGCTAATTATGCTCTTACACGATTACATGGGCAGAAAACAAACGATGAAGTCTTCAAAAAACTAGAAATGAAAAGCGAACTACTAAACACAATTCCATCAAGGCAAATGCGATATTTTTGGCATGTTAAAAGACACAACATCCGGCTAAAGTAATCTTGGAAGGGAAAAAATACAAGGTAAAAGAGGCAGAGGCAGACCAAGACTAACATTAACGAATAACATAAAAAGATAGACAAGCCTATGACAACCTGCACCATCAAAGCAAGGGACGGAGCGGAATGGTGCTACATTGGTAGCCAACCTTCGATGTGAAGACGGCACTCAATGATGATGATGCATTATAGTCTCTCACGGTCAACATGCGACCTCATCGATATTAAGCATGTTGACTAAGTGGGGACTGAAGGAAGGGACCCCTCCCCCACCGATGTTGATGATTAGCACTGCGAAATCACTTCATACTCCAAGTCCATTGTTATGGAGCTACATGTACATTTTTGCGATTGAGAACATCGAAGAAAATCTTGAGATTCTAAAGTTAAAACTGGAGACTAAATGTTCGACTTCACAGATGAAACCAGCACGACCCTGGTTGTGTATGCCAGACAACGGTAAAGGACGAATGCATGGCTTGTACAGCCTCCTACTAATGGCAAGATTCATATATATATATATATATATATACACATAAACTTAACATGAAAATAAGGAGCTAAACCTATAGAGAGACAAGACAAACTATGGCGTTTCGGCGAAATCCTTCAACAGGTACAACTACTACAAATATTTATACTTTCTACAAGAGACCTGAGGGAAAATACGACTCTAAAAAATATATAAACTCAAAAGTCAAAAACTGATCTCAAAACTGAAATAAGAAAAGGAAATGTCTGTTCTCTTAGAAATGCTGAGCACAGAAAACTGATCTCTACGACAGAAGACAAAATAAATATTGCTGCCATGATGTTTGAGAAAACAAAAGTAATATCAGCTCCCTGCCATGTTGATCTAGCAATTCTCTTTGTTAAATGTATGTTTATAATATTCCATAAATAGAGCTATGTATGTTTATAATATTCCATCAATAGAGATATGTATGTTTATAATATTCCATCAATAGAGATATGTATGTTTATAATATTCCATCAATAGAGATATGTATGTTTATAATATCCCATCAATAGAGATATGTATGTTTATAATATCCCATCAATAGAGATGTGTATGTTTATAATATCCCATCAATAGAGATATGTATGTTTATAATATCCCATCAATAGAGATATGTATGTTTATAATATCCCATCAATAGAGATATGTATGTTTATAATATCCCATCAATAGAGATATGTATGTTTATAATATCCCATCAATAGAGCTATGTATGTTTATAATATCCCATCAATAGAGATATGTATGTTTATAATATTCCATCAATAGAGATATGTATGTTTATAATATCCCATCAATAGAGATATGTATGTTTATAATATCCCATCAATAGAGATATATATGTTTATAATATTCCATCAATAGAGATATGTATGTTTATAATATTCCATCAATAGAGCTATTCCCAATCCCATAACCTAAATCTACATTGTAATGTTTCATCCTACGTTACCTGCCCAGTGCTGCAAGTGAGTACAGGAAGTCTAATATTGTCAAAGACGTGAACAAAATGTTGGGGCTGCCTTTTCTCATTGCTGGTCGCCTCATAACGATAAAGATGATCGTGCTACCGATGAGACCAAACACTGAGACAAGTTGAAGTAGAATTATCTCAAAGATAGCAAAAGCGTGGTATACAATCTCGTAGGTGTCAGTTACGTTGGTGGCAGCCATGACGTATGATTGTTTCCCTCTTCCATTGCTGTATTTGCAGCTTAGTTCTAGGCAGGAAGAACCTGGTGGTGGTGTTGGTAGTGCAGTCCCCTGCCGACCTGAAGTTTCTTCGTTCAAAATTCAGCTGCTGATGAAACACAATGTTTCAGTGGTGATGTTGTTGGTAGTGCAGTCCCCTGCCGACCTGAAGTTTCTTCGTTCAAAATTCAGCTGCTGATGAAACACAATGTTTCAGTGGTGATGTTGTTGGTAGTGCAATCCCCTGCCGACCTGAAGTTTCTTCGTTCAAAATTCAACTGCTGATGAAACACATAACAAAAAGGAATTGAAGTCAACGGTCACAACATAAATAATTTACGATGTGCGGATGACACAGTCTTAATAGCAGAGACAGAGAATGAGCTACAAGAAATGATAGAGGTAATAGTAAAAGAAAGCAACAAGAAAGGTCTCAGTCTGAATAGTAAGAAAACAGAAGTAATGGTTATATCGAAGAAACAATCATTACCATCATACAGCATAAAATAAACAAGACAAATCTGAAACAAGTGCAACGTTTGAAATACTTGGGCACAGTGATAACATCAGATGGAAGATGCAACACAGAAATAAAAAGTAGAATAGCTCAGGCCAAAAATAGCATTTCAAAAATGAAAAATATCTTATGCAACCAACCTATGTCAATAGAAATGAGAAAGAGAGTTCATTGGTGCTATATAGAACCAATTCTGACCTATGGAAGCGAATCATGGACAGTAGACAAACAAATTAAAAAAACGATTGGAGGCCACAGAGATGGGATTTCTCAGAAGAATGTTGAAAGAATGTTGGACAGCTAAAAATACCAATGAAGAAATTCTCAAAGAGACCAACATAAAAGGGCAGCTCCTAAAAAAAACATCAGAAATAAAAATCAACTTTTTTTCGGGCACATCATGAGAAGAGGAAAGTTGGAATACTCGGTTACAACTGGCAAAATAAAAGGAAAGAGAGATCGCGGACGACAAAGAGAGAAAATACTGGATAGCTTGGTGTCATGGCATGGAAAACAGTCAACAACAGAACTGATACGATGCACTGTAGATAGAAGATTGTGGAGGGACATGATCACCTACGCCAACCGGTATGGCACATGATGATAGTTATCTTCTCTAGGTCATTATGCCAATTTACATGGCCAATATAGTATATTTTCCTGACTTTATATTCTTCATCCATTTACATGCCCGATTGCAAAACGTTGTACCCAACAGAGCCAGTTAGAAAAAAAAAAAACTCGATCCTTAGTTAAATCTTCTGAGTCATCTTCTGTTGATCTACCCATGTCTGGTCGACCTGCAACCATGCCTTCCATTATTCTTATTCCCAGTTCGCTGTATCGTCTGATGTTGCCATAGTATTTTCTTTCCTCTGTAAGATGGTGTTTATAAGTTCACTCGTTTCAGTATTTAAATATGTTTAATATCTCTTCATTGCTCTTTTCCATTATGAAAGGTATTCTAAGGATTTTCTGCAACATTTTGTTTCGAATAAACTATTTTTCTTCCTTGCTGTTTTCTAGATTGTCCATGATTTACAACCGTATCTTGCTATAGGGAAGATACATGCCCTCAGTAGTTTGAATGTTACTGGCCTGCTGGTGTTGTGTCACACGTTCTTCATGACATTTCATGTTTGTGTTGCTATTGCTAATCTTCGTTTGATCTGTTTCTGGCAGTCTCTATTGTTAGTTACTGCAGATCCCAGATCCCAGATTCAAGTTCTTTACTGTTGATGTTGATTTTGGGTTGACTTTTTCCTTTGTTCGTGGACGTTATCTTATTGTTCTGTATGTTTAGATAAGGGGTTTGCTCTTCATTGTGTTTTTAACACACTCAATTGCCTCTTTTAATCCTGCACTGTTCGAGAGGAGGATTGTGCTATCCCTGTATCTGAGTTCTGGAATTATGTTGGCATTTATTGTGAAAGGGTCGAACTTCACAAATCTGTCATCGTTTCTGACATTTCTCATGATGTTCTCAGCTTAGATGTTGGACAGATATTAAGAGAGGATATATCCCTACCTCATTCCCTTTTTGTTCTTCAAAGCAATTTGATGTTTCATCCGCTATTCTGATAGTTGCTTGCTGCTCGTGATATTCGATAAGTTGTATCAGGTGTGTTGGAAAGCCCATATCTTTCATGATGTTCCACAGTATCTGATGCTGTACATAGTCAAAAGCTTTGCTGTAATTAACTCATGTATGCAGTTATATGTTGCATTACCTAAACTTCTCAAAGATGTTTCTCATGTTAAACATGTGGACGGGTACCTCTAGTGCGTCTGAAACCTCCCTCAACTACATGCAGTTCCTGTTCTGACTTCCCTTCTAACCTCTTCATGATGATCTGTTAGAGTATTTTACTGGCAAGGCTTATTGGAGCCGTCGTTTGGTAGTTGATATACAACGTCACAACTTTCATTTCTTTGGCATGCGGATACAGAACCTTTTCCAGGCTTTTGATACGGCTGTACTCTTCTAGATCTTCACATACTGTGTACGGTAAACACTGACCTTCCTATAGCCTTGGCGAATTCAGCTGGAATATCTTTACTTCCTGGTGACTTCCTCTCTTTAAATTTGTTATTGCGGAACACACTTTATCTTGCATAGGTTGTGGTTCTTTATCTTCACTTTCTATTACTATATCTGAGTACTTTGAAGTATTTTCATACAATTGTGTACCATAATCTCTCCAACTTTGCAGTATATCCTTATGTTCAGTTAATGTATTGTCACTGCGATCGTTTATCACTTGAACTGATGGTCTAAAATCGCCCGTGTTCTGATTTCTCTGAACATTGCTTTTTCTATGCTCCGCTTAAGCCAGCCCCAAATCATCATCAACATTGAAGAATTTGAAAGCAACAAATTATGAATATCTGGTATCTGTAGTAACTAACAATTGAGACTGCCAGAAATAGATCAAAAGAAGACTAGCAGTAGCAACACAACAATTAAACGCTATGAAGAACATATGACATCATACCAGTAAAGGAGCAATTTTAAAACTGAGGTATCTGAGGGTATCATCATCATCATCATCACTGAATGTTGTCTCCGCATCGAAGGTTGGCTACCATGGAGCGCCATTCCACTCTGTCTCTTGCTTTGATGGTGCAGATAGTCATAGATTGACTTGTCCATCTTTTGATGTTACTCGTCCACGTTAGTCTTGGTCTACCTCTGCCTCTTTTACCTTGTATTCTCCCTTCCAATATTACTTTTATTATGCTGCTGTGTCTTTTAACATGACCCAAAAATTTCATTTTTCTTGTTCTAATTGTGTTTAGTAGTTCTCTTTTTATTTTTAGTTGTTTTAAAACATGAGGGCAAGCAACTGCTGAATACAACGTTCTGTAAAGGACATGCGACACCTGGTGATGGCCTCGCTTTTAGAGATCTTGTATTGTGCCGCAGACATCGATGGTGCCTTGTTTATTTGTATCTTTCCTGATCTGTGCTCTTGTGTGTTCTCTGTATCAACACCATGTCGCTGTACTTCTCATTGCTTTAATTTTATTTATTCGTTTGAGGGCGGGGGGAGAGGGTGTGTGTGGGTGGGGGTAGGGGTGTTGTCAATATTTTACCCTGGCTAAAATTGTCCTTCCTTTGAGCCTTTCTAGTGAGGATGTTTTCAAGCTGCCGAGATGAAGTCATCTCTCTTGCATCTGTGACTTTAGGTTTATGCCTTTATACAAATGTATAAACTGTATTGTTATTGGTTATTGGTTATGGAAGGCCTCGGTATCACTGCAAACGAATCAAATCCATAATTGCTCAACCGCCAGTGCCAGTGGAATCATCCGAATTACTAACTCATCTCCCAAACAAAGAAAGGTAACTGTAGTCCCCATCGTAGCAGTCTCAGCACACGCCAAAAGACATAAGGCGAAACCGCGCAGAAAGTGAACACAGTCAACTGTTCCCTGTCATACGATATCATCCTTCATCGTAAACAATTGGGACATCGAAACATGATCAAAACGGATGAAACACACAGCTCACAGTGTGCACAGAGCACTTAACTAAGTAGCTCCTGCAACAAGCCGGAATATAAACTGTATGTATTAAATAAAAATGTACACAAATAAACACATGTCTTAATGTTAAGTAAGAGTTAGGGTTCAATCCCAACCGACGGCTTCTGGTTCACCCAGCCTTTAATAGGTACCTGATTTTTTTCTGGGAAAGTAAAGCTGCACGGCGTAATACCGACCACATTGCCATAAAAATCATGCGCCGTAGGTCTGTAAAATGTATGGTCACTAACACCATATTCCCTATATACCACTTGGCGTAACGGGGGCTCTTTATTTACTTTTTTAATGTTCAGTTTGTTCTTGCAAAACGTACAATTTATAATTGCATCTAAGAAGTACTCCCTACACACATCACTTGTGATGGTGAGACTGCAATATTCTCTTCCAGCTATTCCTTTTTTACTTTATTTCATTCGAATTTTTTAGACTTGAAAATTAAAGAATTTTGTCGAATAATCTGTATTTATGATCGACTGAGAAAATATTTGGAACATTTTTGGTAAAATAATTCCTCAGTTGCAATTCAACGCATAAAAAAAAATCATTTAACATTTTTTGATAATTCAAAACATAATTCTAAAAAAAAACTATTTTTATAGAAAATTCATGTTTATATTGTATCATAAATCATGAAAATGAAAGTCCATGCATAGATAGACAACATGTAGGATGATAATATGTAGTTGGGGTGTGCACTACAAAACTTCACCTTGCACGACCATCAACATTTGGAGGTGGGAAGGGAACTCCGTGCTATCCATCTACGTTCACTACAATATAAGTCAGGTGCCAATTCTTTGCCCTGTGACCATGAACGAGCTAAACTGTGAATGATCTCACACTCTCTTTATGATCAAGCTAAAGTGGTTCAGGTACTAAGCAACGGAGTTGTCCCTACCACTTATCATCAAATAAATGACATGAAAATGAAATGTTACTTAAATATATATTTTCTTACTTACACTGATACACATAATCATCATCATCAAGTACCGGGCCTACTGGCGTAGGTGATTATGTCTCTCCACAATTTTTTATCTCGGCGGTTATTTATCATTTCTGTTGTTGACCTTCTGCCAAGCCATTCTCTTAAGCTGTCTGTTATTTTTTCTCTTTGCTTCCCTCTATCTCTTCGTCTCTCAATTTTTCCAGTTGTTACAATATATTCCATTTGTCCTTTTCTCATTACATGGCCAAAAAATTATGATTGTCTCTGATACATATAACATACATATATTAACGATTTATTAATAAAGTATTTTGCAGTGTCTGCATATCAATTTCAACATGTTTGCCGTGTTTGAAGATTAACTTCAACTTATTTATAGTGTTTGCGTATTAACTTCAGCTTATTTACAATGTTTGAAGATTAACTTCAACTTATTTACAGTGTTTGCGTATTAACTTCAGCTTATTTACAGTGTTTGCGTATTAACTTCAACTTATTTACAGTGTTTGAACATTAGCTCCAACTCGTGCTGTGTTATATATGAACCTAGCTATCTGACATCTACGTTCAAGATAATAATTATTGAGATAAAAGACATAATGAGGAAACCAAAGTCTTCCATTAAAGAAAAAAAACGGTAATTAACCAAATGTTATGTCAAAAACTTTCCATCCAGCGTGGCATAAGTAAAACATATTGTAAGAATGGAGAAGTAGTAGTTTGTTTTATCATTGCTCTAGTGCAAACTTTCCAAGTTCGTCTTTATCTACATTGACTAATGTGAGATCGACTCTGCTACAATCTACCCCCCGAAGCCATCTTTAGTTTAGATCATCCACATGGAACATAAAGCTCAGGTCTCCCCTCGAGCACCTCGCACTGCATGCAGTCGCTGTCGCCAGCAGTTAGCGAAAGTACTGAAGATGTTTTCAACATATATGCACGAACTTCATATCATCGACACGGACCTTTGAATATGGAGGGTGGGAGGCTGGAAGGGAGGGATGGTGTAAGGGTAGGAGGGAGGGTGGAAGGGAGGGACGGAGAGTGTGAGGGAGGGTAGAAGAGAGGGAGGGTGGAAGGGAGGGACGGAGGGTGGGAGAGAGGGTGGAAGGGAGTGAGGGAGGGAGGGTGGAAGGGAGGGTGGAAGGGAGGGACGGAGAGTGTGAGGGAGGGTAGAAGAGAGGGAGGGTGGAAGGGAGGGACGGAGGGTGGGAGAGAGGGTGGAAGGGAGTGAGGGAGGGAGGGTGGAAGGGAGGGTGGAAGGAAGGGAGGGGATTTTTAGGCAGATTTTTATTTCTTGACAATTATGCCCAGGCAGCATTAATTTTTGAGTCACTGTTTTCGACTTTTAATTCTAGTGGTTCTTTCAAGTGAGCAACGATCACTTTGGACCATCTGTTTCTTCTCCTTTCTCTGAGAGGGGTGGACATCGATCAGACTCTCCAGAGACCAGAGGAGGGAAAGGTCACGAAGAAACTACGAATTCCTGGAGAGAAATTCCCATCTAAGGACAGGTTTCAAACCCTGGCCTTCCATGAGGCGAACGTCGTCTTATCTCTAGACCACCTGCTCGACATCTCAGCAGCTACGTCTTTGAAAGCTTTCAATTGGATAAAATAACAAGACGCTCATAAACTAGTCGCTGTTTTTATACGACGCGATCGTTAGCAAATACACACATATATGACTGCGACTTTCAGAAAGACAAATGCACTGACATGTCATACCTATACTGAACTGCCAGACCTATACTAACCTGCCAGACCTATACTAACCTGCCAGACCTATACTAACCTGCCAGACCTATACTAACCTGCCAGACCTATACTGAATCATTTCTGAGGAAGAGGTATGTTTTCAGCACTCAGAAAAAATAACAAATAATCAACAACAACAAAAAAACAAACAAAGAACAATATATGGACCGAAGCAAGATCGAACCCGTACTCCTTGGTACAGCGCCTTGCCACGAAAAGCCAAACGCCAGGGGACATTAAACTGGGAGTGATCTCACACTCTCTTTATGACCAAGGTAGGTCATAAGTCAACTAACTTTTAGTTAGCTCAGTTGGCAGTGTTCCCTAGCGTTTGACTTATCGTGGCAAGGCGCTGTGCTAAGGAGCACGGGTTCGATCCTACTTCGGACGATATATTTTTCTTTGTTTTTTTTTATTCCGTTGTTGTTTATTTGTTATTTTTTCCGAGTGCTGTAAACATACCTCTTTCTCTGAATTGATTCACTGATCGTCGCCTCGGAAGTTTTCCTCTAGAATGATATTCATTTATTATTATTTGTCTCCATACCTATACTGACCTGCCATACCTATACTGACCTGCCAGACCTATACTGACCTGCCAGACCTATACTGACCTGCCAGACCTTAACTGACCTGCCAGACCTATACTGACCTGCCAGACCTATACTGACCTGCCAGACCTATGCTGACCTGCCAGACTTATACTGATCTACCTGACCTTAACTGACCTGCCAGACCTATACTGACCTGCCAGACCTATACTGACCTGCCAGACCTATACTGACCTGCCAGATCTATTCTCCGAGCTACTAATGGCTTTAAATAAGGCGGTTTTTTTTTTGCAAACCCAAAAATACATAGGCCGCAGATTACAATCATTGTCCTTAAAAAATAGAAAAGTAAAGTGCCCCGTCAAGCCAAGTGGCGTATAGGGAATATGGTGTTAGTGACCATAAATTTTACAGACCTTCGGCACATGATTTCTGGGGTAATGTGGTTGGTATTATGCACGCGCCGCTTTACTCTCCCAGAAAAAAATCCGGTACCCATTTAAGGCTGGGTGAACCCGGAAGCCGTCGGTTGTGATCGAACCCTACCTCTTGTCCTTTGTAGTCCAGTTCACTAACCACTGAGCTATCACGGCTGTCATCATTGTCCTTGCATTGTGTAGAGATTAATGGAACAATGAAGTATTATGGCCTCACACGATCTGAGATGAACAACAAAGGCGCTGGCAGAAGAAATGTTATTCTTTACAAGAACGACAACAACTGGAGAGGAAATTAGGAGGGGCAAGGGGAGGGTATCACATTTTACTGGAGTAGAGTTGAGAAAAGAAGAGACTTCTTGAGAGTTCAAGAAATGAGAAGCCACTTATGCGGTAGATTGGCAGGTTCATGGATTGCGGAACGATTAATTTAGAGATGTTGTTATTAGTTCAGTGAGACCCTTCAACATCAAGGCAAGTAACACAATTCTAGCTGTACATTAAATCTAATCAAGATACAAGAGACTTTCAGTGTAATAATGATGGGAGTCGCTTTCAATGTAATTATAATAGGAGGAACGTTTTAAGTCATATATAATGCGAGAGGTTTTCAAATGAATACTGATTGAAGTGGCTTTCAATATCAACAAGAAGAGCACTAGTTTCTGTGTCAGTTCGATGAAACACAAGCTAGCAAGTGCTTCTCAAGAGCTATCTTCCTACAAACTTTAATGGTGAAGAAACTCCGTTAGCAATAGCTGAAACATCCTCCAGCCTCGTTCTATAACGTGACATACTGAAGTAATGATTGATTTGAATAACTGTCACGTGGTTTGAAGATTTATGTCCGCACTAGGTGACGTCTTTCTTATTGATTATTTTGTAAGATATGTCCTTCACCTTGTCTCTGATTCTTTGCTTGTCTGTACACATCGCTCCTTCACTCAGGGAAAGTTCCCATGATTCTTTGCTTGTCTGTACACATCGCTCCTTCACTCAGGGAGAGTTCCCATGATTCTTTGCTTGTTTGTGCACATTGCTCCTTCACTCAGGGAGAGTTCCCATGATTCTTTGCTTGTCTGTACACATCGCTCCTTCACTCAGGGAGAGTTCCCATGATTCTTTGCTTGTCTGTACACATCGCTCCTTCACTCAGGGAGAGTTCCCATGATTCTTTGCTTGTCTGTACACATTGCTCCTTCACTCAGGGAGAGTTCCCATGATTTTTTTGCTTGTCTGTACACATCGCTCCTTCACTCAGGGAGAGTTCCCATGATTCTTTGCTTGTCTGTACACATCGCTTCTTCACTCAGGGAGAGTTCCCATCATTCTTTGCTTGTACACAACGCTCCTTCACTCAGGGAGGGTTCCCAAATATCGTTTACCTGATTCCCTTACCCTCTCCAAATACTTGTATCCTTTGGTTCAACTGTTGATATGATCCAACTTTCAATGATATATTGTCAGTGCTAGAACTTGCTTATTCCAAAGTAATAAAAACATGATAAAATAAATAGACAACTTATGAAAAAGGAGAATAATTAACGATATTTTTACAGAGAATTGTGGGTAAGTTAAGTCTTTGTATGCGATTTATTTATTGCAAACGCTGGTTATTTCTATCTATCTATCTATTGACCTTTCGAGCCGTAACCGGCCCATAGGGCGTAGACCAAGATACACCTTCTCCTATATGAATTTTTGTTCTAGCAGTTTTCTTTTAAAGATATTTTATCAAATCTCGCCATCTGTCTCTGTTCTGTGCAAGCAGTTCTATCTCATTGAGGGAGCCGATTCCTGCTGCTCTTGCCTCTCTCATCAATGTTCTTCTCAGTGTCTCCCTGGGTCTTCCTCTTTTTCTTTTACCTGTTGTTTCCCATATGAGGGCTTGCTTTGCTATTCGATTATTATCTCTTCTCATCACATGTCCAACGTATGACCATCGTCTTTTCTTTATTACGCTGGTTATTTATAGATTGAATATATACGATGGAAAAATTTAAAATGTTAGTGAATTAAATATAATAGTGAATTAAATATGTTATGGAATTAAATATAATAGTGAATTAAATATAATAGTGAATTAAATGTAATAGTGAATTAAATATGTTATGGAATTAAATATAATAGTGAATTAACTAGACAGTAAATGAAATATGTTAGTGAATTAAATACGATAGTGAATTGAATATGTTAGTGAATTAAATATAATAGTGAATTAAATGTAATTATGAATTAAATATGATAGTGAATTAAATATGTTGTCAAATTTTGGCATAAATTGCGCACATTTTGAATGTATAGTTTAGGAATGTTTGAATTGTAGATTTCATCAAGATATGACATGCTTAACCAAGAACGAGGTTTGATTCAACAACTAAACCATTATCGTTGTTACGAATATCTGCTGCAAGGAAACAGCAGAACTGGGAGATTTCAATAAAAGATTGTTTAGTGTGTAAGCTGAAGATAAGAAAGAATTCATGCCGTCACTGAATTCCTTGACATGTTTGCAGACAGTGTCTTCTCTAGACCACAACAAACAGATCATCTCATCGTAACAGATGCTCATAAAAAAGCCAGTGTTTAGAGGAGCATGGGAGTCATGACTCTGTCGTTCACCACTGCCCCCCCCCCCCCCCCAATCCTCCAGAGCATCAAGAAGATAAAGAGCCAAAACGCTTGTCTGAGGATAAGAGTAAAGATAAAGATGAAAGGTCAAGTACGATAGACTTGAATCCGCGTCTTAGCAAACGAGTTTTCAACCATATGTGCTCGGCCGCCTATCCGCAGATATTTCTGAAACTTCTGGATACCGTGCACGCCATAATCGGCTCAGCGACGATTCCGGGCTACTTCTGTCGAATAAAAAGCACTTACGGTTCCATGTTCTCTCTGAAATGCTAACACGTTTCACTCACAAAACAGAAACACTCCACGTAAACCATTGCGATGCAATGAGCCATCTGAAAACACGGACAACTGAGCCGCAATCTTTCCGAAAGTCCATCTCTCCTAGTCCATCTCTCCTAGTCCATCTCTCCTAGTCCATCTCTCATAGTCCATCTCTCATAGTCCATCTCTCCTAGTCCATCTCTCCTAGTCCATCTCTCCTAGTCCATCTCTCCTAGTCCATCTCTCCTAATCCATCTCTCCTAGTCCATCTCTCCTAGTCCATCTCTCCTAGTCCATCTCTCCTAGTCCATCTCTCATAGTCCATCTCTCCTAGTCCATCTCTCCTAGTCCATCTCTCATAGTCCATCTCTCCTAGTCCATCTCTCCTAATCCATCTCTCCTAGTCCATCTCTCCTAGTCCATCTCTCCTAGTCCATCTCTCCTAGTCCAACTCTCATAGTCCATCTCTCCTAGTCCATCTCTCATAGTCCATCTCTCCTAGTCCATCTCTCCTAGTCCATCTCTCCTAGTCCATCTCTCCTAGTCCATCTCTCATAGTCCATCTCTCCTAGTCCATCTCTCCTAGTCCATCTCTCCTAGTCCATCTCTCATAGTCCATCTCTCATAGTCCATCTCTCCTAGTCCATCTCTCCTAGTCCATCTCTCCTAGTCCATCTCTCCTAATCCATCTCTCCTAGTCCATCTCTCCTAGTCCATCTCTCATAGTCCATCTCTCCTAGTCCATCTCTCCTAGTCCATCTCTCATAGTCCATCTCTCCTAGTCCATCTCTCCTAATCCATCTCTCCTAGTCCATCTCTCCTAGTCCATCTCTCCTAGTCCAACTCTCATAGTCCATCTCTCATAGTCCATCTCTCATAGTCCATCTCTCATAGTCCATCTCTCATAGTCCATCTCTCCTAGTCCATCAATCATAGTCCATCTCTCCTAGTCCATCTCTCATAGTCCATCTCTCATAGTCCATCTCTCATAGTCCATCTCTCCTAGTCCATCTCTCATAGTCCATCTCTCCTAGTCCATCTCTCCTAGTCCATCTCTCCTAGTCCATCTCTCCTAGTCCATCTCTCATAGTCCATCTCTCCTAGTCCATCTCTCATAGTCCATCTCTCATAGTCCATCTCTCATAGTCCATCTCTCCTAGTCCATCTCTCATAGTCCATCTCTCCTAGTCCATCTCTCCTAGTCCATCTCTCCTAGTCCATCTCTCATAGTCCATCTCTCCTAGTCCATCTCTCCTAGTCCATCTCTCCTAGTCCATCTCTCATAGTTTACTTACCGCGCATGAGAGCGAGGCACAGGTCCGGACCTGTTAGAATGTGACGAGAAACATCTCTTGCATTCGGAACTGGGAACGACCAAAGGCACGCCCCATGCGCGGAAAATGTTGAGAGTTCATAAGTAAAGCACGTGATCCTAATGAAATTAAGATTAGCAACGATTGCGTTGAAATAAACAAAGAGGAGGCAAACCAAAGATATAACGCCAAACGGCACCGAAAGTACCGCAGCTGAACTGTCCTTCGCCATATGATATCATTATTCATCGTAAACTATCTGAAATAGAAACACCATCCGGATGAAAAGCACAGCTCACGGTGTGCACAGACCACTAAACTCAGTGGCTTGGACAGCAAGCCGGACTTGGAATATGAGGAAACTGCAATAAGCTCCAACAAGGAACACTTTTCAGACATGCCTCAACTGTTCATGTCGCCTATCCGCCATATTGACCGGAAGTCCAAAGTACATAGGATAGATAGACAGTATCTGCAGCAGGAGTGGATGTAGCTCTTGGATGGCTCTACAGTGAGTACGTTAACCTGGATATGCTGTCCAGGGCACGCTGGTGTATATGGCCGATAAGCTCACTGGCAGCTTTGTCACGGAGTATGGTCTGAATATGGAGAAAGAGGACACCGCCAAGTTTGTTCTTCATTCCTTAAGAGAAGAGGAGGAGATAGGTGGAGCAATGATGTATGAATTGAGAAGCTGATGAGTCTACAGGTGGAAGTTCGACTTGGATGGCAGTTTCAAAGTCTTGATCAGTAGATGGACCGCCGATCCTGCTATTGCGATCGCAGGTCGCAGGTGCTAGCTGGCGAGTTTGGGGGTGGGGTGGGGGGTATTGGATGAAGGCGCCTGTCAGCATCAGGTTTGAAAGCTGCCATTGCTGTCTCCCAAATGATTGGTGAACTGACCAGATCCTGCTGCATCACTTCTCGGTGGCTTAAGATAAAGATGAACAGTCTTCCCAAGCGAGAAGTCAAGCAATTCTGTACGCAAAAATGTTGCAATATATGAACTCTAAAGTTGCAAATATTACAGTTGTAAATCACAACATATCGCAACTACGCCGAATGAACTAAGATTTAAGGACAGGCAATAAAGAGATGGCAATAACGACGATGACGCTGGATAGGACACACACTGCATAAGCCAACTGAGAGTATTACACAACAATCCCTATTTTAGAACCACCAAGGATAAAGACAAAGGCGAAGACCAAGATATTCTTGGAGAAGACAGATGGAAGCAGAGATGAATATGATGGGGAAGACATGGAATGATCGTAAAAGAATGACAAAAAACAGAATGTCATATTGACAACAAGCAATGTCAACGATGCCCTGGAGCTCTAGAAACTTTCTAAGTCTCGCTTCATGCTGGCCCGACGCCGGAGTCATCACTTGCGAACTCATCTTTCTTTTCATTGGATTTAAGATGATTGATGTGTGCTCGATGGAAACAGTGTCCTATCTGGCAGGGTCTACTCACAGCTCTCGCAGGTCTACTCGCAGCTCTCGCAGGTCTACTCGCAGCTCTCGCAGGTCTACTCGCAGCTCTCGCAGGTCTACTCGCAGCTCTCGCAGGTCTACTCGCAGCTCTCGCAGGTCTACTCGCAGGTCTACTCGCAGCTCTCGCAGGTCTACTCGCAGCTCTCGCAGGTCTACTCGCAGCTCTCGCAGGTTTACTCGCAGGTCTACTCGCAGCTCTCGCAGGTCTACTCGCAGCTCTCGCAGGTCTACTCTCAGCTCTCGCAGGTTTACTCGCAGCTCTCGCAGGTCTACTCGCAGCTCTCGCAGGTTTACTCGCAGCTCACGCAGGTCTACTTGCAGCTCTTGCAGGTCTACTCGCAGCTCTCGTGAAGCAAATTCTGATTCATGTGTTTGTGCCAATCTTACAAACAATAGTTGATTTGATGACGTGTCTAAAGTATACGGAGCTGAATTATGCGTCATTGATATCACTACACACGGTGTCTGAGTCATGTGATATAACTACACACGGTGTCTGCGTAATTGATATCACTACACACGATGTCTGCGTCATTGATATCACTACACACGATGTCTGCGTCATTGATATCACTACACACGGTGTCTGCGTCATTGATATCACTACACACGATGTCTGCGTCATTGATATCACTACACACGATGTCTGCGTAATTGATATCACTACACACGGTGTCTGAGTCATATGATATTACTACACACGGTGTCTGCGTCATTGATATCACTACACACGATGTCTGTGTCATTGATATCACTACACACGGTGTCTGAGTCATGTGATATCACTACACACGGTGTCTACGTCATTGATATCACTACACACGGTGTCTGCGTCATTGATATCACTACACACGATGTCTGCGTCATTGATATAAAAATTCATTGGGTTCGTTTGACTTGCCACTAAACAATTGATTGTTGTGTCACATTGTTTTTAGCCCTGGAGATAGTTAAAAGACCCTCAAACTCAGACACCTAATGGTCGTATGCAGGGTGACATCTATAGCTCATTTTGGACATCAGAAGTCTGTCCAACACTTAGTTTGTTGTTCATTCAAGATTTATTCTTCGCAACACCCAGTCTGTAAGAACATGCTGTCTGTGCAACACTTTGTCTGTTTTCTGTCCAACACTCAGTCTGTCTGTTCAACGCATTATCTGTTGTCTGTCAAATATCCACAGTCAGTCCAACACTCCATCTGTTTGTCGAACACTTTGCTTGCTGTCTGTCCAACACTCGGTCTATTGTCTGTCCAACACTTAGTCTGTTATCAGTCTAATACATAGTCTGCTATTTATCCAACACTCAGTCAGTTATCTGTCAAGCACTCAAACTCTCCAACACATTGTCTGTCCACTCTGACAGTCTGAAGCAGC
Organism: Megaustenia siamemsis; assembly: GCA_032433765.1. Classification (NCBI taxonomy): domain Eukaryota; kingdom Metazoa; phylum Mollusca; class Gastropoda; order Stylommatophora; family Ariophantidae; genus Megaustenia; species Megaustenia siamemsis. The sequence continues at coordinate 33,037,769 of JAVIAB010000047.1, forward strand.
ATTTTGTGTGTCCAACACTCAGCCTGTTATCAATCCAACATTCAGTCTTTTTTCAGCCTATTATAATTTGTCGTCTGTTCAACACTTTGTCTGTTGTCTCACCAACACTTTGTCTGTTGTCTCATCAACACTCTGTCTATTGTCTGTCCAGCACTTTTTCGATTGTATGTAAAAAACATCGTCTGTTGTCTGACCAACATCTTGTCTGATGTCTCACACTTTGTCTGTTGTCTCACCAAACTTTGTCTGTTGTCTAACCAACACTTTGCCTGTTGTTCCACCAACACTTTGTCTGTTGTCTCACGAACACTTTGTCTGTTGTCTCACGAACACTTTGTCTGTTGTCTAACTAACACTTTGTCTGTTGTCTCTCCAACACTTTCTTTGTTGTCTAACCAAAACTTTGCCTGTTGTTCCACCAACACTTTGTCTGTTGTCTCTCCAACACTTTGTCTGTTGTCTCACTAACACATTGTCTGTTGTCTCACCAAACGTTGTCTGTTGTCTCACCAACACTTTGTCTGTTGTCTCACCAACAGTTTGTCTGTTGTCTAACCAACACTTTGTCTGTTGTCTAACCAACACTTTGTCTGTTGTCTCTCCAACACTTTGTCTGTTGTCTAACCAACACTTTGTCTGTTGCCTAACCAACACTTTGCCTGTTGTTCCACCAACACTTTGTCTGTTGTCTCACCAAACTTTATCTGTTGTCTAACCAACACTTTGTCTGTTGTCTCTCCAACACTTTGTCTGTTGTCTAACCAACACTTTGTCTGTTGTTCCACCAACACTTTGTCTGTTGTCTCACCAACACTTTGTCTGTTGTCTCAACAAAACTTTGTCTGTTGTCTCACCAACACTTTGTCTGTTGTCTCACCAACACTTTGTCTGTTGTCTCAACAAAACTTTGTCTGTTGTCTCATCAAACACTTTGTCTGTTGTCTCACCAACACTTTGTCTGTTGTCTCACCAAACTTTGTCTGTTGTCTAACCAAACTTTGTCTGTTGTCTCGCCAACATTCTGTCTGTTGTCTAACCAAACTTTGTCTGTTGGCTCACCAACACTTTGTCTGTTGTCTCACCAAACTTTGTCTGAAGTCTAACCAAACTTTGTCTGTTGTCTCGCCAACACTCTGTCTGTTGTCTAACCAAACTTTGTCTGAAGTTCAACCAACACTTTGTCTGAAGTCTAACCAACACTTTGTCTGATGTCTCATCAAACTTTGTCTGAAGTCTAACCAACACTTTGTCTGTTGTCTCACCAACACTTTGTCTGTTGTCTCACCAAACTTTGTCTGAAGTCTAACCAACACTTTGTCTGTTGTCTCATCAAACTTTGTCTGAAGTCTAACCAACACTTTGTCTGTTGTCTCACCAACACTTTGTCTGTTGTCTCACCAAACTTTGTCTGAAGTCTAACCAACACTTTGTCTATTGCCTCACCAACACTTTGTCCTCTGTCCAACATTCAGCTCTATATATAGCCCTTGTCACTCTTACATCTGGACTAACTGTCCTACTATGACGTTGTCAATCAAACGCCAATGTTATGTTCAATCCTAGTTGTATTATTGTGGTGTGGGACACAGAAAACCTTGTTTCCTATCAAAGAACAACGTGATGTGCACACCTCACAAACCTCTAGTTTTTCTGAGGCTGTCAGAACCTTAACTGTCCTACATTTCCCTCCAACGAGACAAAATCAGCATAGACTCCAGAGTTAATATCTCCCAGGGATAATAAGGTTGTTTTTCTTTGAGCCCGCAGCCATTCTCTCTCTCTCTCTCTCTCTCTTTTTCGCTCTCTCTATTTCTCTTTCTCTCTCATTCTCTCACTCTCATTCTCTCTCTCATTCTCTCTCATTCTCATTCTCTCTCTCATTTTCTCTCTTTCTCTCTCTTTCTCTCTCTCATTCTCATTCTCTCTCTCATTCTCTCTCTTTGTCTCTCTCATTCTCTCTCTCTTTGTCTCTCTCATTCTCTCTCTTTGTCTCTCTCATTCTCTCTCTCATTCTCTCTCTCTTTGTCTCTCTCATTCTCTCTCTCTCTTTGTCTCTCTCATTCTCTCTCTTTGTCTCTCTCATTCTCTCTCTCTCATTCTCTCTCTCTTTGTCTCTCTCTTTTTGTCTCTCTTATTCTCTCTCTCTCTTTGTTTCTCTCATTCTCTCTCACACTCTCTCTCTCATTAACTCACCCTTTCTTCACTTCCTCTTATATCTCTTCGGTTGACGAAGGAAACACACAGTTCTAGTTCTTGCCCTCCTGGCAGCCTCAACCATTGTCTGTTGCTGTTCATGTAGCGGTTGTCTGGTGTTGTCAGTGCGTCTTACTCTCGGTCGACCACGGACTGTTCACGTCCTCATGTTTATTCATAAACGATCATGTTTAGCCATTCCAAATCGTGACATCACGTGTTCTTTATGCCTTCTCACCTTTTCTCCTGTGCGCAAGTAGGGTTTAGATAGGTGACAAAGGTAGCTCCCAGTAAAGAGCTGCCAAAGATCGTGTTAATGAGAGTTCCATCAGAAGCTTGTCTCAACGTGCCCAAGCTGCCCTAACTACCCAACTGAAGAATGTGTTCTCATTGTCTGGAGATGGAGAAAGGATCACGAGCTTCAAATTTCTGTTTCTGAGAAATGGAAGTTTCCTGTGTCCAAGTTTGAGCAATTTGACATTCTAATGAAGACTAGATGAAGTATGTCTATGATAATGTGGATGACAGACCTTTCATTTCTTTAGAATGGTTTTCCTAACCACAGCTTGAATTTATTCAAAGAGACTGAACAATTTGTTGCTTACTTGTATTCTTCTGGACACTGTAAGTTGACCATAACAAGTGATACTGTCGTGTCTTTATTAATCGTAACAACGGCATTTTTATTTCCTCTCAAAGTAAGCTATATCGCCCGCCATTGAACTTTATTTGCCTCTAGCGCGGGGAACGTATTTATTTCCCTGCTGAAGGCAAACCAAACACCAGACTCACGAGAACTGAAAAAATAGAGAAAAAAATGGTATCGTAAAAGCTTTGTGTATTTAGTGGACGAGACAATTTTGAACGACGCTTCGGCTCAATAGGCCTTCAGCAGGATAAACAAACAACATACATATATATAAGTAAATAAAATAAGTCCTACATAGCGAACTAATAATGAAGCATTTAAAATAAAATCATTTCTAACTAGAATGAGAAATACAAATAAAATAGTCTTCCCTGTATACATTTTTCTTCCCTGTACTCATACATACACAAACGTCATTAGTTAGCAATGTATGACTTATTTTATTTACCTAGATAAATGTGTATTGTTTGTTCCAGCTGAAGGCCTATTGAGCCGAAACGTCGTTCAAATTTGTCTCGTCCACTAAATACGTAATGCTTTTACCATACAATTTTTCTCTATTTTTTTTTCAATTCTCATTCAGCTTTACTACAGCTTCGTATTTGTATGTATTTCTATATGTCTTTGCCTTGATCTCCCACCAGACTCAGCACTGTATTTCTATATGTCTTTGCCTTGATCTCCCACCAGACTCAGCACTGTATTTCTATATGTCTTTGCCTTGATCTCCCACCAGACTCAGCACTGTATTTCTATATGTCTTTGCCTTGATCTCCCACCAGACTTGCGAACTCATCTTTCTTTTCATTGGATTTAAGATGATTGATGTGTGCTCGATGGAAACAGTGTCCTATCTGGCAGGGGTCTACTCACAGCTCTCGCAGGTCTACTCGCAGCTCTCGCAGGTCTACTCGCAGCTCTCGCAGGTCTACTCGCAGCTCTCGCAGGTCTACTCGCAGCTCTCGCAGGTCTACTCGCAGCTCTCGCAGGTCTACTCGCAGGTCTACTCGCAGCTCTCGCAGGTCTACTCGCAGCTCTCGCAGGTCTACTCGCAGCTCTCGCAGGTTTACTCGCAGGTCTACTCGCAGCTCTCGCAGGTCTACTCGCAGCTCTCGCAGGTCTACTCTCAGCTCTCGCAGGTTTACTCGCAGCTCTCGCAGGTCTACTCGCAGCTCTCGCAGGTTTACTCGCAGCTCACGCAGGTCTACTTGCAGCTCTTGCAGGTCTACTCGCAGCTCTCGTGAAGCAAATTCTGATTCATGTGTTTGTGCCAATCTTACAAACAATAGTTGATTTGATGACGTGTCTAAAGTATACGGAGCTGAATTATGCGTCATTGATATCACTACACACGGTGTCTGAGTCATGTGATATAACTACACACGGTGTCTGCGTAATTGATATCACTACACACGATGTCTGCGTCATTGATATCACTACACACGATGTCTGCGTCATTGATATCACTACACACGGTGTCTGCGTCATTGATATCACTACACACGGTGTCTGAGTCATGTGATATCACTACACACGGTGTCTGCGTAATTGATATCACTACACACGATGTCTGCGTCATTGCTATCACTACACACGGTGTCTGAGTCATATGATATTACTACACACGGTGTCTGCGTCATTGATATCACTACACACGATGTCTGCGTCATTGATATCACTACACACGATGTCTGCGTAATTGATATCACTACACACGGTGTCTGAGTCATATGATATTACTACACACGGTGTCTGCGTCATTGATATCACTACACACGATGTCTGTGTCATTGATATCACTACACACGGTGTCTGAGTCATGTGATATCACTACACACGGTGTCTACGTCATTGATATCACTACACACGGTGTCTGCGTCATTGATATCACTACACACGATGTCTGCGTCATTGATATAAAAATTCATTGGGTTCGTTTGACTTGCCACTAAACAATTGATTGTTGTGTCACATTGTTTTTAGCCCTGGAGATAGTTAAAAGACCCTCAAACTCAGACACCTAATGGTCGTATGCAGGGTGACATCTATAGCTCATTTTGGACATCAGAAGTCTGTCCAACACTTAGTTTGTTGTTCATTCAAGATTTATTCTTCGCAACACCCAGTCTGTAAGAACATGCTGTCTGTGCAACACTTTGTCTGTTTTCTGTCCAACACTCAGTCTGTCTGTTCAACGCATTATCTGTTGTCTGTCAAATATCCACAGTCAGTCCAACACTCCATCTGTTTGTCGAACACTTTGCTTGCTGTCTGTCCAACACTCGGTCTATTGTCTGTCCAACACTTAGTCTGTTATCAGTCTAATACATAGTCTGCTATTTATCCAACACTCAGTCAGTTATCTGTCAAGCACTCAAACTCTCCAACACATTGTCTGTCCACTCTGACAGTCTGAAGCAGCATTTTGTGTGTCCAACACTCAGCCTGTTATCAATCCAACATTCAGTCTTTTTTCAGCCTATTATAATTTGTCGTCTGTTCAACACTTTGTCTGTTGTCTCACCAACACTTTGTCTGTTGTCTCATCAACACTCTGTCTATTGTCTGTCCAGCACTTTTTCGATTGTATGTAAAAAACATCGTCTGTTGTCTGACCAACATCTTGTCTGATGTCTCACACTTTGTCTGTTGTCTCACCAAACTTTGTCTGTTGTCTAACCAACACTTTGCCTGTTGTTCCACCAACACTTTGTCTGTTGTCTCACGAACACTTTGTCTGTTGTCTCACGAACACTTTGTCTGTTGTCTAACTAACACTTTGTCTGTTGTCTCTCCAACACTTTCTTTGTTGTCTAACCAAAACTTTGCCTGTTGTTCCACCAACACTTTGTCTGTTGTCTCTCCAACACTTTGTCTGTTGTCTCACTAACACATTGTCTGTTGTCTCACCAAACGTTGTCTGTTGTCTCACCAACACTTTGTCTGTTGTCTCACCAACAGTTTGTCTGTTGTCTAACCAACACTTTGTCTGTTGTCTAACCAACACTTTGTCTGTTGTCTCTCCAACACTTTGTCTGTTGTCTAACCAACACTTTGTCTGTTGCCTAACCAACACTTTGCCTGTTGTTCCACCAACACTTTGTCTGTTGTCTCACCAAACTTTATCTGTTGTCTAACCAACACTTTGTCTGTTGTCTCTCCAACACTTTGTCTGTTGTCTAACCAACACTTTGTCTGTTGTTCCACCAACACTTTGTCTGTTGTCTCACCAACACTTTGTCTGTTGTCTCAACAAAACTTTGTCTGTTGTCTCACCAACACTTTGTCTGTTGTCTCACCAACACTTTGTCTGTTGTCTCAACAAAACTTTGTCTGTTGTCTCATCAAACACTTTGTCTGTTGTCTCACCAACACTTTGTCTGTTGTCTCACCAAACTTTGTCTGTTGTCTAACCAAACTTTGTCTGTTGTCTCGCCAACATTCTGTCTGTTGTCTAACCAACTTTGTCTGTTGGCTCACCAACACTTTGTCTGTTGTCTCACCAAACTTTGTCTGAAGTCTAACCAAACTTTGTCTGTTGTCTCGCCAACACTCTGTCTGTTGTCTAACCAAACTTTGTCTGAAGTTCAACCAACACTTTGTCTGAAGTCTAACCAACACTTTGTCTGATGTCTCATCAAACTTTGTCTGAAGTCTAACCAACACTTTGTCTGTTGTCTCACCAACACTTTGTCTGTTGTCTCACCAAACTTTGTCTGAAGTCTAACCAACACTTTGTCTGTTGTCTCATCAAACTTTGTCTGAAGTCTAACCAACACTTTGTCTGTTGTCTCACCAACACTTTGTCTGTTGTCTCACCAAACTTTGTCTGAAGTCTAACCAACACTTTGTCTATTGCCTCACCAACACTTTGTCCTCTGTCCAACATTCAGCTCTATATATAGCCCTTGTCACTCTTACATCTGGACTAACTGTCCTACTATGACGTTGTCAATCAAACGCCAATGTTATGTTCAATCCTAGTTGTATTATTGTGGTGTGGGACACAGAAAACCTTGTTTCCTATCAAAGAACAACGTGATGTGCACACCTCACAAACCTCTAGTTTTTCTGAGGCTGTCAGAACCTTAACTGTCCTACATTTCCCTCCAACGAGACAAAATCAGCATAGACTCCAGAGTTAATATCTCCCAGGGGATAATAAGGTTGTTTTTCTTTGAGCCCGCAGCCATTCTCTCTCTCTCTCTCTCTCTCTTTTTCGCTCTCTCTATTTCTCTTTCTCTCTCATTCTCTCACTCTCATTCTCTCTCTCATTCTCTCTCATTCTCATTCTCTCTCTCATTTTCTCTCTTTCTCTCTCTTTCTCTCTCTCATTCTCATTCTCTCTCTCATTCTCTCTCTTTGTCTCTCTCATTCTCTCTCTCTTTGTCTCTCTCATTCTCTCTCTTTGTCTCTCTCATTCTCTCTCTCATTCTCTCTCTCTTTGTCTCTCTCATTCTCTCTCTCTCTTTGTCTCTCTCATTCTCTCTCTTTGTCTCTCTCATTCTCTCTCTCTCATTCTCTCTCTCTTTGTCTCTCTCTTTTTGTCTCTCTTATTCTCTCTCTCTCTTTGTTTCTCTCATTCTCTCTCACACTCTCTCTCTCATTAACTCACCCTTTCTTCACTTCCTCTTATATCTCTTCGGTTGACGAAGGAAACACACAGTTCTAGTTCTTGCCCTCCTGGCAGCCTCAACCATTGTCTGTTGCTGTTCATGTAGCGGTTGTCTGGTGTTGTCAGTGCGTCTTACTCTCGGTCGACCACGGACTGTTCACGTCCTCATGTTTATTCATAAACGATCATGTTTAGCCATTCCAAATCGTGACATCACGTGTTCTTTATGCCTTCTCACCTTTTCTCCTGTGCGCAAGTAGGGTTTAGATAGGTGACAAAGGTAGCTCCCAGTAAAGAGCTGCCAAAGATCGTGTTAATGAGAGTTCCATCAGAAGCTTGTCTCAACGTGCCCAAGCTGCCCTAACTACCCAACTGAAGAATGTGTTCTCATTGTCTGGAGATGGAGAAAGGATCACGAGCTTCAAATTTCTGTTTCTGAGAAATGGAAGTTTCCTGTGTCCAAGTTTGAGCAATTTGACATTCTAATGAAGACTAGATGAAGTATGTCTATGATAATGTGGATGACAGACCTTTCATTTCTTTAGAATGGTTTTCCTAACCACAGCTTGAATTTATTCAAAGAGACTGAACAATTTGTTGCTTACTTGTATTCTTCTGGACACTGTAAGTTGACCATAACAAGTGATACTGTCGTGTCTTTATTAATCGTAACAACGGCATTTTTATTTCCTCTCAAAGTAAGCTATATCGCCCGCCATTGAACTTTATTTGCCTCTAGCGCGGGGAACGTATTTATTTCCCTGCTGAAGGCAAACCAAACACCAGACTCACGAGAACTGAAAAAATAGAGAAAAAATGGTATCGTAAAAGCTTTGTGTATTTAGTGGACGAGACAATTTTGAACGACGCTTCGGCTCAATAGGCCTTCAGCAGGATAAACAAACAACATACATATATATAAGTAAATAAAATAAGTCCTACATAGCGAACTAATAATGAAGCATTTAAAATAAAATCATTTCTAACTAGAATGAGAAATACAAATAAAATAGTCTTCCCTGTATACATTTTTCTTCCCTGTACTCATACATACACAAACGTCATTAGTTAGCAATGTATGACTTATTTTATTTACCTAGATAAATGTGTATTGTTTGTTCCAGCTGAAGGCCTATTGAGCCGAAACGTCGTTCAAATTTGTCTCGTCCACTAAATACGTAATGCTTTTACCATACAATTTTTCTCTATTTTTTTTTCAATTCTCATTCAGCTTTACTACAGCTTCGTATTTGTATGTATTTCTATATGTCTTTGCCTTGATCTCCCACCAGACTCAGCACTGTATTTCTATATGTCTTTGCCTTGATCTCCCACCAGACTCAGCACTGTATTTCTATATGTCTTTGCCTTGATCTCCCACCAGACTCAGCACTGTATTTCTATATGTCTTTGCCTTGATCTCCCACCAGACTCAGCACTGTATTTCTATATGTCTTTGCATTGATCTCCCACCAGACTCAGCACTGTATTTCTATATGTCTTTGCCTTGATCTCCCACCAGACTCAGCACTGTATTTATATATGTCTTTGAGTAGATCTCCCACCAGACTCACCGCTGTATTTCTAAATGTCTTTGAGTTGATCTCCCACCAGACTCACCGCTGTATTTCTATATGTCTTTGAGTTGATCTCCCACCAGACTCACCGCTGTATTTCTATATGTCTTTGAGTTGATCTCCCACCAGACTCACCGCTGTATTTCTATATGTCTTTGAGTTGATCTCCCACCAGACTCACCGCTGTATTTCTATATGTCTTTGAGTTGATCTCCCACCAGACTCACCGCTGTATTTCTATATGTCTTTGAGTTGATCTCCCACCAAACTCACCACTGTTTTTACCTCTCCCTCAAAGCCAGAGTGATCTATCTCTAGCTTCTTTATTTGTTCGTCCCCAAACAGGCAAGTCGTACTCAAGGTTGTCATCTCAATCTGATATCATGACAATTCTTTGACCCCCAGATCTGATATCTTGACAATTCTTTGACCCCCAGATCTGATATCATGACAATTCTTTGACCACCAGATCTGATATCATGACAATTCTTTGACCACCAGACCTGATATCTTGATAATTCTTTGACCACCAGATCTGATATCTTGACAATTCTTTGACCCCCAGATCTGATATCTTGACAATTCTTTGACCACCAGATCTGATATCTTGACAATTCTTAGACCACCAGATCTGATATCATGACAATTCTTTGACCACCAGATCTGATATCTTCACAATTCTTTGACCACCAGATCTGATATCTTGACAATTCTTTGACCCCCAGGTCTGATATCTTGACAATTCTTTGACCCCAGGTCTGATATCTTGACAATTCTTTGACCACCAGATCTGATATCATGACAATTCTTCGACCACCAGATCTGATATCTTGACAATTCTTTGACCACCAGATCTGATATCTTGACCATTCTTTGACCACCAGGTCTGATATCTTGACAATTCTTTGACCACCAGATCTGATATCTTGACAATTCTTAGACCACCAGATCTGATATCATGACCATTTTTTTGACCACCAGGTCTGATATCATGACAATCGTAGACCACCAGATCTGATATCTTGACAATTCTTTGACAACCAGATCTGATATCTTGACAATTCTTTGACCACCAGATCTGATATCTTGACAATTCTTTGACCATCAGATCTGATATCTTGACAATTCTTTGACCACCCTGTCTGATATCTTGACAATTCTTCGACCACCAGATCTGATATCTTGACAATTCTTTGACCACCAGATCTGATATCTTGACAATTCTTTGACCACCAGATCTGATATCTTGACAATCTTTGACCACTAGGTCTGATATCTTGACAATTCTTTGACCAAGAGATCTGATATCTTGACAATTCTTTGACCACCAGATCTGTTATCTTGACAATTCTTTGACCACCAGGTCTGATATCTTGACAATTCTTTGACCACCAGGTCTAATATCTTGACAATTCTTTGACCACCAGGTCTGTTATTTTGACAATTTTTTGACCACCAGGTCTGATATCTTGACAATTCTTTGACCACCAGATCTGATATCTTGACAATTCTTTGACCACTAGACCTGATATCTTGACAATTCTTTGACCACCAGATCTGATATCTTGACAATTCTTTGACCACCAGATCTGATATCATGACCATTCTTTGACCACCAGGTCTGATATCATGACAATCGTAGACCACCAGATCTGATATCTTGACAATTCTTTGACAACCAGATCTGATATCTTGACAATTCTTTGACCACCAGATCTGATATCTTGACAATTCTTTGACCATCAGATCTGATATCTTGACAATTCTTTGACCACCCTGTCTGATATCTTGACAATTCTTCGACCACCAGATCTGATATCTTGATAATTCTTTGACCACCAGATCTGATATCTTGACAATTCTTTGACCACCAGATCTGATATCTTGACAATCTTTGACCACTAGGTCTGATATCTTGACAATTCTTTGACCAAGAGATCTGATATCTTGACAATTCTTTGACCACCAGATCTGTTATCTTGACAATTCTTTGACCACCAGGTCTGATATCATGACAATTCTTTGGCCACCAAGTCTGATATCTTGACAATTCTTTGACCACCAGTTCTGATATCTTGACAATTCTTTGACCACCAGATCTGATATCTTGACAATTCTTTGACCACCAGATCTGATATCATGACCATTCTTTGACCACCAGATCTGATATCTTGACAATTATTTGACCACCAGGTCTGATATCTTGACAATTCTTTGACCACCAGATCTGATATCTTGACAATTCTTTGATCACCAGGTCTGATATCTTGACAATTCTTTGACCACCAGGTCTGATATCTTGACAATTCTTTTGCCACAAGGTCTGTTATTTTGACAATTCTTTGACCACCAGGTCTGATATCTTGACAATTCTTTGGCCACCAGATCTGATATCTTAACAATTCTTTCACCACCAGATCTGATATCTTGACAATCCTTTGGCCACCACGTCTGATATCTTGACAATTCTTTGGTCACCAGGTCTGATATCTTGACAATTTTTTGACCAACAGGTCTGATATCTTGTCAATTCTTTGACCACCAGGTCTGATATCTTGACAATTCTTTGGTCACCAGATCTGATATCTTGACAATTCTTTGACCACCAGATCTGATATCTTGACAATTCTTTGGCCACCAGGTCTGCTCTAATTTTACAGACGATCATTATGATATATCAGTGTCCAGTGTCTACACACCAAAGATAACTGACGTCTTGTCTTGTTCTCCAAGTTCGGTTGTCCTTCAGTGTTGAGGGAAATTGCGGTCTTTTTGACAGTGATCTTTGTTTCGCCTCATGCTTTTTGTGGCCTCAGATATTTCCTTTGTCCACATTAGGGAGGTCGACCTCTTCTGTTTTTGTATCTGGTTGGTAATGTTCGAATGAAGATAGACTTGTATTTTTCTTTTTTTTTCTATTTATTTCAAGCATTTGCTTTTATTATAGCTGTTGTTTGTTCTAATATGTTCTTTGCTCTGTTTGTAAAAGTTATACATTTTGGCCTTCATTTTTTTACATTTACTACAAAACCTCTTAAGCGTTTGAATTCTTTCATTTAGTTTAGCTCTTTGTTTCAATTATATTAATGTGCGACTTAATTTTTTTTTCATACTGCCCTGACCTCTGTCTTTTCAAAGTTTATCTTCACATTATGTTTCCTGCAGTCTCCATTAAATTCAAACGGAATTTTATGTAACTCATTTTGAGTATTTACTATTACAGCTTGGCCGTCTGCAAATAGAAACTCACTCTGTGTGTTAGAAATGCCAGGGGTTGCTGTTTTACACACACGATCTATACAAGTGTTGACTAATATATCATCATCATAATGTGCCATACCGGTTGGCGTGGGCGATCATGTCCCTCCACAATCTTCTATCTACAGTACATCGTATCAGTTCTGTTGTTGACTGTTTTCCGTGCCATGACACCACGCTATCCAGTATTTTCTCTCTTTGTCGTCCGCGATCACTCTCTCCTTGTATTTTGCCAGTTGAAACCAAGTATTCCCACTTTCCTCTTCTCATGATGTGCCTGAAAAATGTTGATTGTTTCTTTCTGATGTTTTTTAGAAGCACCCTTTTTGTGTTGGCCTCTTTGAGAACTTCCTCATTGGTCTTTTTAGCTGTCCAGGGAACTTTCAACATTCTTCTGAGAAATCCAATCTCTGTGGCCTCTAATCGTCTTTTCATTTGTTTGTTTACTGTCCATGATTCGCTTTCATAGGTTAGAATTGGTTCTATATAGCACCGATGAACTCTCTTTCTCATTTCTATTGACATAGATTGGTTGCATAAGATATTTTTAATTTTCGAAATGCTATTTTGGCCTGAGCTATTCTGGCTTTTTATTTCCGTGGTGCATCTTCCATCTGATGTTATTATTATGCCCAAGTATTTGACGCGTTGCACTTGTTTCAAATTTGTCCTGTTTATTTTTATGCTGCATGATGGTGATGATTGTTTCTTCGATATAACCATTACTTCTGTTTTCTTACTATTCAGACTGAGACCTTTCTTGTTGCGTTCTTTTACTATTATGTCTGTCATTTCTTGTAGTTCATTCTCTGTCTCTGCTATTAAGACTGTGTCATCCGCATATCGCAAATTATTTATATTGTGACCGTTGACTTTAATTCCTTTTTTGTCTACTATTGACCTCATAATATGTTCGCTGTAAACTGAAAACAAATCCGGCAACAGAACACAGCCTTGTCTGACTCCTTGTTTTATAAGTTGAAATTGTCCTGTCTGGTATTCGTATAGCTAATATAAGAAAATATAAATATGTTTATGTTTTCATAGTTTAAATTTGTGTGTTTTCTTTGTAGAGAATAACACGAACGGAACTCTTAAATTAACCGCCGACGTCTGATGGCGACACGACAATCATCGAGGGACAGCTCTGAAGCGAATAATCCGCTCCTGCCTGCGAGGAAGGACACGGAGCGTAATCAGATAACATGGCACGAAAATTATCACCATATTGACTCTTGACCACGTATTGAGAGGGTCCAGATATTAATGAACTTGTAACACACGTGTTCTTTCAAGGAGTGACGATCAACCATCCAGCTAGACTTTCACTGCTGGTGTCAGAGCTGCAGTCATCCCGGTAACAAATGTGGACTAATACTTCAGGGATGATCACAATGGCGCATTTATCCACGCTATTCAGAAGGGTCTATTCTAAACAAAGTCGGTTGTTTAATTTCGTGATCATTCCTAGTTTGAGTGATGTGGAAACAACTGGAAACCTGGTGAGTATTGTCCTACTGATACGTCAGCAAATGCGAAATTGTTCAAACTTCCTGTCCGTAGCAATCGCCACTTCTAAGGTAGATTACCTGCAAGTTCACATTTCCCAACTGGCAGCTTGTCACCAACATGGTCTAATATTTTCTGAAACTGTTTACTATTTATTTTATTTTGTGCTCACAGTTGTCTACATTATATTATCTCTAGAAGCCAGCTGCTCACCGCCTATCTCGCTACTGTTGATCAATAAGAGTATCTCCACATTTCCAACGCCTACAACTCGGAGGATCATGGCGTCGCTGCACAGAGTGTTTGTTTTATCTGACCTTGACCTCATGTTTCATGCCATTGTCATTTATGAAATTATTATTTCCGTGGAGCTTCAACAAATCCTCGATCAAGAAGACGTAGACGATCAATTATTTCAGAAAAGGAAACATTACCATGACATCAATCAGGGGCTACACAACTTGGCTAAAGACATGACTTCCATAACTAAAACATTGTACATTATATTCTTATCTATTGGATCTGTGGTTTTCGACGTGAAAGTGATCATTATATTGAGAAGACACAAGCTGATATCGTGAAGCGTTGCCCGAATATAAGTAAACCAGCCTTGAATGTGAGTTGCGACACTACTCAGGGCTTGTATTCTATACAGTAGCAGTATCGCATTCATGACAGTCTATCAAAACAGACTCATCACTGCAGTGTGCTACTTGACAGTTTTTCTTCCACACTTTTCTCAAATTAAATTATATTGTATCTGCGCCTGTAAAGTCATTACACTTGTCGCTGCTCACAATGTTTACAGACCTATGGAAATAAAGCTGTACTATTTTAGAAAGAATAAACAAGTGACTTATCTTTTATGTATCCATGGTATTTTTGTTGACTTCATCTCAACTATTTCATTTCACATATTTTCTTGCCCATAACTAATTCATCTCACAGTAAATACAGTCTCATTTTAATTCATTTCACATATTTTCTTGCCCATAACTATTTCATCTCACAGTAAATGCAGTCTCATTTTAATTCATTTCACATATTCTATCGCGCAACTTATTTTTTTTTACACAATATCATACAAAAATATTTTATCAACTTTTACAGAAATATCCCCAAACATATTCATTTCTCCAGCCCCACAACAATACTGTCCATGGTTTATTTTCTCTCACTCATCAGTTCCACACTTCTATGCTCCATGTTATCAACGTCACTATTTATTTCAGTCTGTCACTCATCGTTTCCACACTTCTACAGGGTAAAATAAGGACAGGACTACCACATTACAACAACAAAAGGATCAAGAAAGGGAAAATTAAGGCCAGAAGAATCACACTGCAACAACAATACGACCAAGAAAGGGTAAAATAAGGAAGGAAGTAAGGTAAAGGTAAAGTACGAGGTACAATAGAGAATGGGATATTAAACCATAACCACACAACAATCTATATAATTTGAATTTAAAAAATGCAATAAAATAGAGTGGGTGTGCTATACCCTAACAATACAACGAATGGGGCTTGGGGGTGGGGGTGAGGGGAAGAGAGAGAGAGAGAGAGAGAAACATAACGGTGACAATAAAACCCAGTGACAGAACTATCTGAATAAATTAAAATAAAGTAAAATAAAATAGATAAAAGAAGTTAGAAGTCAATGACGCAGTGAGCGAGGCTAAAAAGAATAAAGAATAGAGTCATGTTTATTGATCACACATGGGCAACAAGCGTTTATCGTACGTGTAGAGCTGCGTGTTCCAGGCATTGATTACTCTGTTACTTCATCTGACAACTATTATTTCAGAATCAACCTAAAATGAACTACGAAAATATAAATGAAAAGTAAACCGAGTCAAGATGATCTCAAACAAAGAGAAACCGACAGACATAATCTTGGTTGTGGCTGCAGGAGATTACTGATAATAGTGTGAGTACCACCTCTCCCCTCCCTCTTATTTCCAATTCCATCTACGTCACGTGCTCGAGTCGAGCATCATTATGCACCAAGTGTAACACGAAGATATTGCAGTGGTAACCTCATTCTTTTTCTTCCTATTTTTCCTGTCCATCGTCTTCTTCTTCTTCGTCTTCTTTTTCGCCTTTGCCTTCTCCCCTTCCTTCTTCTTCCTCTTCTTTTCGTCTCAGTCTTCTTCTACTCCTCTTTCTTCATCTTGACCAAATTATGGCGTTTTTAATTCTCCAAATTCACAACAACAACAACAAACTAAAAAAATTAATAAATGGGAATTTTTTTCCGCTCGCCAGTCGTACCTCTGACGAAGTACCTTCAGACTAGGAACTGAATTTTACGTGTTAATCCGATTTTTCCTGCGCCGCACAGACAGATAACTCCGTCTTCGGTGGTACTCATATTTTTTCCGTCTATGAGTAATTGACGTTTCAAGCCGGGCCTCGCTGCTGAGACCAAGAGTGGTTGCCGCAGAGAGAAATCATAAATAAAAAATCCCAACTCAGCTGGGGTTTGAACCCACAGCCTCTCTGTCTTGAGGCCGACGTCTTTCCTCGAGACCAACCAGTCCCCTATATATGGGAATGGGACATGTTACAGCTTCTGGAGCAGAGGCTATATTTTATTCTTGCTAATTTATTTCGAGGACTAAATTGACGAGCGGTGTGGTCACGTGCTCACCCACCTACCTGCTTCAGGTAAATATCTCTGGTAACAATATTCAAAGACTAGGTGAACCAAGAATCACATCTCCTGGAAGTGTAATTGCAGCAAATAACACTTGCATGTAACTAAACATGATGTGATGTGTAGGTTCAAAGGTTACAGAGTTGGTTGAGGTCTGTGTCGGGTTCAAGTCTGTGGAGGAACCTAGGCAGTCTCGGGTCCCCTCACAAAATATTTCTATTTTAATACACAAATCAGACAACAACAATTAATGTTACTTTTTTTATTAACACATTATGTTGTTAAATAACAATTTATTCCTCTTCCTCTTTTCTCTTTCACTGATACCTAAAGGTGTTGTGGTTTATATCATTTGTCGTTCTTGAGCTGCTCGAATTGTCTGAATTAGTGATTTTCCTTTGTTGTTACATGTCTCTGTCACTGCATCTATCCATCTTCTTCTGGGTCTTCCTCTTGGTCTTTTTCCATGCATTCTCGAGAAGAACGCCCTAGATGGTGATTGATGAGGATTCATTCTGACCAGGTGGCCAAACCATTTAAGTTGTTGTTGCTCTATATATTCTTGGCAGGGTTTTGTTCCTACCATTTTTCTTATGGTAACAATTTATTAAATCTTATTAAACAATACAAAAAATGTAAAGTGCCCCAGTCACGTCACGTGGCGTATAGGGAATATGGTGTTAGTGACCATAATTTTTACAGACCTTCGGCACATGATTTTTGGGTTAATGTGGTATGTATTACGCCCGTGCCGCTTTACTTTCCTAGAAAAAAATCCCGGTACCCATTAAAGGCTGGGTGAACTGGAAGCCGTCGGTTGGGATCGAACCCTACCTCTTGTCCTTTGTAGTCCAGTTCCCTCCCTAACCACTGAGCTATCGCGGCTATTAAACAATAGGTACACAATTATTTTGTCAATATTAAAATACTTAATTTTTGATAAATCCACAAAACATACAACATTCACGTTGCTCAATAAAAAAAAAAATTACTTTGTGTGTGTGAGTGTGTGCGTCCCTGCGTACTTGAATGCATGTGTGTGTGTATGTGTTTGTGGTGAAATATCTGAGGGTGTCCTTACAGTCTGTCCTTGGCCAGATGCAGTTGACAATGACAATAGTAGCAAGTGAGTTCAGTTGTTTTTGTGTCAATGAAGATCAATGCCATGGTGTCAGCCGTGTAAACGTGTGTTTACCAGTAGGACCAGGAGCCATGTATTCCTAACGCTGCTGTACCATTCGGAGAGCACACAGCACACATTATGATCTTGTATGCTCCTGGTGCTGGCGCTGTTTCCTCTGATTTAAAATAATGTAAATGTAATTTGAAAGACTTGAACCATTGCATTAGCAAACGCTGTCTTAATATCTTCAGTATATAAACAGAAAAGTAATGGTTCCTTCGACTGTTTTTCAAATCATATGGGGATTATGGTGTTATGGATGATATTTTACCATAACCGAGGAACAATATTGGGTGACGTAGTCAGTATCACACCTGGTTGCCTTTGCTTCTCAGAAAAATCGATGGTACACATTCTCAGAGGCTGGGTTAGTTCCAACCCTTTGTGGGACTGAAGAAAACAAATTCGCCACTTCTGGAAATCGAACCCGAACCTTTCTAATCAGGAAGCCAAGACACTAACAACTGAGCCACCTAGAATCCTCAGTATAATACTCTCCATATCTTTGGGCTGCTTCTTTTATCGGTGTTTGTCTTCGATGGGAACTCACTGAGGAACCTAAATATAGAATTAACTGTTACTTTAATCTTCTATGGGACAGTATCTCGTGCACGCATCCTAGTGGGGTAATATTGAACTAAACGTTTTCTCTATAATAATGAAACTGTAAAGTAGTTGACTTTATTTAATACAGCGATCTACATTAGAGTGCTGACATTCTTGGACCAGATAGACGCACAACACACCCCAGAGAATCAGCTACACGGGTATTGTTGAGATCAGCTACACGGATATTGTTGAGATCAGCTACACGGATATTGTTGAGATCAGCTACACGGATATTGTTGAGATCAGCTACATGTATATTATTGAGATCAGCTACACAGATATTGTTGAGATCAGCTACATGGATATTGTTGAGATCAGCTACATGGATATTGTTTATATCAGCTACATGGATATTGTTGAGATCAGCTACATGGATATTGTTTATATCAGCTACAAGGATATTGTTTATATCAGCTACACGGATATTGTTGAGATCAGCTACATGGATATTGTTTATATCAGCATTGGTGAGATCTACACGGATATTGTTGAGGTCAGCTACACGGATATTGTTGAGATCAGCTACACGGATATTGTTGAGACCAGCTACACGGATATTGTTGAGATCAGCTACACGGATATTGTTGAGATCATCTACATGGATATTGTTTATATCAGCTACACGGATATTGTTGAGATCTACACGGATATTGTTGAGATCTACACGGATATTGTTGAGATCAGCTACATGGATATTGTTGAGATCAGCTACACGGATATTGTTGAGATCTACACGGATATTGTTGAGATCAGCTACACGGATATTGTTTATATCAGCTACACGGATATTGTTGAGATCTACACGTATATTGTTGATATCAGCTACACGGATATTGTTAAGACCTACACGGTTATTGTTGAGATCAGCTACACGGATATTGTTTATATCAGCTACACGGATATTGTTGAGATCAGCTACACGGATATTGTTGAGATCAGCTACACGGATATTGTTGAGATCAGCTACATGAATATTGTTTATATCAGCTACACGGATATTGTTGAGATCAGCTACATGGATATTGTTTATATCAACTACACGGATATTGTTGAGATCAGCTACACAGATATTGTTGATTTCAGCTAC
Organism: Megaustenia siamemsis; assembly: GCA_032433765.1. NCBI lineage: Eukaryota > Metazoa > Mollusca > Gastropoda > Stylommatophora > Ariophantidae > Megaustenia > Megaustenia siamemsis. The sequence goes on from JAVIAB010000047.1 coordinate 33,057,107, forward strand.
ACGGATATTGTTAAGATCTACACGTATATTGTTGATATCAGGTACACGGATATTGTTGAGATCAGCTACACGGATATTGTTTATATCAGCTACACGGATATTGTTGAGATCAGCTACACGGATATTGTTGAGAGCAGCTACACGGATATTGTTGAGATCTACACGGATATTGTTGAGATCAGCTACACGGATATTGTTGAGATCTACACGGATATTGTTTATATCAGCTACACGATATTGTTGAGATCATCTACATGGATATTGTTGAGATCTACACGGATATTGTTGAGATCAGCTACACGGATATTGTTGAGATCAGCTACACGGATATTGTTGAGATCAGCTACATAGATATTGTTGAGATCAGCTACACGGATATTGTTGAGATCAGCTACACGGATATTGTTTATATCAGCTACATGGAAATTGTTGAGATCAGCTACATGGATTTTGTTGAGATCTGCTACATGGATATTGTTTATATCAGCTACACGGATATTGTTGAGATCAGCTACACGGATATTGTTTATATCAGCTACACGAATATTGTTTATAACAGCTACACGGATATTGTTGTGATCAGCTACACGGATATTGTTGAGATCAGCTACATGGATATTATTGAGATCAGCTACACGGATATTGTTGAGATCAGCTACATGGATATTGTTGAGAACAGCTACATGGAATATTGTTGAGATCTACACGGATATTGTTGAGATCAGCTACACGGATATTGTTGAGATCAGCTACATGGATATTGTTGAGATCAGCTACATGGATATTGTTGAGATCAGCTACATGGATATTGTTTATATCAGGTACATGGATATTGTTGAGATCAGCTACATGGATATTGTTTATATCAGCTACAAGGATATTGTATATATCAGCTACACGGATATTGTTGAGATCAGCTACATGGATATTGTTTATATCAGCTACACGGATATTGTTGAGATCTACACGGATATTGTTGAGGTCAGCTACACGGATATTGTTGAGATCAGCTACACGGATATTGTTGAGATCAGCTACACGGATATTGTTGAGATCAGCTACACGGATATTTTTGAGATCATCTACATGGATATTGTTTATATCAGCTGCACGGATATTGTTGAGATCTACACGGATATTGTTGAGATCTACACGGATATTGTTGAGAACAGCTACATGGATATTGTTGAGATCAGCTACACGGATATTGTTGAGATCTACACAGATATTGTTGAGATCAGCTACACGGATATTGTTGAGATCTACACGGATATTGTTGATATCAGCTACACGGATATTGTTTATATCAGCTACACGGATATTGTTGAGATCTACACAGATATTGTTGATATCAGCTACACGGATACTGTTAAGACCTACACGGTTATTGTTGAGATCAGCTACATGAATATTGTTTATATCAGCTACATGGATATTGTTGAGATCAGCTACACGGATATTGTTGAGATCTACACAGATATTGTTGATATCAGCTACACGGATATTGTTGAGATCTACACGGATATTGTTGAGATCAGCTACATGAATATTGTTTATATCAGCTACACGGATATTGTTGAGATCAGCTACATGGATATTGTTTATATCAGCTACACGGATATTGTTGAGATCAGCTACACGGATATTGTTAATATCAGCTACACGGATATTGTTAAGATCTACACGTATATTGTTGATATCAGGTACACGGATATTGTTGAGATCAGCTACACGGATATTGTTTATATCAGCTACACGGATATTGTTGAGATCAGCTACACGGATATTGTTTATATCAGCTACACGGATATTGTTGAGATCAGCTATACAGATATTGTTGAGATTAGCTACACGGATATTGTTTATATCAGCTACACGGATATTGTTGAGAGCAGCTACACGGATATTGTTGAGATCTACACGGATATTGTTGACATCAGCTACACGGATATTGTTGAGATCTACACGGATATTGTTTATATCAGCTACACGATATTGTTGAGATCATCTACATGGATATTGTTGAGATCTACACGGATATTGTTGAGATCAGCTACACGGATATTGTTGAGATCAGCTACACGGATATTGTTGAGATCAGCTACACGGATATTTTTGAGATCTACACGGATATTGTTTATATCAGCTACACGATATTGTTGAGATCATCTACATGGATATTGTTGAGATCTACACGGATATTGTTGAGATCAGCTACACGGATATTGTTGAGATCAGCTACACGGATATTGTTGAGATCAGCTACATAGATATTGTTGAGATCAGCTACACGGATATTGTTGAGATCAGCTACACGGATATTGTTTATATCAGCTACATGGAAATTGTTAAGATCAGCGACATGGATTTTGTTGAGATCTGCTACATGGATATTGTTTATATCAGCTACACGGATATTGTTGAGATCAGCTACACGGATATTGTTTATATCAGCTACACGAATATTGTTTATAACAGCTACACGGATATTGTTGTGATCAGCTACACGGATATTGTTGAGATCTACACGGATATTGTTGAGAGCAGCTACACGGATATTGTTGAGATCTACACGGATATTGTTGACATCAGCTACACGGATATTGTTGAGATCTACACGGATATTGTTTATATCAGCTACACGATATTGTTGAGATCATCTACATGGATATTGTTGAGATCTACACGGATATTGTTGAGATCAGCTACACGGATATTGTTGAGATCAGCTACACGGATATTGTTGAGATCAGCTACACGGATATTTTTGAGATCTACACGGATATTGTTTATATCAGCTACACGATATTGTTGAGATCATCTACATGGATATTGTTGAGATCTACACGGATATTGTTGAGATCAGCTACACGGATATTGTTGAGATCAGCTACACGGATATTGTTGAGATCAGCTACATAGATATTGTTGAGATCAGCTACACGGATATTGTTGAGATCAGCTACACGGATATTGTTTATATCAGCTACATGGAAATTGTTGAGATCAGCGACATGGATTTTGTTGAGATCTGCTACATGGATATTGTTTATATCAGCTACACGGATATTGTTGAGATCAGCTACACATATATTGTTTATATCAGCTACACGAATATTGTTTATAACAGCTACACGGATATTGTTGTGATCAGCTACACGGATATTGTTGAGATCAGCTACATGGATATTATTGAGATCAGCTACACGGATATTGTTGAGATCAGCTACATGGATATTGTTGAGAACAGCGACATGGAATATTGTTGAGATCTACACGGATATTGTTGAGATCAGCTACACGGATATTGTTGAGATCAGCTACATGGATATTGTTGAGATCAGCTACATGGATATTGTTGAGAAAAGCTACATGGATATTGTTTATATCCGCTACATGGATATTATTGAGATCAGCAAAATGGATATTGTTTATATCAGCTACAAGGATATTGTATATATCAGCTACACGGATATTGTTGAGATCAGCTACATGGATATTGTTTATATCAGCTACACGGATATTGTTGAGATCTACACGGATATTGTTGAGGTCAGCTACACGGATATTGTTGAGATCAGCTACACGGATATTGTTGAGATCAGCTACATGGATATTGTTGAGATCAGCTACATGGATATTGTTTATATCAGCTACATGGATATTGTTGAGATCAGCTACATGGATATTGTTTATATCAGCTACAAGGATATTGTTTATATCAGCTACACGGATATTGTTGAGATCAGCTACATGGATATTGTTTATATCAGCATTGGTGAGATCTACACGGATATTGTTGAGGTCAGCTACACGGATATTGTTGAGATCAGCTACACGGATATTGTTGAGACCAGCTACACGGATATTGTTGAGATCAGCTACACGGATATTGTTGAGATCATCTACATGGATATTGTTTATATCAGCTACACGGATATTGTTGAGATCTACACGGATATTGTTGAGATCTACACGGATATTGTTGAGATCAGCTACATGGATATTGTTGAGATCAGCTACACGGATATTGTTGAGATCTACACGGATATTGTTGAGATCAGCTACACGGATATTGTTTATATCAGCTACACGGATATTGTTGAGATCTACACGTATATTGTTGATATCAGCTGCACGGATATTGTTAAGACCTACACGGTTATTGTTGAGATCAGCTACACGGATATTGTTTATATCAGCTACACGGATATTGTTGAGATCAGCTACATGGATATTGTTGAGATCAGCTACACGGATATTGTTGAGATCAGCTACATGAATATTGTTTATATCAGCTACACGGATATTGTTGAGATCAGCTACATGGATATTGTTTATATCAGCTACACGGATATTGTTGAGATCAGCTACACAGATATTGTTGATATCAGCTACACGGATATTGTTAAGATCTACACGTATATTGTTGATATCAGGTACACGGATATTGTTGAGATCAGCTACACGGATATTGTTTATATCAGCTACACGGATATTGTTGTGATCAGCTACACGGATATTGTTTATATCAGCTACACGGATATTGTTGAGATCAGCTATACAGATATTGTTGAGATTAGCTACACGGATATTGTTTATATCAGCTACACGGATATTGTTGAGAGCAGCTACACGGATATTGTTGAGATCTACACGGATATTGTTGAGATCAGCTACACGGATATTGTTGAGATCTACACGGATATTGTTTATATCAGCTACACGATATTGTTGAGATCATCTACATGGATATTGTTGAGATCTACACGGATATTGTTGAGATCAGCTACACGGATATTGTTGAGATCAGCTACACGGATATTGTTGAGATCAGCTACATAGATATTGTTGAGATCAGCTACACGGATATTGTTGAGATCAGCTACACGGATATTGTTTATATCAGCTACATGGAAATTGTTGAGATCAGCTACATGGATTTTGTTGAGATCTGCTACATGGATATTGTTTATATCAGCTACACGGATATTGTTGAGATCAGCTACACGGATATTGTTTATATCAGCTACACGAATATTGTTTATAACAGCTACACGGATATTGTTGTGATCAGCTACACGGATATTGTTGAGATCAGCTACATGGATATTATTGAGATCAGCTACACGGATATTGTTGAGATCAGCTACATGGATATTGTTGAGAACAGCTACATGGAATATTGTTGAGATCTACACGGATATTGTTGAGATCAGCTACACGGATATTGTTGAGATCAGCTACATGGATATTGTTGAGATCAGCTACATGGATATTGTTGAGATCAGCTACATGGATATTGTTTATATCAGCTACATGGATATTGTTGAGATCAGCTACATGGATATTGTTTATATCAGCTACAAGGATATTGTATATATCAGCTACACGGATATTGTTGAGATCAGCTACATGGATATTGTTTATATCAGCTACACGGATATTGTTGAGATCTACACGGATATTGTTGAGGTCAGCTACACGGATATTGTTGAGATCAGCTACACGGATATTGTTGAGATCAGCTACACGGATATTGTTGAGATCAGCTACACGGATATTGTTGAGATCAGCTACACGGATATTGTTGAGATCAGCTACACGGATATTGTTGATATCAGCTACACGGATACTGTTAAGACCTACACGGTTATTGTTGAGATCAGCTACACGGATATTGTTTATATCAGCTACACGGATATTGTTTATATCAGCTACACGGATATTGTTGAGATCAGCTACACGGATATTGTTGAGATCTACACGGATATTGTTGAGATCTACACGGATATTGTTGAGATCAGCTACATGGATATTGTTGAGATCAGCTACACGGATATTGTTTATATCAGCTACACGGATATTGTTGAGATCAGCTACACGGATATTGTTGAGATCTACACGGATATTGTTGAGATCTACACGGATATTGTTGAGATCAGCTACATGGATATTGTTGAGATCAGCTACACGGATATTGTTGAGATCTACACGGATATTGTTGAGATCAGCTACACGGATATTATTTATATCAGCTACACGGATATTGTTGAGATCTACACGTATATTGTTGATATCAGCTACACGGATATTGTTAAGACCTACACGGTTATTGTTGAGATCAGCTACACGGATATTGTTTATATCAGCTACACGGATATTGTTGAGATCAGCTACACGGATATTGTTGAGATCAGCTACACGGATATTGTTGAGATCAGCTACATGAATATTGTTTATATCAGCTACACGGATATTGTTGAGATCAGATACATGGATATTGTTTATATCAGCTACACGGATATTGTTGAGATCAGCTACACAGATATTGTTGATATCAGCTACACGGATATTGTTAAGATCTACACGTATATTGTTGATATCAGGTACACGGATATTGTTGAGATCAGCTACACGGATATTGTTTATATCAGCTACACGGATATTGTTGAGATCAGCTACACGGATATTGTTTATATCAGCTACACGGATATTGTTGAGATCAGCTATACAGATATTGTTGAGATTAGCTACACGGATATTGTTTATATCAGCTACACGGATATTGTTGAGAGCAGCTACACGGATATTGTTGAGATCTACACGGATATTGTTGAGATCAGCTACACGGATATTGTTGAGATCTACACGGATATTGTTTATATCAGCTACACGATATTGTTGAGATCATCTACATGGATATTGTTGAGATCTACACGGATATTGTTGAGATCAGCTACACGGATATTGTTGAGATCAGCTACACGGATATTGTTGAGATCAGCTACATAGATATTGTTGAGATCAGCTACACGGATATTGTTGAGATCAGCTACACGGATATTGTTTATATCAGCTACATGGAAATTGTTGAGATCAGCTACATGGATTTTGTTGAGATCTGCTACATGGATATTGTTTATATCAGCTACACGGATATTGTTGAGATCAGCTACACGGATATTGTTTATATCAGCTACACGAATATTGTTTATAACAGCTACACGGATATTGTTGTGATCAGCTACACGGATATTGTTGAGATCAGCTACATGGATATTATTGAGATCAGCTACACGGATATTGTAGAGATCAGCTACATGGATATTGTTGAGAACAGCTACATGGAATATTGTTGAGATCTACACGGATATTGTTGAGATCAGCTACACGGATATTGTTGAGATCAGCTACATGGATATTGTTGAGATCAGCTACATGGATATTGTTGAGATCAGCTACATGGATATTGTTTATATCAGCTACATGGATATTGTTGAGATCAGCTACATGGATATTGTTTATATCAGCTACAAGGATATTGTATATATCAGCTACACGGATATTGTTGAGATCAGCTACATGGATATTGTTTATATCAGCTACACGGATATTGTTGAGATCTACACGGATATTGTTGAGGTCAGCTACACGGATATTGTTGAGATCAGCTACACGGATATTGTTGAGATCAGCTACACGGATATTGTTGAGATCAGCTACACGGATATTTTTGAGATCATCTACATGGATATTGTTTATATCAGCTGCACGGATATTGTTGAGATCTACACGGATATTGTTGAGATCTACACGGATATTGTTGAGAACAGCTACATGGATATTGTTGAGATCAGCTACACGGATATTGTTGAGATCTACACAGATATTGTTGAGATCAGCTACACGGATATTGTTGAGATCTACACGGATATTGTTGATATCAGCTACACGGATATTGTTTATATCAGCTACACGGATATTGTTGAGATCTACACAGATATTGTTGAGATCAGCTACACGGATATTGTTGAGATTAGCTACACGGATATTGTTGAGATCTACACAGATATTGTTGATATCAGCTACACGGATATTGTTTATATCAGCTACACGGATACTGTTAAGACCTACACGGTTATTGTTGAGATCAGCTACACGGATATTGTTGAGATCAGCTACACGGATATTGTTGAGATCAGCTACATGAATATTGTTTATATCAGCTACACGGATATTGTTGAGATCAGCTACATGGATATTGTTTATATCAGCTACACGGATATTGTTGAGATCAGCTACACGGATATTGTTGATATCAGCTACACGGATATTGTTAAGATCTACACGTATATTGTTGATATCAGGTACACGGATATTGTTGAGATCAGCTACACGGATATTGTTTATATCAGCTACACGGATATTGTTGAGATCAGCTACACGGATATTGTTTATATCAGCTACACGGATATTGTTGAGATCAGCTATACAGATATTGTTGAGATTAGCTACACGGATATTGTTTATATCAGCTACACGGATATTGTTGAGAGCAGCTACACGGATATTGTTGAGATCTACACGGATATTGTTGACATCAGCTACACGGATATTGTTGAGATCTACACGGATATTGTTTATATCAGCTACACGATATTGTTGAGATCATCTACATGGATATTGTTGAGATCTACACGGATATTGTTGAGATCAGCTACACGGATATTGTTGAGATCAGCTACACGGATATTGTTGAGATCAGCTACACGGATATTTTTGAGATCTACACGGATATTGTTTATATCAGCTACACGATATTGTTGAGATCATCTACATGGATATTGTTGAGATCTACACGGATATTGTTGAGATCAGCTACACGGATATTGTTGAGATCAGCTACACGGATATTGTTGAGATCAGCTACATAGATATTGTTGAGATCAGCTACACGGATATTGTTGAGATCAGCTACACGGATATTGTTTATATCAGCTACATGGAAATTGTTGAGATCAGCGACATGGATTTTGTTGAGATCTGCTACATGGATATTGTTTATATCAGCTACACGGATATTGTTGAGATCAGCTACACGGATATTGTTTATATCAGCTACACGAATATTGTTTATAACAGCTACACGGATATTGTTGTGATCAGCTACACGGATATTGTTGAGATCTACACGGATATTGTTGAGAGCAGCTACACGGATATTGTTGAGATCTACACGGATATTGTTGACATCAGCTACACGGATATTGTTGAGATCAGCTACACGGATATTGTTGAGATCAGCTACATGGATATTATTGAGATCAGCTACACGGATATTGTTGAGATCAGCTACATGGATATTGTTGAGAACAGCTACATGGAATATTGTTGAGATCTACACGGATATTGTTGAGATCAGCTACACGGATATTGTTGAGATCAGCTACATGGATATTGTTGAGATCAGCTACATGGATATTGTTGAGATCAGCTACATGGATATTGTTTATATCAGCTACATGGATATTGTTGAGATCAGCTACATGGATATTGTTTATATCAGCTACAAGGATATTGTATATATCAGCTACACGGATATTGTTGAGATCAGCTACATGGATATTGTTTATATCAGCTACACGGATATTGTTGAGATCTACACGGATATTGTTGAGGTCAGCTACACGGATATTGTTGAGATCAGCTACACGGATATTGTTGAGATCAGCTACACGGATATTGTTGAGATCAGCTACACGGATATTTTTGAGATCATCTACATGGATATTGTTTATATCAGCTGCACGGATATTGTTGAGATCTACACGGATATTGTTGAGATCTACACGGATATTGTTGAGAACAGCTACATGGATATTGTTGAGATCAGCTACACGGATATTGTTGAGATCTACACAGATATTGTTGAGATCAGCTACACGGATATTGTTGAGATCTACACGGATATTGTTGAGATCAGCTACATGAATATTGTTGAGAACAGCTACATGGATATTGTTGAGATCAGCTACACGGATATTGTTGAGATCAGCTACACGGATATTGTTGAGATCAGCTACATGAATATTGTTTATATCAGCTACACGGATATTGTTTATATCAGCTACACGGATATTGTTGAGATCAGCTACACGGATATTGTTGAGATCAGCTACATGAATATTGTTTATATCAGCTACACGGATATTGTTGAGATCAGCTACATGGATATTGTTTATATCAGCTACACGGATATTGTTGAGATCAGCTACACGGATATTGTTGATATCAGCTACACGGATATTGTTAAGATCTACACGTATATTGTTGATATCAGGTACACGGATATTGTTGAGATCAGCTACACGGATATTGTTTATATCAGCTACACGGATATTGTTGAGATCAGCTACACGGATATTGTTTATATCAGCTACACGGATATTGTTGAGATCAGCTATACAGATATTGTTGAGATTAGCTACACGGATATTGTTTATATCAGCTACACGGATATTGTTGAGAGCAGCTACACGGATATTGTTGAGATCTACACGGATATTGTTGACATCAGCTACACGGATATTGTTGAGATCTACACGGATATTGTTTATATCAGCTACACGATATTGTTGAGATCATCTACATGGATATTGTTGAGATCTACACGGATATTGTTGAGATCAGCTACACAGATATTGTTGAGATCAGCTACACGGATATTGTTGAGATCAGCTACACGGATATTTTTGAGATCTACACGGATATTGTTTATATCAGCTACACGATATTGTTGAGATCATCTACATGGATATTGTTGAGATCTACACGGATATTGTTGAGATCAGCTACACGGATATTGTTGAGATCAGCTACACGGATATTGTTGAGATCAGCTACATAGATATTGTTGAGATCAGCTACACGGATATTGTTGAGATCAGCTACACGGATATTGTTTATATCAGCTACATGGAAATTGTTGAGATCAGCGACATGGATTTTGTTGAGATCTGCTACATGGATATTGTTTATATCAGCTACACGGATATTGTTGAGATCAGCTACACGGATATTGTTTATATCAGCTACACTAATATTGTTTATAACAGCTACATGGATATTGTTGTGATCAGCTACACGGATATTGTTGAGATCTACACGGATATTGTTGAGAGCAGCTACACGGATATTGTTGAGATCTACACGGATATTGTTGACATCAGCTACACGGATATTGTTGAGATCTACACGGATATTGTTTATATCAGCTACACGATATTGTTGAGATCATCTACATGGATATTGTTGAGATCTACACGGATATTGTTGAGATCAGCTACACGGATATTGTTGAGATCAGCTACACGGATATTGTTGAGATCAGCTACACGGATATTTTTGAGATCTACACGGATATTGTTTATATCAGCTACACGATATTGTTGAGATCATCTACATGGATATTGTTGAGATCTACACGGATATTGTTGAGATCAGCTACACGGATATTGTTGAGATCAGCTACACGGATATTGTTGAGATCAGCTACATAGATATTGTTGAGATCAGCTACACGGATATTGTTGAGATCAGCTACACGGATATTGTTTATATCAGCTACATGGAAATTGTTGAGATCAGCGACATGGATTTTGTTGAGATCTGCTACATGGATATTGTTTATATCAGCTACACGGATATTGTTGAGATCAGCTACACGGATATTGTTTATATCAGCTACACGAATATTGTTTATAACAGCTACACGGATATTGTTGTGATCAGCTACACGGATATTGTTGAGATCAGCTACATGGATATTATTGAGATCAGCTACACGGATATTGTTGAGATCAGCTACATGGATATTGTTGAGAACAGCTACATGGAATATTGTTGAGATCTACACGGATATTGTTGAGATCAGCTACACGGATATTGTTGAGATCAGCTACATGGATATTGTTGAGATCAGCTACATGGATATTGTTGAGATCAGCTACATGGATATTGTTTATATCCGCTACATGGATATTGTTGAGATCAGCAAAATGGATATTGTTTATATCAGCTACAAGGATATTGTATATATCAGCTACACGGATATTGTTGAGATCAGCTACATGGATATTGTTTATATCAGCTACACGGATATTGTTGAGATCTACACGGATATTGTTGAGGTCAGCTACACGGATATTGTTGAGATCAGCTACACGGATATTGTTGAGATCAGCTACACGGATATTGTTGAGATCAGCTACACGGATATTGTTGAGATCATCTACATGGATATTGTTTATATCAGCTGCACGGATATTGTTGAGATCTACACGGATATTGTTGAGATCTACACGGATATTGTTGAGATCAGCTACATGGATATTGTTGAGATCAGCTACACGGATATTGTTGAGATCTACACGGATATTGTTGAGATCAGATACACGTATATTGTTGAGATTTACACGTATATTGTTGATATCAGCTACACGGATATTGTTGAGACCTACACGGATATTGTTGAGATCAGATACACGGATATTGTTTATATCAGCTACACGGAAGGACGCACAACACACCCCGAGAATCAGCAACACGGGTATTGTTGAGATCAGCTACACGGATATTGTTGAGATCAGCTACACGGATATTGTTGAGATCAGCTACATGAATATTGTTTATATCAGCTACACGGATATTGTTGAGATCAGCTACACGGATATTGTTGAGATCAGCTACACGGATATTGTTGAGATCAGCTACACGGATATTGCTGATATCAGCTACACGGATATTGTTGAGATCTACACGGATATTGTTGAGATCAGCTACACGGATATTGTTGAGATCTACACGGATATTGTTGAGATCAGCTACACGGATATTGTTGAGATCAGCTACACTGATATTGTTGAGATCAGCTACACGGATATTGTTGAGATCAGCTACACGGATATTGTTGAGATTTACACGGATATTGTTTATATCAGCTACACGGATATTGTTGAAATCTACACGGATATTGTTGAGATCAGCTACACGGATATTGTTGAGATCAGCTACACGGATATTGTTGAGATCTACACGGATATTGTTGACATCTACACGGATATTGTTGAGATCAGCTACACGGATATTGTTTATATCAGCTACACGGAAGGACGCACAACACACCCCCGAGAATCAGCAACACGGGTATTGTTGAGATCAGCTACACGGATATTGTTGAGATCAGCTACGCGGATATTGTTGAGATCAGCTACATGGATATTATTGAGATCAGCTACATAGATATTGTTGTGATCAGCTACACGGATATTGTTGAGATTAGCTACACGGATATTGTTTATATCAGCTACATGGAAATTGTTGAGATCAGCTACATGGATTTTGTTGAGATCTGCTACATGGATATTGTTTATATCAGCTACACGGATATTGTTAAGATCAGTTACACGGATATTGTTTATAACAGCTACATGAATATTGTTTATATCAGCTACACGGATATTGTTGAGATCAGCTACATGGATTGTGTTGAGATCTGCTACACGGATATTGTTGAGATCATCTACACGGATATGTTTAGATCAGCTACATGGATATTGTTGAGATCAGCTACATGGATATTGTTTATATCAGCTACACGGATATTGTTGAGATCAGCTACACGGATATTGTTTATATCAGCTACACGAATATTGTTTATATCAGCTACACGGATATTGTTGATCGGAGGACGGAAGGACGCACAACACACCCCCGAGAATCAGCAACACGGGTATTGTTGAGATCAGCTACACGGATATTGTTGAGATCAGCTACACGGATATTGTTCAGATCAGCTACATGGATATTATTGAGATCAGCTACACGGATATTGTTGACATCAGCTACATGGATATTGTTGAGAATAGCTACATGGATATTGTTGAGATCTACACGGATATTGTTGAGATCAGCTACACGGATATTGTTGAGATCAGCTACATGGATATTGTTGAGATCAGCTACATGGATATTGTTGAGATCAGCTACATAAATATTGTTTATATCAGCTCCATGGATATTGTTGAGATCAGCTACATGGATATTGTTTATATCAGCTACACGGATATTGTTGAGATCTACACGGATATTGTTGAGATCTACACGGATATTGTTGAGATAAGCAACAGGATATTGTTGAGATCAGCTACACGGATATTGTGAGATCTACACGGATATTGTTGAGATCAGCTACACGGATATTGTTGAGATCTACACGGATATTGTTGATATCAGCTACACGGATATTGTTTATATCAGCTACACGGATATTGTTGAGATCTACACGTATATTGTTGATATCAGCTACACGGATATTGTTGAGACCTACACGGATATTGTTGAGATCAGCTACACGGATATTGTTTATATCAGCTACACGGATATTGTTGAGATCAGCTACACGGATATTGTTGAGATCTACACGGATATTGTTGAGATCAGATACACGGATATTGTTAAGATGTACACGGATATTGTTGAGATCTACACGGATATTGTTGAAATCAGCTACACGGATATTGTTGAGATCTACACGGATATTGTAGAGATCAGCTACACGGATATTGTTTATATGAGCTACACGGATACTGTTGAGATTTACACGGATATTGTTGAGATCAGCTACACGGATATTGTTTATATCAGCTACACGGATATTGTTGAGATCAGCTACACGGATATTGTTGAGATCTGCTACACGGATATTGTTGAGATCAGCTACACGGATATTGTTGAGATCTACACGGATATTGTTGATATCAGCTACAAGGATATTGTTGAGATCTACACGGATATTGTTGAGATCAGCTACACGGATATTGTTGAGATATACACGGACATTGTTGAGAACAGCTACACGGATATTGTTAAGATCAGCTACAATGATATTGTTGAGATCAGCTACACGGATATTGTTGAGATCAACTACACGGATATTGTTGAGATCAGCTACACGGATATTGTTTATATCAGCTACACGGATATTGTTGAGATCAGCTACACGGATATTGTTGAGATCTACACGGATATTGTTGAGATCAGCTACACGGATATTGTTGAGATCAGCTACACGGATATTGTTGAGATCATCTACATGGATATTGTTTATATCAGCTACACGGATATTGTTGAGATCTACACGGATATTGTTGAGATCTACACGGATATTGTTGAGATAAGCAACATGGATATTGTTGAGATCAGCTACACGGATATTGTTGAGATCTACACGGATATTGTTGAGATCAGCTACACGGATATTGTTGAGATCTACACGGATATTGTTGATATCAGCTACACGGATATTGTTTATATCAGCTACACGGATATTGTTGAGATCTACACGTATATTGTTGATATCAGCTACACGGATATTGTTGAGACCTACACGGATATTGTTGAGATCAGCTACACGGATATTGTTTATATCAGCTACACGGATATTGTTGAGATCAGCTACATAGAAATTGTTGAGATCAGCTACACGGATATTGTTGAGATCAGCTACACTGATATTGTTGAGATCAGCAACACGGATATTGTTGAGATCTACACGGATATTGTTGAGATCAGATACACGGATATTGTTAAGATGTACACGGATATTGTTGAGATCTACACGGATATTGTTGAAATCAGCTACACGGATATTGTTGAGATCTACACGGATATTGTAGAGATCAGCTACACGGATATTGTTTATATGAGCTACACAGATACTGTTGAGATTTACACGGATATTGTTGAGATCAGCTACACGGATATTGTTTATATCAGCTACACGGATATTGTTGAGATCAGCTACACGGATATTGTTGAGATCAGCTACACGGATATTGTTGAGATCAGCTACACGGATATTGTTGAGATCTACACGGATATTGTTGATATCAGCTACAAGGATATTGTTGAGATCTACACGGATATTGTTGAGATCAGCTACACGGATATTGTTGAGATATACACGGACATTGTTGAGAACAGCTACACGGATATTGTTAAGATCAGCTACACTGATATTGTTGAGATCAGCTACACGGATATTGTTGAGATCAACTACACGGATATTGTTGAGATCAGCTACACGGATATTGTTGAGATCTACACGGATATTGTTGACATCTACACGGATATTGTTGAGATCAGCTACACGGATATTGTTTATATCAGCTACACGGATATTGTTGAGATCTACACGGATATTGTTGAGATCAGCTACACGGATATTGTTGAGATATACACGGACATTGTTGAGAACAGCTACACGGATATTGTTAAGATCAGCTACACTGATATTGTTGAGATCAGCTACACGGATATTGTTGAGATCAGCTACACGGATATTGTTGAGATCTACACGGATATTGTTGAGATCAGCAACACGGATATTGTTGAGATCAGCTACACAGATATTGTTGAGATCTACACGGATATTGTTGACATCTACACGGATATTGTTGAGATCAGCTACACGGATATTGTTTATATCAGCTACACGGATATTGTTGAGATCTACACGGATATTGTTGAGATCAGCTACACGGATATTGTTTAGATCTACACGGATATTGTTGATATCAGCTACACGGATATTGTTGAGATCTACACGGATATTGTTGATATCACATGCACGGATATTGTTGAGATCTACACGGATCTTGTTGAGATCAGCTACACGGATATTGTTTATATCAGCTACACGGATATTGTTGAGATCAGCTACACTGATATTGTTGAGATCTACACGGATATTGTTTATATCGGCTACACGGATATTGTTGAGATCAGCTACACGGATATTGTTGAGATCTACACGGATATTGTTTAGATCAGCTACACGGATATTGTTGAGATCAGCTACACGGATAATGTTTATATCAGCTACACGGATATTGTTGAGATCAGCTACACGGATATTGTTTATATCAGCTACACGGATATTGTTGAGATCAGCTATACAGATATTGTTCAGATTAGCTACACGGATATTGTTTATATCAGCTACACGGGTATTGTTGAGAGCAGCTACACGGATATTGTTGAGATCTACACGGATATTGTTGAGATCAGCTACATGGATATTGTTGAGATCTACACGGATAATGTTTATATCAGGTACACGGATATTGTTGAGATCTACACGGATATTGTTGAGATCAGCTACACGGATATTGTTTATATCAGCTACACGGATATTGTTGAGATCATCTACATGGATATTGTTGAGATCAACACGGATATTGTTGAGATCAGCTACACGGATATTGTTGAGATCAGCTACACGGATATTGTTGAGATCAGCTACAGGATATTGTTGAGATCAGCTACATGGATATTGTTGAGATCAGCTACATGGATATTGTTGAGATCAGCTACATGGATATTGTTTATATCAGCTACATGAATATTGTTGAGATCAGCTACATGGATATTGTTGAGATCAGCTACATGGATATTGTTGAGTTCAGCTACATAGATTTTGTCGAGATCAGCTATACGGATATTGTTGAGATTAGCTACAAGGATATTGTTGAGCTTAGCTACAAGAATATTGTTGAGATTAACTACACGGATATTGTTGATATTAGCTACAAGGATATTGTTGAGATTAGCTACACGGATATTGTTGAGGTTAGCTACAAGGATATTGTTGAGGTTAGCTACACGGATATTGTTGATATTAGCTACACGGATATTGTTGAGGTTAGCTACATGGACATTGTTGCGGTTAGCTACACGGATATTGTTGAGATCTACACGGATATTGTTGAGATCAGCTACACGGATATTGTTGAGATCAGCTACACGGATATTATTGAGATCGCTACATAGACATTGTTGAGATCAGCTACACGGATATTGTTGAGATCAGCTACACGGATATTGTTGAGATCCGCTACATAGACATTGTTGAGATCAGATACACGGATATTGTTGAGATCAGCTACATGGATATTGTTGAGATCAGCTACATATATATTGTTGATATCAGCTACACCGATATTGTTGAGATCAGCTACACGTATATTGTTGAGATCAGCTACATAGATATTGTTGAGATCAGATACTTGGATATTGTTGAGATCAGCTACATGAATATTGTTTATATCAGCTACACGAATATTGTTTATATTAGCTACACGGATATTGTTGAGATCAGCTACATAGATATTGTTGAGATCAGCTACATGGATATTGTTGATATCTGCTACACGGATATTGTTGATATCAGCTACACGGATATTGTTGAGATCAGCTACACGGATAATGTTGAGATCAGCTACATGAATATTGTTTATATCAGCAACACGAATATTGTTTATATCAGCTACACGGATATTATTGAGATCAGCTACATAGATATTGTTGAGATCAGGTACATGGATATTGTTTATATCAGCTACACGGATATTGTTTATATCAGCTACACGGATATTGTTGAGATCAGCTACATAGATATTGTTGAGATCAGCTACATGGATATTGTTTATATCAGCTATACGGATATTGTTGAGATCAGCTACACGGATATTGTTGAGATCAGCTACACGGATATTGTTTATATCAGCTACACGGATTTTGTTGAGATCAGCTACACGGATATTGTTGAGATCAGCTACACGGATATTGTTCAGGTTAGCTACACGGACATTGTTGAGGTTAGCTACACGGAAATTGTTAAGATCAGTCACACGGATATTTTTGAGATCAGCTGCAAGGATATTGTTGAGATTAGCTACATGGATATTGTTGAGTTCAGCTACATAGATTTTGTCGAGATCAGCTATACGGATATTGTTGAGATTAGCTACAAGGATATTGTTGAGCTTAGCTACAAGAATATTGTTGAGATTAACTACACGGATATTGTTGATATTAGCTACAAGGATATTGTTGAGATTAGCTACACGGATATTGTTGAGGTTAGCTACAAGGATATTGTTGAGGTTAGCTACACGGATATTGTTGAGATTAGCTACACGGATATTGTTGAGGTTAGCTACATGGACATTGTTGCGGTTAGCTACACGGATATTGTTGAGATCTACACGGATATTGTTGAGATCAGCTACACGGATATTGTTGAGATCAGCTACACGGATATTATTGAGATCCGCTACATAGACATTGTTGAGATCAGCTACACGGATATTGTTGAGATCAGCTACACGGATATTGTTGAGATCCGCTACATAGACATTGTTGAGATCAGATACACGGATATTGTTGAGATCAGCTACATGGATATTGTTGAGATCAGCTACATATATATTGTTGATATCAGCTACACCGATATTGTTGAGATCAGCTACACGTATTGTTGAGATCAGCTACATAGATATTGTTGAGATCAGCTACACGGATATTGTTGAGATCAGCTACATGAATATTGTTTATATCAGCTACACGAATATTGTTTATATCAGCTACACGGATATTGTTGAGATCAGCTACATAGATATTGTTGAGATCAGCTACATGGATATTGTTGATATTTGCTACACGGATATTGTTGATATCAGCTACACGGATATTGTTGAGATCAGCTACACGGATAATGTTGAGATCAGCTACATGAATATTGTTTATATCAGCTACACGAATATTGTTTATATCAGTTACACGGATATTATTGAGATCAGCTACATAGATATTGTTGAGATCAGGTACATGGATATTGTTTATATCAGCTACACGGATATTGTATATATCAGCTACACGGATATTGTTGAGATCAGCTACATAGATATTGTTGAGATCAGCTACATGGATATTGTTTATATCAGCTATACGGATATTGTTGAGATCAGCTACACGGATATTGTTGAGATCAGCTACACGGATATTGTTTATATCAGCTACACGGATTTTGTTGAGATCAGCTACACGGATATTGTTGAGATCAGCTACACGAATATTGTTGAGATCAGCTACATGGATATTTTCGAGATCAGCTACACGGATATTGTTCAGGTTAGCTACACGGACATTGTTGAGGTTAGCTACACGGAAATTGTAAGATCAGTTACACGGATATTTTTTAGATCAGCTGCAAGGATATTGTTGAGATTAGCTACATGGATATTGTTGAGATTAGCTACACGGATATTGTTGAGATTAGCTACAAGGATATTGTTGAAATCTACTACACGGATATTGTTGAGATCACCTATACAGATATTGTTGAGATCTACTACACGGATATTGTTGAGATTAGCTACAAGGATATTGTTGAGATCAGCTACACGGATATTGTTGAGATCAGCTATACAGATACTGTTGAGATCAGCTATACAGATATTGTTGAGATCAGCTATACAGATATTGTTGAGATCAGCTATACAGATATTGTTGAGATCAGCTATACATATATTGTTGAGATCAGCTATACAAGTATTGTTGAGATCAGCTATATAGATATTATTGAGATCATCTACACGAATATTGATGAGATCAGCTATATAGATATTGTTGAGATTAGCTATATAGATATTATTGAGATCAGCTACACGAATATTGTTGAGATCAGCTATATAGATATTGTTGAGATCAGCTACATGGATATTGTTGAGATCTACTACACGGTTATTGTTGAGATCAGCTACATGGATATTGTTTATATCAGCTACACAGATATTGTTGAGATCATCTACATGGATATTGTTTATATCATATACACGGATATTGTTGAGATCATCTACATGGATATTGTTTATATCAGCTACACGGATATTGTTGAGATATACACGGATATTGTTGAGATCAGCTACACGGATATTGTTGAGATCAGCTACACGGATATTGTTGAGATCAGCTACATGGATATTGTTGAGATCTACTACACAGTTATTGTTGAGATCAGCTACATGGATATTGTTGAGATCAACTACACGGATATTGTTGAGATCAGCTACACGGATATTGTTTATATCAGCTACACGGATATTGTTGAGATCAGCTACACGGATATTGTTGAGATCTACACGGATATTGTTGAGATCAGCTACACGGATATTGTTGAGATCAGCTACACGGATATTGTTGAGATCATCTACATGGATATTGTTTATATCAGCTACACGGATATTGTTGAGATCTTCACGGATATTGTTGAGATCTACACGGATATTGTTGAGATAAGCAACATGGATATTGTTGAGATCAGCTACACGGATATTGTTGAGATCTACACGGATATTGTTGAGATCAGCTACACGGATATTGTTGAGATCTACACGGATATTGTTGATATCAGCTACACGGATATTGTTTATATCAGCTACACGGATATTGTTGAGATCTACACGTATATTGTTGATATCAGCTACACGGATATTGTTGAGACCTACACGGATATTGTTGAGATCAGCTACACGGATATTGTTTATATCAGCTACACGGATATTGTTGAGATCAGCTACATAGAAATTGTTGAGATCAGCTACACGGATATTGTTGAGATCAGCTACACTGATATTGTTGAGATCAGCTACACGGATATTGTTGAGATCTACACGGATATTGTTGAGATCAGATACACGGATATTGTTAAGATGTACACGGATATTGTTGAGATCTACACGGATATTGTTGAAATCAGCTACACGGATATTGTTGAGATCTACACGGATATTGTAGAGATCAGCTACACGGATATTGTTTATATGAGCTACACAGATACTGTTGAGATTTACACGGATATTGTTGAGATCAGCTACACGGATATTGTTTATATCAGCTACACGGATATTGTTGAGATCAGCTACACGGATATTGTTGAGATCAGCTACACGGATATTGTTGAGATCAGCTACACGGATATTGTTGAGATCTACACGGATATTGTTGATATCAGCTACAAGGATATTGTTGAGATCTACACGGATATTGTTGAGATCAGCTACACGGATATTGTTGAGATATACACGGACATTGTTGAGAACAGCTACACGGATATTGTTAAGATCAGCTACACTGATATTGTTGAGATCAGCTACACGGATATTGTTGAGATCAACTACACGGATATTGTTGAGATCAGCTACACGGATATTGTTGAGATCTACACGGATATTGTTGACATCTACACGGATATTGTTGAGATCAGCTACACGGATATTGTTTATATCAGCTACACGGATATTGTTGAGATCTACACGGATATTGTTGAGATCAGCTACACGGATATTGTTGAGATATACACGGACATTGTTGAGAACAGCTACACGGATATTGTTAAGATCAGCTACACTGATATTGTTGAGATCAGCTACACGGATATTGTTGAGATCAGCTACACGGATATTGTTGAGATCTACACGGATATTGTTGAGATCAGCAACACGGATATTGTTGAGATCAGCTACACAGATATTGTTGAGATCTACACGGATATTGTTGACATCTACACGGATATTGTTGAGATCAGCTACACGGATATTGTTTATATCAGCTACACGGATATTGTTGAGATCTACACGGATATTGTTGAGATCAGCTACACGGATATTGTTTAGATCTACACGGATATTGTTGATATCAGCTACACGGATATTGTTGAGATCTACACGGATATTGTTGATATCACATGCACGGATATTGTTGAGATCTACACGGATCTTGTTGAGATCAGCTACACGGATATTGTTTATATCAGCTACACGGATATTGTTGAGATCAGCTACACTGATATTGTTGAGATCTACACGGATATTGTTTATATCGGCTACACGGATATTGTTGAGATCAGCTACACGGATATTGTTGAGATCTACACGGATATGTTTAGATCAGCTACACGGATATTGTTGAGATCAGCTACACGGATAATGTTTATATCAGCTACACGGATATTGTTGAGATCAGCTACACGGATATTGTTTATATCAGCTACACGGATATTGTTGAGATCAGCTATACAGATATTGTTCAGATTAGCTACACGGATATTGTTTATATCAGCTACACGGGTATTGTTGAGAGCAGCTACACGGATATTGTTGAGATCTACACGGATATTGTTGAGATCAGCTACATGGATATTGTTGAGATCTACACGGATAATGTTTATATCAGGTACACGGATATTGTTGAGATCTACACGGATATTGTTGAGATCAGCTACACGGATATTGTTTATATCAGCTACACGGATATTGTTGAGATCATCTACATGGATATTGTTGAGATCAACACGGATATTGTTGAGATCAGCTACACGGATATTGTTGAGATCAGCTACACGGATATTGTTGAGATCAGCTACAGGATATTGTTGAGATCAGCTACATGGATATTGTTGAGATCAGCTACATGGATATTGTTGAGATCAGCTACATGGATATTGTTTATATCAGCTACATGAATATTGTTGAGATCAGCTACATGGATATTGTTGAGATCAGCTACATGGATATTGTTGAGTTCAGCTACATAGATTTTGTCGAGATCAGCTATACGGATATTGTTGAGATTAGCTACAAGGATATTGTTGAGCTTAGCTACAAGAATATTGTTGAGATTAACTACACGGATATTGTTGATATTAGCTACAAGGATATTGTTGAGATTAGCTACACGGATATTGTTGAGGTTAGCTACAAGGATATTGTTGAGGTTAGCTACACGGATATTGTTGATATTAGCTACACGGATATTGTTGAGGTTAGCTACATGGACATTGTTGCGGTTAGCTACACGGATATTGTTGAGATCTACACGGATATTGTTGAGATCAGCTACACGGATATGTTGAGATCAGCTACACGGATATTATTGAGATCCGCTACATAGACATTGTTGAGATCAGCTACACGGATATTGTTGAGATCAGCTACACGGATATTGTTGAGATCCGCTACATAGACATTGTTGAGATCAGATACACGGATATTGTTGAGATCAGCTACATGGATATTGTTGAGATCAGCTACATATATATTGTTGATATCAGCTACACCGATATTGTTGAGATCAGCTACACGTATATTGTTGAGATCAGCTACATAGATATTGTTGAGATCAGATACTTGGATATTGTTGAGATCAGCTACATGAATATTGTTTATATCAGCTACACGAATATTGTTTATATTAGCTACACGGATATTGTTGAGATCAGCTACATAGATATTGTTGAGATCAGCTACATGGATATTGTTGATATCTGCTACACGGATATTGTTGATATCAGCTACACGGATATTGTTGAGATCAGCTACACGGATAATGTTGAGATCAGCTACATGAATATTGTTTATATCAGCAACACGAATATTGTTTATATCAGCTACACGGATATTATTGAGATCAGCTACATAGATATTGTTGAGATCAGGTACATGGATATTGTTTATATCAGCTACACGGATATTGTTTATATCAGCTACACGGATATTGTTGAGATCAGCTACATAGATATTGTTGAGATCAGCTACATGGATATTGTTTATATCAGCTATACGGATATTGTTGAGATCAGCTACACGGATATTGTTGAGATCAGCTACACGGATATTGTTTATATCAGCTACACGGATTTTGTTGAGATCAGCTACACGGATATTGTTGAGATCAGCTACACGGATATTGTTCAGGTTAGCTACACGGACATTGTTGAGGTTAGCTACACGGAAATTGTTAAGATCAGTCACACGGATATTTTTGAGATCAGCTGCAAGGATATTGTTGAGATTAGCTACATGGATATTGTTGAGTTCAGCTACATAGATTTTGTCGAGATCAGCTATACGGATATTGTTGAGATTAGCTACAAGGATATTGTTGAGCTTAGCTACAAGAATATGTGTGAGATTAACTACACGGATATTGTTGATATTAGCTACAAGGATATTGTTGAGATTAGCTACACGGATATTGTTGAGGTTAGCTACAAGGATATTGTTGAGGTTAGCTACACGGATATTGTTGAGATTAGCTACACGGATATTGTTGAGGTTAGCTACATGGACATTGTTGCGGTTAGCTACACGGATATTGTTGAGATCTACACGGATATTGTGAGATCAGCTACACGGATATTGTTGAGATCAGCTACACGGATATTATTGAGATCCGCTACATAGACATTGTTGAGATCAGCTACACGGATATTGTTGAGATCAGCTACACGGATATTGTTGAGATCCGCTACATAGACATTGTTGAGATCAGATACACGGATATTGTTGAGATCAGCTACATGGATATTGTTGAGATCAGCTACATATATATTGTTGATATCAGCTACACCGATATTGTTGAGATCAGCTACACGTATATTGTTGAGATCAGCTACATAGATATTGTTGAGATCAGCTACACGGATATTGTTGAGATCAGCTACATGAATATTGTTTATATCAGCTACACGAATATTGTTTATATCAGCTACACGGATATTGTTGAGATCAGCTACATAGATATTGTTGAGATCAGCTACATGGATATTGTTGATATTTGCTACACGGATATTGTTGATATCAGCTACACGGATATTGTTGAGATCAGCTACACGGATAATGTTGAGATCAGCTACATGAATATTGTTTATATCAGCTACACGAATATTGTTTATATCAGTTACACGGATATTATTGAGATCAGCTACATAGATATTGTTGAGATCAGGTACATGGATATTGTTTATATCAGCTACACGGATATTGTATATATCAGCTACACGGATATTGTTGAGATCAGCTACATAGATATTGTTGAGATCAGCTACATGGATATTGTTTATATCAGCTATACGGATATTGTTGAGATCAGCTACACGGATATTGTTGAGATCAGCTACACGGATATTGTTTATATCAGCTACACGGATTTTGTTGAGATCAGCTACACGGATATTGTTGAGATCAGCTACACGAATATTGTTGAGATCAGCTACATGGATATTTTCGAGATCAGCTACACGGATATTGTTCAGGTTAGCTACACGGACATTGTTGAGGTTAGCTACACGGAAATTGTTAAGATCAGTTACACGGATATTTTTTAGATCAGCTGCAAGGATATTGTTGAGATTAGCTACATGGATATTGTTGAGATTAGCTACACGGATATTGTTGAGATTAGCTACAAGGATATTGTTGAAATCTACTACACGGATATTGTTGAGATCACCTATACAGATATTGTTGAGATCTACTACACGGATATTGTTGAGATTAGCTACAAGGATATTGTTGAGATCAGCTACACGGATATTGTTGAGATCAGCTATACAGATACTGTTGAGATCAGCTATACAGATATTGTTGAGATCAGCTATACAGATATTGTTGAGATCAGCTATACAGATATTGTTGAGATCAGCTATACATATATTGTTGAGATCAGCTATACAAGTATTGTTGAGATCAGCTATATAGATATTATTGAGATCATCTACACGAATATTGATGAGATCAGCTATATAGATATTGTTGAGATTAGCTATATAGATATTATTGAGATCAGCTACACGAATATTGTTGAGATCAGCTATATAGATATTGTTGAGATCAGCTACATGGATATTGTTGAGATCTACTACACGGTTATTGTTGAGATCAGCTACATGGATATTGTTTATATCAGCTACACAGATATTGTTGAGATCATCTACATGGATATTGTTTATATCATATACACGGATATTGTTGAGATCATCTACATGGATATTGTTTATATCAGCTACACGGATATTGTTGAGATATACACGGATATTGTTGAGATCAGCTACACGGATATTGTTGAGATCAGCTACACGGATATTGTTGAGATCAGCTACATGGATATGTTGAGATCTACTACACAGTTATTGTTGAGATCAGCTACATGGATATTGTTGAGATCTACTACACAGTTATTGTTGAGATCAGCTACATGGATATTGTTGAGATCAGCTACATGTATATTGTTGAGATCTACTACACGGTTATTGTTGAGATCAGCTACATGGATATTGTTGAGATCTACTACACAGTTATTGTTGAGATCAGCTACATGGATATTGTTGAGATCTACTACACAGTTATTGTTGAGATCCACTACACAGTTATTGTTGAGATCAGCTACATGGATATTGTTGAGATCAGCTACATGTATATTGTTGAGATCTACTACACGGTTATTGTTGAGATCAGTTACATGGATATAGTTGAGATCTACTACACAGTTATTGTTGAGATCAGCTACATGGATATTGTTGAGATCTACTACACAGTTATTGTGGAGATCTACTACACAGTTATTGTTGAGATCAGGTACATGGATATTGTTGAGATCTACTACACAGTTATTGTTGAGATCAGCTACATGGATATTGTTGAGATCTACTACACGGTTATTGTTGAGATCAGCTACATAGATATTGTTGAGAGCAACTACATAGATATTGTTGAGATCAGCTACATGGATATTGTTGTGATCTACTACACGGTTATTGTTGAGATCAGCTACATAGATATTTTTGAGGTCAGCTACATAGATATTGTTGAGATCAGCTACATAGATATTGTTGAGATCAGCTACATAGATATTGTTGAGATCAGCTACATAGATATTGTTGAGTTCAGCTACATAGATATTGTTGAGATCAGCTACATAGATATTGTTGAGATCTACCTCACGGTTATTGTTGAGATCTACTACACGGATATTGTTGAGATCAGCTACATGGATATTGTTGAGATCAGCTACACGAATATTGTTGAGATCTACTACACGGATATTGTTGAGATCAGCTACATGGATATTGTTGAGATCTACTTCACGAATATTGTTGAGATCAGCTACATGGATATTGTTGAGATCTACTACACGGATATTGTTGAGATCTACTACACGGATATTGTTGAGATCTACTACACGAATATTGTTGAGATCAGCTACACGAATATTGTTGAGATCTACTACACGGATATTGTTGAGATCTACTACACGGATATTGTTAAGATCTAATACACGAATATTGTTGAGATCAGCTACACGGATATTGTTGAGATCTATCTATTGACCTTTCGAGCCGTAACCGGCCCATAGGGCGTAGACCAAGATACACCTTCTCCTATATGAATTTTTTGTTCTAGCAGTTTTCTTTTAAAGATATTTTATCAAATCTCGCCATCTGTCTCTGTTCTGTGCAAGCAGTTCTATCTCATTGAGGGAGCCGATTCCTGCTGCTCTTGCCTCTCTCATCAATGTTCTTCTCAGTGTCTCCCTGGGTCTTCCTCTTTTTCTTTTACCTGTTGTTTCCATATGAGGGCTTGCTTTGCTATTCGATTATTATCTCTTCTCATCACATGTCCAACGTATGACCATCGTCTTTTCTTTATTACTGAAGATATTAGTGGTTGATTGGCGATTTCTCTAATTTCCTCGTTTGTTTTGAATTCGTTCCATTCTATACCAAGTTGTTGAGATCTACTACATGGATATTGTTGAGATCTACTACACGGTTATTGTTTAGATCTACTACACGAATATTGTTGAGATCTACTACACGAATATTGTTGAGATCTACTACACGGTTATTGTTGAGATCTACTACACGCATATTGTTGAGATCTACTACACGAATATTGTTGAGATCTACTACACAGTTATTGTTGAGATCTACTACACGGATATTGTTGAGATCTACTACACGGTTATTGTTGAGATCTACTACACGAATATTGTTGAGATCTACTACACGAATATTGTTGTGATCTACTACACGAATATTGTTGAGATCTACTACACGAATATTGTTGAGATCTACTACACGGTTATTGTTGAGATCTACTACACGGATATTGTTGAGATCTACTACACGGTTATTGTTGAGATCTACTACACGGTTATTGTTGAGATCTACTACACGAATATTGTTGTGATCTACTACACGGATATTGTTGAGATCTACTACACGGTTATTTTTGAGATCTACTACACGGTTATTGTTGAGATCTACTACGCGAATATTGTTGAGATCTACTACACGGATATTGTTGAGATCTACTACACGGATATTGTTGAGATCTACTACACGGTTATTGTTGAGATCTACTACACGAATATTGATGAGATCTACTACACGAATATTGTTGAGATCTTCTACACGAATATTGATGAGATCTACTACACGGATATTTTTGAGATCTACTACACGGGTATTGTTGAGATCTACTACACGAATATTGATGAGATCTACTACACGGATATTGTTGAGATCTACTACACGAATATTGTTGAGATCTACTACACGAATATTGTTGAGATCTACTACACGGTTATTGTTGAGATCTACTACACGCATATTGTTGAGATCTACTACACGAATATTGTTGAGATCTACTACACGGTTATTGTTGAGATCTACTACACGGATATTGTTGAGATCTACTACACGGTTATTGTTGAGATCTACTACACGAATATTGTTGAGATCTACTACACGAATATTGTTGTGATCTACTACACGAATATTGTTGAGATCTACTACACGAATATTGTTGAGATCTACTACACGGTTATTGTTGAGATCTACTACACGGATATTGTTGAGATCTACTACACGGTTATTGTTGAGATCTACTACACGGTTATTGTTGAGATCTACTACACGAATATTGTTGTGATCTACTACACGGATATTGTTGAGATCTACTACACGGTTATTTTTGAGATCTACTACACGGTTATTGTTGAGATCTACTACGCGAATATTGTTGAGATCTACTACACGGATATTGTTGAGATCTACTACACGGATATTGTTGAGATCTACTACACGGTTATTGTTGAGATCTACTACACGAATATTGATGAGCTCTACTACACGAATATTGTTGAGATCTTCTACACGAATATTGATGAGATCTACTACAGGGATATTTTTGAGATCTACTACACGGGTATTGTTGAGATCTACTATACGAATATTGATGAGATCTACTACACGGATATTGTTGAGATCTGCTACACGAATATTGTTGAGATCAGCTACACGGTTATTGTTGAGATCTACTACACGGTTATTGTTGAGATCTACTACACGGATATTGATGAGATCTACTACACGGATATTGATGAGATCTTCAACACGGGTATTAGGGAGCCGGCATAGCTCAGTGGTTAGTGAACTGGATTACAAAGGACAAGGGGTAGGGTGCGATCCAAACCGACGGTTTCCGGGTTCACCAGCCTTAAATGGGTACCGGATTTTTTAATGGGAAAGTAAAGCGACACGGTCGTAATACCGACCACATTACCTCGAAAATCATTCGGTGAAGGTCTGTAAAATGTATGGTCACTAACACCATATTCCCTATACACCACTGGCTCCCTATACACTGACGAGGCTCCTTACTTACTTACTTACTACACGGGTATTGTTGAGATCTACTACACGGGTATTTTTGAGATCAGCTACACGGGTATTATTGAGATCTATTACACGGATATTGTTGTGATCTACACATCTTGATAAGTATGTTCCTGCCTTTGCCCTTTCTTCTAATGAAGCCACCACCAATTCTGCCTTTCGCTACTTTGTCCTCTTGATCGCGACATACACACAAATACACCAATACACCGATACACAGATTGTGAACAATCGGTCACTGACTACAACAAAATGTTGCTATTGGTTTCAGCTCAGAAGCACGAACTCTGTCGCAACCAGTGAAGAACTTGAAAGGAAGGAACCTTTAGCTGACACAATCCCACAAGTATCTGCCTGCGGAGATGGAATCATCCGTCCTCAATTCCAGACTGCGACGTTTGTTTATTGTTAGCTTTGTATCTCTGGCGAATACCCGAGGGACTGAAATTTGTGTGAATGCAACCCATTTCCCTATTTTGTCACACCAACATGTGTGCACTCAGGTGTCTCGCGCCACACATGCAGATATTCTTCCACCTATTCTAGTACTCTCAGTTTCCTGTTATTGTCGACATTGTTGACTGTTTTTGGTTCATTTTTTACTAACAAATTTTTACAGGCAGCGGCCATTTTGGCATACTCTTTTCGATTTCAAACTGCCAAGGGTTCTTTAACGTGCGCGGAGTGTACACGTGGCCTCCTGTTTTTTTACCCTTTTCTCCGAGAGGGTTAAACATTGGAGCTCACTGCCCAATGCCATGGAATGATATGTGCAAGTACATCTGAGTCCCCTTGTAATCCCATGTACGGTACTCCATTTATCTAGTCTTTGAGAAAGTAGAACCGCTCTGATGTCAGTCAAAAATGTGATGTTCTTCTGTTTACTGTGAGTGTTCACAGAGCGGACGTGCCCAGCTTTTGATTTGGCTGTATTATATTGATGTGGGTGGTCAATGATACATGACCGTTCTCTGTCTGAAGATGGTGGTTTGCTTTCTTCTTTTTGAGTAGAAACGTTGTCGTGGTGGGTTGGCTTTGACATATATTTAACAAGTTCTCTCCCTGTTTTTCCCATGGCCCATTTATTCAGCCAATCTTCTCTACTGTTAGAGTTTATGATTTATTTGGCTGTGTTGAATGAATGTTTATGTATATCGATGTTAAATTGTGTCTGTCTGGATCCTCTCTTATCTAATGCACCTGCCCTATCATTTCCTGGTGTGTTGGAGTGTCCTGGTATCCATTGCATCATTAGCCTTATGTCATGTGCGTTAATAAAGTTATCTATATCTATTTCTTTAACATATTTCGAATATTTTTGTTTTAATGTTTCGTTATTAGTTTTGTGTGTGTGTTTTTCTTGTTTGTTCCTGCTGAAGGCCTATTGGGCCGAAACGTCGTTTAGTCTATGTCGTCCACTTATCACGTAAAGCTTCTAACATACCATTTGTTTGCATTTATTAATTTTTCCTCCTATCTATCACTATGGTGATCTGTGTGAGTTCTGGTTTTTATGTTACTTCGCAGAGTTTGCAGGGCAGATTTGGAAACTGTAGATGTGGCCGTTATTTCTTTTCTTTGATGGTATGGTATCAAGCACAGTGTTCAGATGGTACATTGCTGTTTATTTGGATATTATTTCTGATTCATAATTGTTGTAGATTTCACCGCTCGAGCCACATCTTTTTGCTGCTGTTCCATCTGGATAGTGTGTCAAAATTCCATATGAAACATTGAAAGTTGGCCTTGTGGCTGCACCATCAGTGTGTACACGTATCCAGCCATCTGGATAGTGTGTCAAAATTCGATATGAAACATTGAAAGTTGACCCTGTGGCTGCACCGTCAGTGTATACATGTATCCAGTCATCTGGATAAGTATGGATGGTTGTCCTTGCGACGGTTGTTATTAATTCAGGGTCCTGGTTTCTATCTGTTCTGTCATACATTACTCTGCAGTGTTCTGGGTTTATTATAATGTGCATTTGGTGACAGTTATTTGATGACAGTTCTTTGATGAGTCTTCATGTTTGTTGACGTTTCTCATGTATGTGGTATATCTCTTATATGTTCCTGACCAGCTGCAAAGTCGAGATCTACTTGAGTTTTTATTTTAGGAACCTACACATCCACTCATTTTTTTTGTTCGGATGGTCTTTCTCTAATCTTTTTTTGTCTTTAGCATAGCACCTTGGCGGCTTGCTCTCTCCTCATCTCTAAAGATTCTATATTGCAGCAGCGAATCTCATTGCACAACTGATGTTCCGTAGTGCACTGTTTTGTATCTTGTTACGTGTCTTGTGGGTTGTTTTCCTGTTAGTTTGACCCTAGAGTAAGTTACCATGTTCCAAAACAGAGCGTACATAATGCAGGTTTAGATTTCTAAGAGGTTATGAAATCAGGTAAGATTCGTATATTTTAGCTTTTCTGTCGATACATCATTAATCCGTCAGTAAAATATCCATGAAATATCTTCTGCATACACCTCTAGACGTCAACATTAATCATCGTCATCATTGAGTACAGTCTCTGCATCGAAGGTTGGCTACCATGGAGCGCCATTCCACTCTGTCTCTTGCTTTGATGATGCAGATTGTCATAGGCTGACTTGTCCATCTTTTGATGTTACTCGTCCATGTTAGTCTTGGTCTGCCTCTGCATAATTTCCCTTGTATTTTCCCTTCCAATATTACTTTTGTTAGCTGTTGTGTCTTTTAACATGCCCTAAAAATTTCATTTGTCTTGTTCTAATTGTGTTTAGTAGTTCTCTTTTCATTTTTAGTTGTCTTAAAACTTCATCGTTTGTTTTCTTTTCTTTCCATCCAATTCTACCTATTCTTCTATAAATCCACATTTCAAAGGCTTCAATTTTCTGTTCTGTTTTCTTGTCTAATGTCCGTGTTTCTGCACCATACAGGAATATTGAGAAGATGTAACATTTTGCTATTCTTATTTTAGGCCTGGTGTTATTTATTTTTGATGTTAGTATATTTTTCATGGCATTAAAATTACTTTTTGCCATACCTATTCTTTTGTATATTTCAAATAAAGGATTTACTGTTACAGAATTGTCTCGGCCTAATAGAAATAGCCGACATGTGATGCTTACCATAGATCTATACTTTCTCAAGTTCATCAAACATTTATCAGGTTCATAGGCCGATCATATATGTATCTGAAGCATGTTCAGTCCATCCCCTGGTGACCAACAACTCATTCTGAAGTTTCGTTGGCAGTTGTGTTTCTGTCGACAACATGGACTTGAGATTACGTGAGCAGAGCACACATGGACACAATCGTAACACATATACATGTACACAATCGTAACACATATACATGTACACAATCGCAACACATAAAGATGTATACAATCGTAACACATATACATGTACACAATCGCAACACATATACATGTACACAATGGCAACACATACAGATGTACACAATCGTAACACATATACATGTACACAATCGCAACACATATACATGTACACAATCGCAACACATACAGATGTACACAATCGTAACACATATACATGTACACAATCGCAACACAAATACACTCACAACCATACCACACATACACACAATCGGGACACACATACACTTACAACCGCACCACACATACATACACACAATCGGTACACGCATACATGTTCTAAGTGATGTAGACAGGATCTACGCTGAAGGTCACACCTGCTGCCCTTGTAATGTTGGAAGCCATTGTGTGTGTTAGAGGGTCATGTGCTCAGGTCATGTGTGCGACAATGAACGAACGGATGCGCTGGTCTCACAGGCACAAGTGGTGTTGTAAACATTGTTTCACATCTGTGGAGGTTTTGTAATGAACTTGATCAGTCTATGACCCTCACATACTACAAACAATGGAAGAATTAGATGCAATTGCTCAGTTTATCATCTTTGTAATAGTATAAACATTTGCTATACGCCCACGGATGGAACACACCAAAATGGCAGCTTATTTATATTCGAGCTATGGACTAAGCAATGTTTACATTGAACAAAACGATATATGTTATTGCAGCGAGTTGGCGGATTTTTGAAAATGTTTTCAAGGGTTTGAACATAAATGTTTGTTCACAGTTCGTTAACCTTCGCTGTAGATAAAGTCGTTAATTCGATGGCTTCGTTTCGGACGATTGGTAGCTAAGGACCTAACTTGTGCAAACGGATGGCATTGGCAAGGATCATTTTGAATCTATGAAGTGGGCTCTTTTGTGTTTAACTCAAAAGCATATGTGCTTTTTAATTAACTTTTTAAATGGGATCACTGTAGTTGAAAACTTCTCCTCTTGTGTAAACTACACATTCACATCTAAGAGTGAATCAGTGAAGGTCACACAATTATATTCTCTCTGTGGTTTTACTAACTACAGGTCATGTGGCTTCTGTTGGATTGGAAATGATAACTTACCACCACTGTGTGTCTATATGTTTGGAATTGGAGTCATCAATGATGGCCTAATATCATCAAGTGCTATGACGATCATCATTTTCGGGAGGACGTGAACTCCCATGGTATATGGTGGATAGGCGGTAGGAACCATTGAAGGCTATGTCTGAAAAGTGTTCCTCCTTGCAGTTTCCTCATATTCCAAGTCCGGCTTGTTGCAGGAGCTACTGAGTTAAGTGCTCTGTGCACACCGTGAGCTGTGTGTCTCATCCGTTTTGATCCTGCTTCGATATCCCGCTTGTTTACGATGAATGATGATATCGTATGACAGGGAACAGTTGGCTGTGTTCACTTTCTGCGCGGTTTCGCCTTATGTCTTTTGGCGTGTGCTGAGACTGCTACGATGGGGACTACAGTTACCTTTCTTTGTTTGGGAGATGAGTTAGTAATTCGGATGATTCCACTGGCACGGGCGGTTGATCAATTATGGATTTTAATTCGTTTGCTTTGATACCGAGGCCCTCCATAACCAATAACCAATAACCACGGAAGAAGACAGTACAAATAAAGAATCCATCACCCTTAGATGCTACAAGCATTTGCAATACACCCACGGAAGAAGACAGTACAAATAAAGAATCCATCACCCTTAGATGCTACAAACATTTGCTATGCACCCACGGAAGAAGACAGTACAAATGAAGAATCCATCACCCTTAGATGCTACAAACATTTGCTATACGCCCACGGAAGAAGACAGTACAAATGAAGAATCCATCACCCTTAGATGCTACAAACATTTGCTATACGCCCACGGAAGAAGACAGTACAAATGAAGAATCCATCACCCTTAGATGCTACAAACATTTGCTATGCACCCACGGAAGAAGACAGTACAAATAAAGAATCCATCACCCTTAGATGCTACAAACATTTGCTGCATGTTGATGGAAGAATGCGACGGAATTAATGATCTTATCATCTGCGGAAGCTGAAACATTTTCTGCGCACCGACGCAATATAATTGTTGAGCATAACGTCCTCTTGATGTAGAACATAAATTCCGTGCCAGCTACATGGAGCAGCATGAGGGGCACAATGACGTCAGTTTGTTTATCTTATGTTTGTTTAGGAAGATCGGACACATCTGAATTGCCTAAAATTGGGTGGACTCATTATAACAAGCAATCAGTGATAACCGTAGCGAGGATATGATTTCCTGTGTCCAGCAACATTTGTTAGTGAGCACAAGCTTCTGGCCATTGTAGTTTCCTGTTCTCTGACGTTTATTCGTTCCTTATCTCAAGATAAACACAATTCAAACAAGACAAATGAAAACTTTGGGCATTTTAAAAGACACAACAGCCTAATAAAAGTAATATTGGAAGGGAAAATACAAGGTAAAAGAGGCAGAGGCAGACCAAGACTAACATGGACTAGAGAGATCAAAAGATGGACAGTCAACCTATGACAATCTGCACCATCAAAGCAAGAGACAGAGTGGAATGGCGCTCCATGGAAGCCAACCTTCGATGCGGAGACGGTACTCAATGACGATGATGATGATATCTCAAGAACACTTCCTTCTCTGACTCATGTGAATGGAACTAAACCCAGCAGTATTACAATCATTTGATTGTTAGTGAACATTGGCCGGTTGCTTCATTTGCTGTCTTCATGTCACTGACTTGGAGATACTGTTTCTTATTTAGCAAAAGATAGATTTCGTTTTGAGACGGCAATTTGTGAGAGCATCACAGAACCGTTTAGACAAAATAAAACACAGCATGAATGTCGTCGAAGCGTCTATTACTAACATCGTGTCCATAATCAAATGTCCATGCTCTTTATTGACTGTCATTAAGTTATTACAAATTAACGTTGCAATGGCTGCAACAAACATTGCATAGAATAACGTCATTGCTTTAGTAATTGCGACATTTACTGCATCATTTTGAGCGGTCAATTTATTTCTTTTGAGAACAATGAGTACGACCTTTATTCCAACAGAAATGTTGCAGACATTGACAATAGCAGCATCTGTTGTAGCAGTCACGTGATTGAGAACAGTCACGTAATCACTCTGACGTAGGTGTCTATCTGTGCAACGATAACCAAACTTAATAAGGTTCAACCTGTCAATAAATATTGGACTTGCGACACTGAACGCCAACACAAAATTGAAACCGAGCCACAGTTTGAGTCGACATTGTGTAAACAATCTGGCCCCTTTGGAAGGAAACAAAATGGACACACAGCGTTCAATGACAACAGTGGACGTGATGAGGTGGGTACAAGTGACGGCTATTTGGTCAGTGAAGTAAATAGCGTAGACATGTAGTCGGAACTGAATCATCCTGCCTGTACTTTCATCTCTTAGTTCATTGGCAAAAAGCATATCTCTGAAATAGAGTTATATATATGTATCAATAAATAGAACAACACAGGTTAGAGTGGTAATGAACATATTTGTGACGTCGTTAAAGAAGAAAGTGTTAAACTCCGACACATTAGGTAACGACATTTGATTGTGAAGAGATCACTGGCCTTCGTGCACGCTAATTACCCTACTCTGAGGAGTGAGTCAAGTATTAATTCCTGCAGATGGATCAACTGAGTCATTACTAGATTACTATTGCTAACAATAGCGATGTCACTGTATCAGCTGAGCTATTACTAAACTATCAACCTTTCTTATAGCGATGTCACTGTATCAGCTGAGCTATCACTAGACTACCAACCTTTCTTATAGCGATGTCTTTCTCAACTGAGCTATCACTAGACTACCAACCTTTCTTATAGCGATGTCTCTCTCAACTGAGCTATCACTAGACTACCAACCCTTCTATTAGCGATGTCTCTCTCAACTGAGCTATCACTAGACTACCAACCCTTCTATTAGCGATGTTTCTATCAACTGAGCTATCACTAGACTACCAACCCTTCTATTAGCGATGTTTCTATCAACTGAGCTATCACTAGACTACCAACCCTTCTATTAGCGATGTCTCTCTCAACTGAGCTATCACTAGACTACCAACCCTTCTATTAGCGATGTTTCTATCAACTGAGCTATCACTAGACTACCAACCTTTCTTATAGCGATGTCTCTCTCAACTGAGCTATCACTAGACTACCAACCCTTCTATTAGCGATGTCTCTCTCAACTGAGCTATCACTAGACTACCAACCCTTCTATTAGCGATGTTTCTATCAACTGAGCTATCACTAGACTACCAACCTTTCCTATAGCGATGTCTCTCTCAACTGAGCTATCACTAGACTACCAACCCTTCTATTAGCGATGTTTCTATCAACTGAGCTATCACTAGACTACCAACCTTTCTTATAGCGATGTCTCTCTCAACTGAGCTATCACTAGACTACCAACCCTTCTATTAGCGATGTTTCTATCAACTGAGCTATCACTAGACTACCAACCCTTCTATTAGCGATGTTTCTATCAACTGAGCTATCACTAGACTACCAACCTTTCTTATAGCGATGTCTCTCTCAACTGAGCTATCACTAGACTACCAACCCTTCTATTAGCGATGTTTCTATCAACTGAGCTATCACTAGACTACCAACCTTTCTTATAGCGATGTCGCTCTCAACTGAGCTATCACTAGACTACCAACCCTTCTATTAGCGATGTTTCTATCAACTGAGCTATCACTAGACTACCAACCCTTCTATTAGCTATGTTTCTATCAACTGAGCTATCAATAGACTACCAACCCTTCCAATAGCGAAGTCACTGAATTTATAGATCAGTGTCAAGACGAAATATAACGCACGTGTAATTGATCTCAACAATATTGTTGGATGGGTTGATCACGTACATTGTGATTGCCTGGAACTGCTGTCCAGGAATTAGCCGATGGTTTGAGAATACTTACAATATCTTACAGAACACCATACACAAACAAACAACCGGTGCTCTGAATATTGCATTCAGATATCCTGACATTACATACATATATTCTGACATCACATACGGATATTCTGACATTACATACAGATATTCTGACATTACATACAGTTATTCTGACATTACATATAGATATCCTGACATTGCATACAGAGATCCGGATTTTACATAAAACAGATTTTGTTTACCTGGCCACTGTTGTCATTAAGAACATTATGTTCGAGGATGCCTGTGTCAGGAGCAATATGTTGATGTTCCTTCTGACAAATTCCTTCCGTTTTAAAATAATAATGACAACAATGTATGTGACGATACCAAGCACGGACATTAAAAGTGTAATGGCAAGTTTCGTGCTGGCTTCCCACACGTTCCCAAACTGTAAATTGCAGCAAATCGCATCTTCTGAGACATAGATGGAAGAGTTCAACATTTGACGTTCATTTAAAGGCATTGTTGACTTGTTTTTGACAACCCTATAGGCATCTTCTGAGTTATCTTGTAGACATGGTCTAAGTTATTTTGTAGGCATGGTCTGAGTTATCTTGTAGGCGTGGTCTGAGTTATCTTGTAGGAATGGTCTGAGTTATATTGTAGGCATGGTCTGAGTTATCTTATAGGCATGGTCTGAGTTATCTTATAGGCGTGGTATGAGTTATCTTGTAGGCATGGTCTGAGTTATCTTGTAGGCATGGTCTGAGTTATCATGTAGGCATGGTCTGAGTTATCTTATAGGCATGGTCTGAGTTATCTTGTAGGCGTGGTCTGAGTTATCTTATAGACATGGTCTGAGTTATCTTGTAGGCATCTTCTGAGTTATCTTGTAGGCATGGTCTGAGTTATTTTGTAGGCATGGTCTGAGTTATGTTGTAGGCATGGTCTGAGTTATCTTGTAGGAATGGTCTGAGTTATATTGTAGGCATGGTCTGAGTTATCTTATAGGCATGGTCTGAGTTATCTTATAGGCGTGGTATGAGTTATCTTGTAGGCATGGTCTGAGTTATCTTGTAGGCATGGTCTGAGTTATCTTGTAGGCATGGTCTGAGTTATCTTATAGGCATGGTCTGAGTTATCTTGTAGGCATGGTCTGAGTTATCTTGTAGGCATGGTCTGAGTTATCTTGTAGGCATGGTCTGAGTTATGTTGTAGACATGGTCTGAGTTATCTTGTAGGCATGGTCTGAGTTATCTTGTAGGCATGGTCTGAGTTATCTTGTAGGCATGGTCTGAGTTATGTTGTAGGCATGGTCTGAGTTATCTTGTAGGCGTGGTCTGAGTTATCTTGTAGGCGTGGTCTGAGTTATCTTGTAGACATGGTCTGAGTTATGTT
This sequence comes from Megaustenia siamemsis, assembly GCA_032433765.1. Lineage (NCBI taxonomy): Eukaryota > Metazoa > Mollusca > Gastropoda > Stylommatophora > Ariophantidae > Megaustenia > Megaustenia siamemsis. The sequence goes on from JAVIAB010000047.1 coordinate 33,096,982, forward strand.
GTAGACATGGTCTGAGTTATCTTGTAGGCATGGTCTGAGTTATCTTATAAGCATGGTCTGAGTTGTCTTGTAGGTATGGTCTGAGTTATCTTGTAGGCATGGTCTGAGTTATCTTGTAGGCATGGTCTGAGTTATCTTGTAGACATGGTCTGAGTTATCTTGTAGACATGGTCTGAGTTATCTTGCAGGCATGGTCTGAGTTATCTTGTAGGCATGGTCTGAGTTATCTTGTAGGCATGGTCTGAGTTATCTTGTAGACATTGTCTGAGTTATTTTGTAGGCATGGTCTGGGTTATCTTGTAGACATGGTCTGAGTTATCTTGTAGACATGGTCTGGGTTATTTTGTAGGCATGGTCTGGGTTATCTTGTAGACATGGTCTGAGTTATTTTGTAGGCATGGTCTGGGTTATCTTGTAGACATGGTCTGAGTTATTTTGTAGGCATGGTCTGGGTTATCTTGTAGACATGGTCTGAGTTATCTTGTAGACATGGTCTGGGTTATCTTGCAGCCATGGTCTGGGTTATCTTGTAGACATGGTCTGAGTTGCCTAGCAGGCATGGTCTGAGTTATCTTGTAGACATGGTCTGAGTTATCTTGCAGCCATGGTCTGGGTTATCTTGTAGACATGGTCTGAGTTATCTTGTAGACATGGTCTGAGTTATCTTGTAGACATGGTCTGAGTTATCTTGCAGCCATGGTCTGGGTTATCTTGTAGACATGGTCTGAGTTATCTTGTAGACATGGTCTGAGTTATCTTGTAGACATGGTCTGAGTTATCTTGCAGCCATGGTCTGGGTTATCTTGTAGACATGGTCTGAGTTGCCTAGCAGGCATGGTATTTGTCACCTTGTAGGCCTGGTCTGAGTCACCTTGCAGGTATTGCCTGAGTCACTTCCCTAACACACAATTGAAGGTGACGATCTAAGAAGATAGCTCGCAATTCTACAGGAAGCAGAATATTAACAGAAACATAAAATGATGTGGCAACGTTACAAAACAGTCAGCATGTGGTGTAAGGACGCCAGTTCTTATAGCCTAAGAAAAGATTACATTTTCTTTATACAGAACTTGACAAGAACCAGAGATCTGTATTGTTTAGAATCTGTTAAAGGACAAACACCGAGATTCTAATTCTTGTTAATTTGGGTGTGGTTTTTAATAAATGAGTGATTTGATTCGAGTGGAAGATTGAGTAACGGAGAATCACAAGCACGATTCAATGTGATTTAACTGCTGTACATTGATAATGCACTCATGTGAAGTAACTCAGGTTATAATGACCATTAAGTTGTTCTTCATTAATTATGAAAGTATCTCAAAGAGAGAGAAATCACTTACAGATTGTCAATGTAAGAGAACGTGATAGAACTATATAAGAGAGAAGGCAGAAATATGCGCATTTCTTGAACCATTTTTTGTTCTCCTTCAGGAAGTTTCATATGCATCATTCAGCCAGATGTAAGTGATCATCACATGTCCTTGACAGCAGTGCCTGTGTTCTTGAAGTACTCACTCCGGTTAAATAATGTGATCACATTTCCTGTTTCCACTAATATTTCTCAAGTACTATTTTGTATTCCTAATTCTCCAGTAACAGCCATGGTTCAACTAAGATGACATCTTTGAAAGGTTACTGTTAGGATAAGTCTCACGTTGAATTTCGGCTCTACTCGACCACTTTAACGATATAAGCCACTTCTTACAATATGTTTTAAATTATAAAGCGACGGATCACCTTATTAAATACAATACTTCAGAGCTCTCTTCCTAGTTTTTTCTTGGCTCGTGCTTCATTAATTATGATAGTTCTCGAGGAGTAATCAGTGACATTTGATTTGAAATTACTGTCGCTAGGGAAGTAAAGTGGAGAATGGCTTCTAGTTGATTATCTTAGTATTTATTATGTTCTCCCGCCCATACACGAGCAGCTCTTTCATATCTAGTATCTAGTTACATTTGATTGTTTATAGCCTAGCGTGCTGATGTGATTGGTGTAGCTTCTAGTCTAGGCAGATCTCACAGCGTCTCACTGTCGCGTATTATTGATCCGATTGGATGTAAAGCAGACGCTGCTAAGTTTGCATTGGTGACTTCTCATGTGCCACAATAATAAGTCAGTACATGAAATCAGCAGCCAATGAAATTGTAGCTTCTCAACAAAGACTTGATTTTTCGTGTCTTGGACAATTTGTGAACTTGACATCCCGCTGGAAGTAATATTAGATATATCCTTGAATTCATATATCTCTTACCTGTCTCTCTCTCTCTCTCTCTCTCTCTCTCTCTCTCTCTCTCTCTTTCTGTTGCGCATTCATTTTTTTTATTTTGTTACTGTTACACTTTTATAGCTTAGTTTTCTCTCACTCTCACACACACGCTATGCTTGTCAAACTTTCTCTCTCTCTCTCACACACACGCTATGCTTATCAAACTTTCTCTCTCTCTCTCACACACACGCTATGCGTGGAAAACTTTCTCTCACTCTCACACACACGCTATGCGTGGTCAAACTTTCTCTCACTCTCACACACACGCTATGCGTGGTCAAACTTTCTCTTACTCTCTCACACACGCTATGCGTGGTCAAACTTTCTCTCACTCTCACACACACGCTATGCGTGGTCAAACTTTCTCTCACTCTCACACACACGCTATGCGTGGTCAAACTTTCTCTCACTCTCACACACACGCTATGCGTGGCAAACTTTCTCTTACTCTCACACACACGCTATGCGTGGCAAACTTTCTCTCACTCTCACACACACGCTATGCGTGGTCAAACTTTCTCTCACTCTCACACACACGCTATGCGTGGTCAAACTTTCTCTCCCTCTCACACACACGCTATGCGTGGCAAACTTTCTCTCACTCGCATTCGTTTTTTCTCTCTCCTTCAGTTTTACGTCCTGTGTGATTCTTTCAAAATGTTTTTAACACAAAAGTTCTCATGAATGACATCTTTTAGCTCTCTTCCTTTCTCATCCGCTAGTACCTCTCTCTTTCTATAGTTGTCTCAAACACAAAAGTTCTCATGAATGACATCTTTTAAGCTCTCTTCCTTTCTCATCCGCTAGTACCTCTCTCTTTCTATAGTTGTCTCAAACACAAAAGTTCTCATGAATGACATATTTTAAGCTCTCTTCCTTTCTCATCCGCTAGTACCTCTCTCTTTCTATAGTTGTCTCAAACACAAGTTCTCATGATCTTTAAAGATACCGTTTTCTCTCACTTTCTCATCAGCCTCTCTCATTCTATAAATGTCTCAAACATAAGGTCTAATGCTCTTTAACAAAATCGTTTTCTCTCACTTGCTCTAATTCATATTTTATCTTACACTTGATAGCCCATTGTTTTCATGAAGATTATGTTGTAGAGTGTGTGATTAGAGATAATCTCCGCTCCTTTATAGATGTGCTATCTGACATATTTAGAGATAATCTCCGCTCCTTTATAGATGTGCTATCTGACATATTTAGAGATAATCTCCGCTCCTTTATAGATGTGCTATCTGACATATTTAGAGATAATCTCCGCTCCTTTATAGATGTGCTATCTGACATATTTAGAGATAATCTCCGCTCCTTTTTAGATGTGCTATCTGACATGTTTAGAGATAATCTCCGCTCCTTTATAGATGTGCTATCTGACATATTTAGAGATAATCTCCGCTCCTTTATAGATGTGCTATCTGACATATTTAGAGATAATCTCCGCTCCTTTATAGATGTGCTATCTGACATATTTAGAGATAATCTCCGCTCCTTTTTAGATGTGCTATCTGACATGTTTAGAGATAATCTCCGCTCCTTTATAGATGTGCTATCTGACATATTTAGAGATAATCTCCGCTCCTTTATAGATGTGCTATCTGACATATTTAGAGATAATCTCCGCTCCTTTATAGATGTGCTATCTGACATATTAGAGATAATCTCCGCTCCTTTTTAGTATTTGCTATCTGACATATTTAGAGATAATCTCCACTCCTTTTTAGATGTGCTATCTGACATATTTAGAGATAATCTCCGCTCCTTTTTAGATGTGCTATCTGACATGTTTAGAGATAATCTCCGCTCCTTTTTAGATGTGCTTTCTGACATGTTTAGAGATAATCTCCGCTCCTTTTTAGATGTGCTATCTGACATATTTAGAGATAATCTCCGCTCCTTTTTAGATGTGCTATCTGACATATTTAGAGATAATCTCCGCTCCATTTTAGATGTGCTGTCTGACATGTTTAGAGATAATCTCCGCTCCTTTATAGATGTGCTATCTGACATGCTTAAAAAGGAACTACTACCCTAACTTAAGAAACTGAGGCCTAGTACAACGAAGTCCCTGACACTTGATTGCCAAATGCCATGGGACTACCTTGGCATTTTCATTACTATACAATAAAAAGAAAGCATGAATCCCGACTTTGCTGATATTTTGACGTGAAAGTATGTATGTAACTCTCTGCTGCTCTGAGTAGAAAGCTATGTATGTGTGTAAAATGTTGCTGTTCTGACTAGATAGTGGTCTATGTAACTTGCTGCGTTTCTGACTAGATAGTGGTCTATGTAACTTGCTGCGTTTCTGACTAGATAGTGGTATATGTAACTTGCTGCTGTTCTGACTAGATAGTGGTCTGTGTAACTTGCTGCTGTTCTGACTAGATAGTGGTATATGTAACATGCTGCGTTTCTGACTAGATAGTGGTCTATATAACTTGCTGCTGTTCTGACTAGATAGTGGTATATGTAACATGCTGCGTTTCTGACTAGATAGTGGTCTATGTAACTTGCTGCTGTTCTGACTAGATAGTGGTATATGTAACTTGCTGCTGTTCTGACTAGATAGTGGTATATGTAAATTACTGCTGTTCTGACTAGATAGTGGTCTACGTAACTTGCAGCTGTTCTGACTAGATAGTTGTTTATGTAACTTGCTGCTGTTCTGACTAGATAGTGGTTTATGTAACTTGCTGCTGTTCTGACCAGATAGTGGTCTATGTAACTTACTGCTGTTCTGAATTGATAGTGGTCTATGTAACTTACTGCTGTTCTGACTTGATAGTGGTCTATGTAACTTACTACTGTTCTGACTTGATGGTGGTCTATGTAACTTGCTGCTGTTCTAACAGTTCTTTATCACATGAGATGGAAAAGTTGTCGCAGCGGGTTATTTATGATAGGTCTTCTATATCAACAGATTCGACAATATATAGAAAAGCAATGGTGGTGATACTAATAGTAAAATGGGAATTTGGATTTTAAAAGAGTGAAATTATCCACGGTAAAGTCACAGGCACATATAAACAATACATTTCTCCTTATTAGACGTTTGTTGATGTTTGCATTTTTCATTGCAGAGCCTACATAAAGGCGATCAGCGATACCGAGGTAACGGGCAATTGGAATCCAGAAATTGTTCTAGCAGTTCTTGACAATGCACTTGGTTGCAGCGCTAGTCAGGTAGCTACATTTTGTGTTTGAATATGTCAGTGTGTAGTTGGACATTCAATGTAGCAATTTACATTTAAAGTAATGTAATAAATATTACTTAGTTCATTTCTTTTTTCTTCTTGTACTTCTCTTCCTCTTTTTCTTATTCTTATTCATATTCTTCTACTTCTCCTCCTCCTCCTTCTTTTTCTTCATATTTCTCTTTTCTTATTGTTCTTCTACATGTTGTTCTTCCTCATCCTCTTCTACCTTTCAGCTTCCCATGAAACATTATTCTTCCACAACCCCTTCCCAAGCCGCCCTGTTTGTTGCACTTCTCTTCAGATCGCTTTATGTCTTCCCAATCTTCTTCATTTCTGCCTCCACTTGTCTTCCCAATCTTCTTCATTTCTGCCTCCACTTGTCTTCCCAATCTTCTTCATTTCTGCTTCCACTTGTCTTCCCAATCTTCTTCATTTCTGCTTCCACTTGTCTTCCCAATCTTCTTCATTTCTGCTTCCACTTGTCTTCCCAATCTTCTTCATTTCTGCTTCCACTTGTCTTCCCAATCTTCTTCATTTTTGCCTCCACTTGTCTTCCCAATCTTCTTCATTTTTGCCTCCACTTGTCTTCCCAATCTTCTTCATTTCTGCCTCCACTTGTCTTCCCAATCTTCTTCATTTCTGCTTCCACTTGTCTTCCCAATCTTCTTCATTTCTGCTTCCACTTGTCTTCCCAATCTTCTTCATTTCTGCTTCCACTTGTCTTCCCAATCTTCTTCATTTCTGCTTCCACTTGTCTGCTCCAAGTCTACTTTGACCGTCCGCATTGTATCCTCCCCTGGGGATTTCAAGACAGCCTACCTTGTAATAGTCTCAGTTGGTTTCCGCAGTGTGTGTCTTACTCAGCGCCATCATCCTGTGCCGCAACTCTTTGTTCACTGGTGTTTGTCTTCTACTTCCCCATGGTTCTAAGTTTGTAATTTTGTCCTGCCATTTCCATCATTTTATTCTGCTCAAGCATCCATTAATGAAAGTCGATATCTTCGTGATTGTTGTTTTTGTTATTCTTCATGATTCACAGCGATATAGTAGAACTGATGTAACGTTGGAGTTTATTTATTAATTTATTATTTTGCATTTAACCTATCTTCTGTTGATTTCCCGCATGTCTCCTAGTGCAATGAAAGCTTGTCTTGCATTGTATTTTGTCTGTGTTATCGTTTTTCATTTCTCCACCTTTGTCTTTTCACTGCCTATATAAGATTCTACAGTATGGAGAGGTAAGTTTGTTGCCATTATAATTATCATAAACAGACACTTGTAAGCCAGAGAGTGTAGACTGTGCCCGATCTGTGCTCGCTTTCTATGATCCGCTCAAAAAAATCAATTTTGTTTAGTCGACAGTTTGACTTTATTGCGCAAATGACAACTCCGTTGTGCTCAAACCCCACCCTCAGCCCGCCCCACATTAGCGAGAACGTTTTACACACACTAGCGGTGCGCCCCTTCCTCATTAGATGGATCGCTGCAGCACTGTTTCAGAGGAAGATGATACTCAGATGTAGAAGTTGGTCATTCGAGCTAACACCCATTTGTCCAGGGCTACAAGGCTCACTATTGTCACCAGTTGCATTTAACGTGTACATAATAACGATCAAGGAACAACAGCTGGATGGGCTGGCGAGAACTATGACTTTTGGTGATAGCATTCGGGTTTTTAAACCTGGAAAAGGCAGACGCGAAATCGCCTCCACACAACAAAACGAACTCAATCGCATTTCTTCCTGGTGTGGGGTTTCAGGTACCTTGGTTAATCCTAATAAAGTATCAGTTGCGTGGTTCTCCCTTAACAATCATATCGTTAACATGGAAACACCGGTGGTACGAATGGGAGTTGATGAGGTGACCAGAGACAGGTTGATGAGGTAGCTCGGAGTTAAGCTTGATCGTAGCTTGTGTTTTCGGGACCACGTTGACCACGTGATAACAAATTCCTGCAAAGGGTTAGCCGCCTTGAAGGTCATGGCAGCTGCCAACATCGAGCAGAGGCTACTTAACCGTCTGTTACAAGGTAAGTACGTCCTAGCTATTCTTACTGTCATCACCATCATCGAGTGCCGTCTCCGCAACGAAGGTTGGCTACCATGAGCGCCATTCTGCTCTGTCTCTTGCTTTGATGATGCAAGTTGTCATAGATTGACTTGTCCATCTTTTGATGTTACTCGTCCATGTTAGTCTTAGTCTGCCTCTGCCTCTTTTACCTTGTATTTTTCCCTCCAGGATTACTTTTAGTAGGCTGTTGTGTCTTTTAACATGGCACAAAAATCGCATTTGTCTTGTTTGAATTGTGTTTAGTAGTTCTCTTTTCATTTTTAGTTGTTTTAAGACTTCATCGTTTGTTTTCTTTTCCTTCCATCCAATTCTACCTATACTTCTATATATCCACATTTTAAAGGCGTCAACTTTCTGTTCTGTTTTCTTGTCTAATGTCCATGTTTCTGCACCATTTAGGAATATTGAGAAGATGTAACATTTTGCTATTCTTAGTTTTAGCCCTGGTGTTATTTGTTTTGATGTTAGTATGTTCTTCATGACATTAAAATTACTTTTTGCCATTCCTATTCTTTTGTTTATTTCAGTTGTACATTTTCCATCACTGGTTATAGTATGTCCAAGGTAGCTGTAGTTCTGAACTGTCTCCATGTCTATTCCTTCAATTTGGATATCCACTTGTGGGTTTTAAGTATTTTCTTACTGTCACTACGACGCAAATTGACTACCTGGAGAAAATACAGAATGAAGCTATGCTCATTACCTTGGGGTGTACCAGGGACACTCCCTGTGTAGCAGTGAGGTATCTTCTTGACTTTACAACATACCTGAAGATAAGTGCTGATAAAAAGCATCAATTGCAGCAAGAGCTCAACACAGGGAAGGGTGCCAGGCTTAAAAGAGGCAAATCATGGGTGGGCCGAGCAGAAGATGTCATCAAACAGGTCTGTGGGCTTACCAATATCAGCGCTGGGGACGAGTGGATACCGGTGTCTATGTCATTCAGGGACACTAGTCACTGCAGGGAATTGCTGAAGAGGAGATATGAACACCTATGGAGATGTTCGGAGTGCAGTTTTGATGATTTGCAAATAACTCAAAAACTCAATGCGTTTATTATCCACAGCAAAGCCCACTCCATGTAGGCGAAACAAAAATAACCAAAGCGAAACAAATAACTACATGAATTGTAACTGTTGATTTCAGAATTGAGTAGTTACTGCAAACAAATGTGGTGTAGCACATTTACAACATGTAGTTGGTGGGAGTGACTTTCTCAACGATCGATACTTGAACACCGCGCAAGCTTAGCTAAAACAAGGACATTTTAGATTGAACAATCTGTTCTGTTGATGCAAACACAACAATGACGTTTTAGATTGAACAATCTGTTCTGTTGATGCAAACACAACAATGACGTTTTAGATTGAACAATCTGTTCTGTTGATGCAAACACAACAATGACGTTTTAGATTGAACAATCTGTTCTGTTGATGCAAACACAACAATGACGTTTTAGATTGAACAATCTGTTCTGTTGATGCAAACACAACAATGACGTTTTAGATTGAAAAATCTGTTCTGTTGATGCAAACACAACAATGACGTTTTAGATTGAACAATCTGTTCTGTTGATGCAAACACAACAATGACGTTTTAGATTGAACAATCTGTTCTGTTGATGCAAACACAACAATGACGTTTTAGATTGAACAATCTGTTCTGTTGATGCAAACACAACAAACAACAAGTCAACCAAAACGAATAGAACTAATTATTTTCACATTTGAATCCATGAAAATATAACCATCATAAAAGTATAAGAACAGCTATAGGCTTATTCGTCTCGAGAGATAAATCACAGGTTAAAACTGGACACAGAAGAGAGGACCTTACCATACATGGGCAAAGTGTATGGCGATTATGTGTTGCCCAGCTTCTGAATCTCCCTTTGGCTCCAAATGAGGGTAACTTTTCTGCGTTTGGTATCAATATGTCTCTACGAGACGTCCAAACAATAGACAACTCGCTTTAGGGTCTCTGCGTTTGGTATCAATATGTCTCTACGAGACGTCCAAACAATAGACAACTCGCTTTAGGGTCTCTGCGTTTGGTATCAATATGTCTCTACGAGACGTCCAAACAATAGACAACTCGCTTTAGGGTCTCTGCGTTTGGTATCAATATGTCTCTACGAGACGTCCAAACAATAGACAACTCGCTTTAGGGTCTCTGCGTTTGGTATCAATATGTCTCTACGAGACGTCCAAACAATAGACAACTCGCTTTAGGGTCTCTGCGTTTGGTATCAATATGTCTCTACGAGACGTCCAAACAATAGACAACTCGCTTTAGGGTCTCTGCGTTTGGTATCAATATGTCTCTACGAGACGTCCAAACAATAGACAACTCGCTTTAGGGTCTCTGCGTTTGGTATCAATATGTCTCTACGAGACGTCCAAACAATAGACAACTCGCTTTAGGGTCTCTGCTTCAGATTTTCAGTGTTTATTTTCTTAGCCTTTGCCTCTCCGGATATCTCCACAAAACAGTGGGAACAAGATAGATATGAACTGCTTATCTGCCTGTATCAGTAGTTACATATAGTTAACTCCTTACTGGTCAAGACAAAAAATATAAATTAATTTACTCAAATATTTAACGCACTGACTAAATTACTCCTCATAAAAGCGTCATTGTGCACACTTTCATGTTAATGTCAATTTCAGAAACGTCTTAAACCTGATCAGGCTGTTCGATGCAGAGTTTGTCAACATCGGCAGCGTCTTGTTCCAGACAGATCCCACTCACGTGTTCGATCACATGACCAGCACCAGCTGTGCCATCAGCACTACATTAACATTCAACTGGACAGACCACTCTGCTCTCCTCTCTAACTGGACAGAATTGCTGCTTCAGTTCTCACCAGAATGCTCTCTATTTTACTTCTCGTGCGAGTGTTCAATATTATTAGTTCTATGTTTCTCAGCTTTCCCAGATACTGCAGTTTTTATTTCAGTCATATTTGAAAATCCATCTCCCTATAGTCATGACTAATTATCCTAAATTTAAAAAAAAGCTCTGAAGGATATTCATATCAAAGGGAAGAAATGATATATTTTATATCATCGGGAAGAAATGATATATTTTATATCAAAGGAAAGAAATGATATATTTTATATCAAAGGAAAGAAATGATATATTTTATATTGAAGTGGAGAAATGATATATTTTAATAAAAGGCTTCTCATTGTGCCTGACACAAACGTTGATTTCAGCAATACGTAGAGTGGTTCATGGTTCAAATACTCACAAATGTTGACACTTACAAGACTAGAACGTGTACATAGAACGAGAGATTGACACGTCAGGCTAGAGATGTGTTCTGTATTGTCTGCAGATTGACCGATCAGCGATGATCATCTCCAATTTTGTGTTTAAAATCATGTTTTGGCAAAGTCTATCTTGCTCAGATCTTGATATAAACCTTTTGTGACATTTGCACGGAAAATTATAGATTGTTTCATGTGTATACAATTTCTAAATGAACTGGATTGCCCTTCTAGAAAGAATGCGGGCACAAGAGGAAGTGAAAGAAGAAACGGAGTATGCAATCTGAACATGAGAGACCATATAATTAATTCCATCATCATAATAACAAATTTTTGTCGCTTTCATTTGTTGGTGACATTTGGGGTCTATAACACAACCTTAGAGGCTTTGTCTGAGATTGATCGTGTCTCGCCAAGAAGTAAGATTGATCGTGTCTCGCCAAGAAGTAAGATTGATCGTGTCTCGCCAAGAAGTAGGTCCCCCTAAGACAACAACTTCAACAATCGGCGTACCTCTCAGCACGGATTTCTCGATAGAGCATTTCACGTCAAACTGCACTGTCTCAAAAGTAGCAGCAGTTTTGTCTCATTGCTAAGTTATCTCCACTTGTCTCATTGTTAAATTATCTCATCTCCTAAAATATCTCATCTCCACTTGTCTCATTGTTAAATTATCTCATCTCCACTTGTCTCATTGTAAAATTTTCCCCTCTCAACTGGTCTCATTGCTATGTTATCTCATCTCCACTTGTCTCATTGTTAAATTATCTCATCTCCTAAAATATCTCATCTCCGCTTGTCTCATTGTTAAATTATCTCATCTTCACTTGTCTCATTGTTAAATTATCCCCTCTCAACTGATCTCATTGCTATGTTATCTCATCCCCACTTGTCTCATTGCTATGTTATCTGATCTCCATTTGTCTCATTGTTAAATAATCTCATCTCCACTTGTCTCGTTGCTAAATTATCTCATCTCCACTTTTGTCTCATTGCAAAGTTATTTCATCTCCACTTTTGTCTCATTTTTAAATTATCTCATCTCCACTTGTCTCATTGCTATGTTATCTCATCTCCACCTGTCGTATTGTTAAATTATCTCATCTCCACTTTTGTCTCATTGTTAAATTATCTCATCTCCACTTGTCTCATTGTTAAATTATCTCATCTCCACTTTTGTCTCATTGTTAAATTATCTCATCTCCACTTGTGTCTCATTGTTAAATTATCTCATCTCCACTTTTGTCTCATTGTTAAATTATCTCATCTCCACTTTTGTCTCATTGTTAAATTATCTCATCTCCACTTTTGTCTCATTGTTAAATTATCTCATCTCCACTTGTCTCATTGTTAAATTATCTCATCTCCACTTTTGTCTCATTGTTAAATTATCTCATCTCCACTTTTGTCTCATTGTTAAATTATCTCATCTCCACTTGTCTCATTGTTAAATTATCTCATCTCCACTTTTGTCTCATTGTTAAATTATCTCATCTCCACTTGTCTCATTGTTAAATTATCTCATCTCCACTTTTGTCTCATTGTTAAATTATCTCATCTCCACTTTTGTCTCATTGTTAAGTTATCTCATCTCCACTTGTCTCATTGTTAAGTTATCTCATCTCCACTTTTGTCTCATTGCTAAGTTATCTCATCTCCACTTTTGTCTCATTGCTAAGTTATCTCATCTCCACTTTTGTCTCATTGCTAAGTTATCTCATCTCCACTTTTGTCTCATTGCTAAGTTATCTCATCTCCACTTTTGTCTCATTGCTAAGTTATCTCATCTCCACTTTTGTCTAGTTGCTAAGTTATCTCATCTCCACTTTTGTCTCATTGCTAAGTTATCTCATCTCCACTTTTGTCTCATTGCTAAGTATCTCATCTCCACTTTTGTCTAGTTGCTAAGTTATCTCATCTCCACTTGTCTCATTGCAAAGTTATTTCATCTCCACTTTTATCTAGTTGCTAGTTATCTCATCTACTTGTCTAATTGCAAAGTTATCTCATCTAAAAACTAACTAACTACCCAATTCACTAGCAGACTAATTAAGTAACTTTGGAATTAATCAAATACTTACAAACACTAACGAACTAACAGACTAATGAACTAATGAACTAAGTAACTAAAGAAATTAACAGACTAACTAACTAACTAACTGACTAACTAACTACCTAATTAACTAACCAGCTAAACTAAACTAAACTAAACTAAACTAAACTAAACTAAACTAAACTAAACTAAACTAAACTAAACTAAACTAAACTAATCTAAACTAAACTAAACTAACTGAACTAACAAAACTAACTAAACTAAACTAACTAAACTAACTAACTAACCAAATAACTAACTAACTAATTAATTAACTAACTAACTAACTAACTAACTAACTAAATAACTAACTAACTAACTCAACTAACTCAGCTAACTCAACTAACTAAACTAACTGAACTAACTAAACTAACTAAACTAACTAAACTAACTAAACTAATTAACTAACTAAACTAACTAAATTAACTAACTAACTGAAATAACTAACTAAACTAAACTAACTAACATAACTAAACTAACATAACTAAACTAACTAAACTAACTAAGTAACTAAACTAAATTAACTAAACTAACTAAACTAAATAAAATAACTAAATTAACAAAATTAACTGAACTAACTAATTAAATGAACTAACTGAAATAATTAAACTAACTAAATAAGTGAAATAACTAACTAACTAAACTAATTGAACTAACTGAACTAACTAAACAAAATAGACTAACTGAACTAACTGAACTAACTGAACTAACTAAACTAACTAACTAACTAAATAACTAAATAACTAACTAACTAACTAACTAAATAACTAACTAACTAACTAACTAAATAACTAACTAACTAAATAACTAACTAATTAAACTAATTTACTAATTAACTAACTAACTAACTAACTAACGAACTAACTAACTAACTAACTAACTAACTAACTAAATAACTAACTAACTAACTAAACTAACTAATCTAACTAAATTAACTAAACTAACTAACTAACTGAAGTAACTAAACTAACTAAACTAACTAACTAACTAACTAAACTAACTAAACTAACTAAATTAACTGAACTAACTAACTAAACTAACTGAAGTAACTAAACTAACTAAACTAACTGAAGTAACTAAACTAACTAAACTAACTAACTAACTAACTAACTTACTAAACTAATTAACTAAACTAACTAAACTAATTTACTAATTAACTAACTAAACTAACTGAACTAACTGAACTCTATCCATCTGTCCTAACCCAATGACTCTACCCATTGTATACGTACAGAGCCCGCCTCCACATTTCTTATCATGCTCATCGAATCATTCAATATACAGGCGTGGGTGCAGTATTGTGACTCTAACCAGATGGATTCCTTGGTCACTGCCATCACCTCCATAATCATGCTACTCGGGGTCATAACGTATGCACCACTTTATTCCTTGACTATTCTGCCTGCCGAGCGTGCTGTAAATGCCCATGCATTTCTTTGGTGTCGTATCATGGATTCGTCTGTATAGATGACTGCATCTTTCTCATCGGTGTTATCCCAGATGAAATCGTTGACCTCCGCATTGACCACGACTGAGTTCTGTCCCCTACATTTCCTGTTGAGTAGGACAATACACAAAAATGTGCCCTTGAATGACGTAGGCACCGGTATTCACTCCTCGCCAGCGTTGATATTGGTAAGCCCACATACCTATTTGATGGCATCTTATGCTCAACGCTCTCATGATTTGCCCCATTTAGCCCGATATTATTCCTAGTGTTTAACTCGTGATGCAATGGATGCTCTTTATCTGCACTTATCTTCTGGTATGCTCGAGCCCTCCAGATCTTGATCCTGTTATTCATGGTTGGAAAGTCAAGAAGATAACTCATTACAACACAGGGAGTGTGCCTTGTAAACCCCAAGATAATGCGCGTAGCTTCTTTCTGTATTTTCTCCAGCTTGTCAATTGCCAGGGCAAACTCGATTGGTGCGAGGGATAGTAGCTGGAACAGAAGGGTAACTAGCCTGTGCTGGATGTTGGCAGCTGCCATGACCTTCATGACCCTAATACCTTGAGGGATTTTGTTATCACAATGTCTACGTGGTCCTGAAAACACAGGCTGCAATCAAACTTAACTCGTAATATATATATGACCAGTTCGAAATTACACCTGGTGTAAGACAGGGGCGCGTACTATTCCCACTACTGGTTATTACATACGTGGACAATATGTGCAAGTTAGCCAACCAGAGACAGAGATCAACGAGCGTCTATTTGCATTCGATCAGGCACTGATACATTGAAGAATAGAAGACCTACAAGAACACTGAAATAGACTCAACAGCACAGGTACAAAATACAAGGTGAAGAAAAACATCAGCAAAACAGAAGTCATGAATATCGCAAAAGAGAAACATAATATCAACATAACTATAAGCGGCAGACAACTGAAACAAAAAGAGGAATTTAAATACAAAGGAAGTCTAGTGACAAACAACAAATCACAATCGGCAGAAACAGACCCAAAATGCAACAAACCTTGTCAAATCATTGGACAGCAATCACCGCCATTGTCGAACAAGAAAATAACTAGAGATAAAGCGGGCACTCTATACAATACAATCTCCATCCCAACGTTGTGCTACCAATGCCAGTCCTGGACCTTAGATGCAAGAACAATCAGAAAAACAACCTATAATACTGAGATTAAATATGTTAAACAAATAACAGGAAACAGTATGAGAGATAAGATCAGAAATGAAGAACTGAGAAAAAAGCTAGGAATAACTCCCGCCATAGGATATACAAAAAAAAAAACAACAGATAAAATAGTTTGCCCACGTGTCAAGGCAGAAAGATCAAAACAAAACACAACGAGCTTTCAGTAAACGTTGCGAGAACGCCAGACCCAAGGGCCGACCACGAGCAAAACAGCAGCAGATGCGAACATAATAGCAAAAGACCGCAAATTATATCTCCCATGACGCTAAAAGGCAAATGAGTAAGGAAAAAAGAAGAGGGAACTGCTGATAATTACATTAATGCTTTTTCAATACAAGTGCAACACAATATTACTTAGAACAGTATGGATGGAGAACAAAAGTGAAAAGGAGAAGAGAACAAATGTCAATTTAGAAATAACCTAAAATACCAGAGGACTGATTGATGAATAAATGATTGATGAATAACTGATTGATGAATAACTGATTGATGAATAACTGATTAATGAATAACTGATTGATGAATAACATAAAAAAATCAAACAATATTTCGGCCATATAAAGCGACATACTAGCATAGAAAATATGATGAATGTCATAGTTCAAGATAAACGGAAGAGATGAAGATTTAAAAGAAGATGGGTTTACGATATTATAGACGAGCTGGTATTAACTATTGTATTCGTTGGGTATTTACGTAAGGTAAAGAAAAGTTCCGAGATTACTCTGGACTCAAGAAAAGTCGAGTTCCAACAGGAACAAGCAGCTCGATTACATATAATACATATTCTCGCTGTTTATATTGAAACACACGTAGACTCACAGCCACGAACACAAGCTTTCTGGTTATATGGAAACACAAGTAAACTCAAAGTCACAAATACAAAGCTTTCTGGTTATAAGGAAACACACGTAGACTCACAGCCACAAATACAAGCTTGCTAGTTATATGGAAACACACGTAGACTCACAGCCACGAACACAAGCTTTCTGGTTATATGGAAACACACGTAGACTCACAGCCACGAACACAAGCTTTCTGGTTATATGGAAACACACGTAGACTCACAGCCACAAATACAAGCTTTCTGGTTATATGGAAACACAAGTAAACTCAAAGTCACAAATACAAAGCTTTCTGGTTATATGGAAACACACGTAGACTCACAGCCACGAACACAAGCTTTCTGGTTATATGGAAACACAAGTAAACTCAAAGTCACAAATACAAAGCTTTCTGGTTATATGGAAACACACGTAGACTCACAGCCACGAACACAAGCTTTCTGGTTATATGGAAACACAAGTAAACTCAAAGTCACAAATACAAAGCTTTCTGGTTATATGGAAACACACGTAGACTCACAGCCACAAATACAAGCTTGCAAGTTATATGGAAACACACGTAGACTCACAGCCACGAACACAAGCTTTCTGGTTATATGGAAACACACGTAGACTCACAGCCACAAATACAAGCTTGCTAGTTATATGGAAACACACGTAGACTCACAGCCACGAACACAAGCTTGCTGGTTATATGGAAACACACGTAGACTCACAGCCACAAATACAAGCTTGCTAGTTATATGGAAACACACGTAGACTCACAGCCACAAATACAAGCTTGCTAGTTATATGGAAACACACGTAGACTCACAGCCACAAATACAAGCTTGCTAGTTATATGGAAACACACGTAAAATTACAGCCACGAACAAAGGATGTGAACAAGGAAATTGATGTAGAAGGAATATAAACGTTTTACTGTTTGATTTAATTGGTCAACTTTTTACTAGAGAAAGGTTTTTTTTTTTCTGAGCACATGTTTTTTTGCCTGCATTTTTCATGCATGTTTTAAATACTTTGCCTCGAAGTCACCGATTAGCTGACGCATGTTCCATGAAATACTCACTACTTATGTTGAGTAAGCAATAATCGTTAGTCAATTCTGACATGAGTAATCGATACTCTCATAACAATCTCCTCATCTCACCGATCTCTCCTTGTCTCCGACCCACAAAGATATTTTACATTTCAGAAAAAGGTCACATGTTTTATTTTATGGAAAAGAAAAATGTCCTAACAACAGAATTAAAATGTTTAGACAAAACGAAGCACATTATAAACGCAATTACTCCACCAAGCCTATTAAACACTTCTAACATATAATTATTAATATCTGAATTAAATGCAACCAAGATAATGTATATCGTAGCCGAAGTCCAGACAGAAAACAACACGGAGAAGAACAAAATTGCTTTAAACATTTTGAACTGTTTTACCACAATCTTATTTGTCAGTTTGTATCTTCTGGTCAAAACAATGGCTACCTTCGTTCCCACAGACATGTTGCATACATTAATGGTAACCATGATTAGTGGTGTCATAACTTGAGGGCAAATTATAAAGTAGTCACCGTCAGACAGATACCAGTTTGATAAACGGTGAGTCATCTTTGTTATGTTTAGTTTGTCGTCAAACACCCAGTAGTGATCAGTAACAAAAAACAATGGGCAGTGATAACTGAAAGCCAATACAAACATACAAAAAAGCCATATTTTAACCCGAAATGGTGTAAATATTCTGGTCACTTTAAGAGGAAAGAGCAGCGCCACACAACGTTCAATTGCGATGGTTGTCTCGATGAAGTAGCTAAACACAAAAGCTATTGAGCCAGTGTTGAAAACGCCATAGACTCGAAACCAGGATATGTACATCTTTCCTGTACTTGTGTCTATTAAAAGTAGTACCCCCCGTCACGCCAAGTGGCGGCGTATAGGGAAATATGGTGTTAGTGACCCTATATTTTACAGACCTTCAGCACATGATTTTTGGGGTAATGTGGTCGGTATTACGCCCGTGCTGCTTTACTTTCCCAGAAAAAATCCGGTACCCATTTAAGGCTGGGTGAACCCGGAGCCGTCGGTTGGGATCGAACCCTACCTCTTGTCCGTAGTAGTCCAGTTCACTAACCACTGAGCTATCGCGGCTCCCACTAATTTTTAGGGAATTAGTAAAACCCAGGTGTCCTCGCCAGGGAACGAACCCCGGCTGTTGCCGTGGTAAGCCAACCGCCTATCGATTGCGCTAACCGGACACCCACTTGTGTCTATTAACTCAATTAAACGAGCTACGTCTCTGCAGAACACAAGAAATATCTCAATAAAAATAGGATCACATCATCATCATGGGCTACAGTTTTTGCCAAAGGCGATCATGTCCTTCCACAATTCTCTGCTGACATTTCATCGAATCAATTCTGTTGTCGATCAAGCCATGACACCAAGCTACCTAGTATTTTCTCTTATTGTCGTCCGCGATCTCTCTTTTCCTGTATTTGTATGTTGTAACTAAGTATATAAAAAAAAATATGGACTAGATATGAATATCAAAAAGACTAAAACTATCATCATAAACAAAGAAAATTCTCAAGACCTACAATTAAATATCAAAGTGGAAGGTATATATCTAGAGACAGTCCAGAATTACAACTACCTGGGACATACTATAACCAGTGTTGGAAAATGTACAACTGAAATAAATAAAAGAATAGGTATGGAAAAAAAGTAATTTCAATGCCATGAAAAATATACTAACATCAAAACAAATAACACCAGGGTTAAAACTAAGAATAGCAAAATGTTACATCTTCTCAATATTCCTGTATGGTGCAGAAAGATGGACATTAGACCAGAAAACAGAACAGAAAATTGAAGCCTTTGAAATGTGGATTTATAGAAGAATAGGTAGAATTGGATGGAAAGAAAAGAAGACAAACGAAGAAGTTTTAAAACAACTAAAAATGAAAAGAGAACTACTAAACACAACTAGAGCAAGATAAATACAATTTTTGGGTCATGTTAAAAGACACAACAGCCTAATAAAAGTAATTTTGGAATGGAAAATGCAAGGTAAAAGAGGCAGAGGCAGACCAAGACTAACATGGACGAGTAACATCAAAAGATGGACAAGTCAGCCTATGACAATCTGCACCATCAAAGCAAGAGACAGAGTGGAATGGCGCTCCATGGTAGCCAACCTTCGATGCGGAGACGGCACTCAATGATGAATGATGAACCAAGTATTCAAATTTCCCTCTTCTCACGGTGTGTGTGAAAAATGTCGAATATTTCTTTCTGATTTCTTTAATAAGCTCACTATTTCCATCACAAAATAGTGAGATCACATCAAGTTATGTCGCACGATTGAGTGGTCTTCGACTAAAGTGTTGTAACCATATCACGATCTTCATAATCTACTCTCACCACAGCTTTTCTTTCATTCTTCTCCGGCTGTTTTTCCTTCCCCATCAATCATTTTTTAAAAAATTACTAATTTAAATAATTTAATTATTATATTTACTAGAGAAAGGTTTCATATAATATATTTATATTATAATATTACGTTATAAATAAATGTTTTATATAATGCCGGTATAATGATTTTGCAAAGAACTCTTCTTGGTGATAGGACAGTTAATGTCCCTGGACTTCATTGTTTCTACAACAGACAACACCTTGGGCAGGCCATCCTTGTGCGCAGCAATATGGTGGCAGCTGAGGTTGATATGTCTGCGTGGGACAATGCATAATAGGAGGTACATGCAGTTAGGGTGCAGACCCCAGTTCATTTCGTGATTGTAAATGTCTATATCTGTAATAGAATGTGGATATACAACGATGGCAGAATCTCTTCGAGTTCGATGAAGAGAACGTCATTTTCTGCGGAGACTTTAATGCTAGAGGCAACCAGTGGGTTAACGTCATAACAAACAAACAGGGAGAAGACCTAGAGAACGCGCTGGTATCGGCCGATTTAGTGTGTTTGAATGATGGAAGGGCAACACGAATGGCCACTCGAACAGGGGACTCTGATAGTATCATAGACCTGGCACTGGTGTCTTCCACCCTCGCACCAGTTTGCAAGGGGAGTGCACTGGGGTTCAACGAAAGTAAACACTAGCCATGTGTCCTCCTAAATGATTAAAGCAGAAATAGAAGCAAGAAATGAAAGCTCCACACATTCCACTACGAGAAAACAGACCAGAAAGTCATTAGCAAAATCAGACATAGGAAACAGTGCGCCCCTCGTAGGAGGAAGGAGAGATGGATGCAGCCACCTTGGTGGACCGTAGAAGTCGAAGAAGCTTGGCGGAACAAGAGACAAACGGCCAAGATATGGCAGAAAGCTAGAAAGAATGGAAGAACACAACCTGAGCTCTTGAAGCGTCTGAAAGTAGAGGTCGACCAACAAATGATGCACTTGAAACTATTGAGCAGACTGACCAAAGAAATGAGGCACTTGAAACTATTGAGCAGACTGACCAAAGAAATGAGGCTGTAAGAATGAAGATACGGGGGTCGCTGTCAGAATTGTGTAAGGATGTAGTGCTGGGAGAAGATATCACAATCACAACCGATACTATTAACACAACACTTAAAAGGTCACACAACACTGCTCCTGGTCCAGATGGTGTTCGGTACGATGACATTGGCAATTTAGCTGACGACGACTTGACAAAACTGGCAAATAGTTTAATGTCAGCTTTCGGAATGGCAAGATTAAGGAGGAGTGGCTACACAGCTACTTACTACCGCTACCGAAGCCAAACAAGGACCATTTTCAGATCAGTGCCTACATAATCATCACGATGCAGAAAACTGCGGGCAAGCTACTGGAGAAAATAGTTGCCCGTGTCCTCACCTGTCACCTTGGATATAAATGCGCATTCCCAACCACACACGGATGTTATAGATATAACAAAGAGACATGACTGAATGCGGCAGTCTTCGCCTATGACGTCTTCGAAGGCTTCCACAGACGAGAGGAGACATGTGCTGCTGCTATAGATCTGGAGGATGCATACAACAGGGTACCATTTGAATATCGCATGCATATGCTCCTCAAACTGGCGGTGCACCCCTTCCTATTTTAGATGGATCGCTGCTGCACTGTTTCAGAGGAAGGTGATACTCAGATGTGGAAGTTGGTCTTCCGAGCCAACATTGTCACCAGTTCTATTTAACGTGTACACAATAACGATCACGGAACAACAGCTGGATGGGAGGGGAAGAACTATGACTTTTGCTGATGATATTCTGGTATATCGACAGGGAAGAGACAGAAGGAAAATCGCCTCCACAATACAAGACGAACTCGATCACATTTCTTCCTGGTGTGGGGTATCAGGTGCCGTGGTTAATCCTAATAAAGCATCAGTTTCATGGTTCTCCCTTAACAATAATATCGTTCATACGACCACACTGGTAGTACGAATGGGAGCTGATGAGGTGACCAGGGACAAGTTGATGACATACCTTGGAGTTAAGTTTGATCGCATCCTGTGTTTTCGGGACCACGTCGACCATGTGATAACAAAATCCCGCAAAGGATTAGCCGCCTTGAAGGTCATGGCCGCTGCCAACATCGAGCAGAGGCTACTTACTCTTCTGTTCCAGGGATTAGTCCTCGCACCAATCGAGTGTGCCCTGGCAATTCTTACTGTCAGTACGACTCAAATTGTCAAGCTGGAGAAAATACAGAATGAAGCCATGCGCATTATCCTGGGATGTACGAGGGACACTCCCTGTGTAGCAATGAGGTATCTTCTTGAATTTCCAACCATGGATGACAGAATCAAGATCTGGAGGGAACGTGTATACCTGAAGATTAGTACAGATACAGAGCATCCATTGCACCACGTGCTCAACACAGGGAAAGGTGCTAGGCTAAAAAGCGGCAAATCATGGGTAGGCCGACCAGAAGATGTCATCAAACAGGTCTGTGGACTTACCAATATCTGCATTGGTGAGGAGTGGATATCGGTGCCTGCGTCATTCAAGGGAACTTTCTCATGTATTGTCACACTCGACAGGAAAAGTAGGGAACAGAACCCGGTCGCGGTTAATGCGGAGGTCAACTGTCTCATCTGCGATAACACCGATGAGAAAGATGCAGTCATCTATACAGACGGTTCTGTAAGACGAAACCAAAGAAGTGCATGGGCATTTACAGCACGTTCGGCAGGCAGAATAGTCAAAGAAGACAGTGATGCATACGTTATGACCACGAGTAGCATAACGATGGAGGCGATGGCAGTGACCAAGGCATTAAAATGGTTAGAGTCACAAGACTACACCAATGCCTGTATGCTGAGTGATTCGATGAGCATGATAAAAAAAAAAAGTAGCGACGGGCTCTGTACGTAGGCAATGGGTAGAGACATTGCATAAGTCAAAAATACGTAAGATCACCTTTGTCTATGTCCCTGAACATGCGGGAGTACGTGGAAATGAAAGAGCGGACAGGTTGGCTAGCTGCGTTGTCGTTGAGGACGGTCAAACCAATGGATCGGGCGGACATCAGCAATGCCCTACGAAATGTGGGAAGAGCACAAGACATCGACAACCACAAATCTACGTCACTCCTTCGGGTGAAAGAGATGGGAGTTAATATGGGCACAGCCAGAAATGAGAAACTTAGTGGGCGTGTAAGAAGACTTGTCAACCAACACAGAACTGGAGTCGTCAGTCGCTGGACGCTGCGGGACTTGCTGAGGAAGGGATCTGATCATCTATGGACATATTCGGAGTGCAATGATGATGACCTGCAAATAACTCAATAAATCATTTTTTTTTTAAATCTCCTTTTCTTCTTTGTTACTGTTGATGTTTCTCTAGCTGTTGATATTTTTTTGTTAGCTGTTGTTACATTATTTTCTGAATAGCTTGAATCAACACATTCTCTAGGCGAATGGCGTCAGCTCACATGCCGCTGGATTCACAACAACAGCATCAACACTGTCTAATCGCACTTATTTTATTTTTCAAATTGTTATCTCTGATATTAGCAGTCTGTACCTTCTCTTACTAGCTATTTATAACTTCTTTAACTAGCTATTTATATCTCCTCTTACAGGTTATTTATAACTTCTTTTACTAGCTATTTATAACTTCTTTAACTACCTATTTATATCTCCTCTTATAGGTTATTTATAACTTCTTTTACTAGTTATTTATAACTTCTTTAACTAGCTATTTATAACTTCTTTAACTAGCTATTTATATCTCCTCTTACAGGTTATTTATAACTTCTTTAACTAGCTATTTATAACTCCTCTTACAGGTTATTAAAACTTCTTTTACTAGCTATTTATAACTTCTTTAACTAGCTATTTATATCTTTTCTCACTAGCTATTTATAACTTCTTTAACTAGCTATTTATATCTTTTCTCACTAGCTATTTATAACTTCTTTAACTAGATATTTATAACTTCTCTTACAAGTTATTTATAACTTCTCTTACCAGCTATCTATCTCTTTTCTTACTAGCTATTGATAATTTCTCTTCCTATCTGTGTACAACCTTTCTCCCTAGCAATTTTTAGCTTCACAGATTAGCTGTCTATACCTACTATCCTATAGGTGTATAATTTCTCTGGATATCTGTTTTTAATCTTCTTTTACTAGCTGTTTATATCTTCTCTTCCTCGCTGAATTGATCTTGACTTGGGATATGATTCAAAAACTATTTTTTTAAATAATCCAGCGGATCCAGCGCCGTGATTCAGACAGTCTCTGGAAATGTGAGAATTTCTCTAAAGAGAATGTTGGGCGGTGTTGTGTGATGATTTCATATCTCACATTTACCAATGAATGAACAAGCAGGAATTCTCAAACACAGATACCACTCTCAGTAGGTGTAATGGGTGATAGTCACCACTCTCAGTAGGTGTAACAGGTGACAGTTACTACTCTCGATAGGTGCTACGGGTAATAGTCACCACTCTCAGTAGGTGTAACAGGTGACAGTTACTACTCTCTATAGGTGCTACAGGTGATAGTCACCACTCTCAGTAGGTATAAGAGGTGACAGTTACTACTCTCGATAGGTGCTACGGGTGATAGTCACCACTATCAGTAGATGTTATGGATAGCAGTCACCATCCTCAGTAGGTGTAATGGGTGATAGTCACCACTCTCAGTAGGTGCCATGGGTGATAGTCACCACTCTCAGTAGGTGTTATGGATAGCAGTCACCACCCTCAGTACGTGTAATGGGTGATAGTCACCACTCTCAGTAGGTGTAATTGGTGATAGTCACCACTCTCAGTAGGTGTTATGGATAACAGTCACCATCCTCAGTAGGTGTAATGGGTGATAGTCACCACTCTCAGTAGGTGTAATTGGTGATAGTCACCACTCTCAGTAGGTGTTATGGATAGCAGTCACCACCCTCAGTACGTGTAATGGGTGAAAGTCAACACCCTCAGTAGGTGCCATGGGTGACAGTTACCACTCTTAGTAGGTGTAAAAGGTGACAGTCACCACTATCAGTAGGTGTAACAGGTGGCAGTCACCACTCTCAGTAGGTTTAATGGATGGCAGTCACCGCTCTCAGTAGTTGTCACGGGTGATAGTCCCCACTCTCAGTAGGTGTTATGGATGGCATTCACCACCCTCAGAGTAAGACAAAGTAAAACAAACACAAAATGGTACAGAGCAGATAAACAAATAGAGAAACGAGATAAACTACGACTTTTCGGCAAAAGGCTTCATCATGTAGAAAACACAAATTATTGTAAAATAACAGACACATATATCCAAACAGGAAAGCTGTTTTCCTTGTCTCCTATCTTTATCATCTAACCTGCTCTCTTTTACCTTGCCGCTCATGTCTTCTCTGTTTTTCCTTCTTTTTCTATCTTTCATCCCACCCTATGGGGTCACTACTTTCACTAATCCTCAAGTGACCCCCTTGCTAATGTTTCAATGTTTGGATCCTGCTGTTCCAGATAAATCTTATCTGCTATTGCGTTATTTGCAGGTCATCATCATTGCACTCCGAACATGTCCATAGGTGCTCAGATCCCCTCCTCAGCAATTCCCTCATTGTCCAGCGACTGACGACTCCAGTTCTGTGTTGGTTGATAAGTCTTCTTACACGGTCACTACGTTTCTCATTTCTGGCTGTGCCCATCTTAACTCCCATTTCCATCATCCGAAGAAGTGACGTGGATCTGTGTTTGTCGAAGTCCTGTGCTCTTCCCACATCTCGGAGGGCATTGATGATGTCCGCCCGATCCATTGGTTGCCAGTCCTCAAAGACAGCGCTGCTAGCCAACCTGTCCGCTCTTTCATTTCCCCGTATTCCCGCATGTCCAGGGACATAGACAAAGGTGACATTACGTATTTTGGATTTCTGCAACGACTCTACCCATTGCCTACGTACAGAGCCTGCCTCCACTTTTTTTTATCATGCTCATCGAATCACGGAGTATGCATGCGTGGGTGTAGTCTTGTGACTCTAACCATTTGAAATCCTTGGTCACTGCCATCGCCTCATTTGTCATGCTACTCGTGGTCATGACGTATGCACCACTGTCTTCGTAGACTATTCTGCCTGCCGAGCGTGCTGTAAATGCCCATGCACTTCTTTGATGTCGTCTTACAGATCCGTCTGTATAGATGACTGCATCTTTCTCATCGGTGTTATCGCAGATGAGACCGTTGACCTCGGCATTAACCACGACCGGGTTCTGTTCCCTACTTTTCCTGTCGAGTGTGACAATACACGAGAAAGTCCCCTTGAATGACGTAGGCACCGGTATCCACTCCTCACCAACGCAGATATTGGTAAGCCCACAGACCTGTTTGATGACATCTTCTGCTCGGCCCACCCATGATTTGCCTATTTTTAGCCTGGCACCTTTCATTGTGTTGAGCACGTAGTGCAATGGATGCTCTGTATCTGTACTAATCTTCAGGTATGCTCGTGCTCTCCAGATCTTGATTCTGTCATCCATGTATATGCTATATTATCTATTATGTGACTACTAGCTACAAATGTCCTGGCTACCGTTTATTTTCGCCATTTTTAGGATAAGTGTTACTGTGTTTAGATTTTGAGTTTGGTTTTTCTGGATACATTTTTAAAATACAAGTATGTGTTTTGCACCTGATGAAGGCTTTTGTCGAAACGTCGTAGTTTCTCTATTAGTTTTGCCGCGTTATATAGTTTTGTATTTATTTTACATCTCAAATGCTGACATTATATGAAACAATACAGCAGACAAATATATTACTTGATAAGTACTGATGTTGTTAAAAAGACCGAGTATGAGGCTGCATTGACAATGAGCAATATGTTGATGCTCTTTGTTTCAAGCTTTCTCCGACTTAAGATAATAATCACAAAAATGTTGCTAACAAGACTAGGGGTTGAAATAAAAAGTAAAAGGGCAAGTTTCAAGATGGCTTCTCGAGTTTCCGTCAAATATAAATTGGAATGAGTCGCCGTGTAAGAAGTGTTGATGGCAGTGTTCAACGTTCTTGTTTCATTCAGGACATTGTTGACTTGGTGCTTGACAGAGTCACACATTCATGAAACAAGCAGACCTGCAGCGCAATAAACAAACATAATTGTTGACTTCAGCGTCGTCGTACATAGCGCATTTCCTTGTCAACATTTTCAGGTACTATTAACCGTCAATTTTGGAGGGATGGCTCGAACATTTACACAAGATATTGATAAATACAAACAAATGAAAAGACGATTAGAGACTACAGAGATAGGATTTCTCAGAAGAATGTTGAAAGTTCCCTGGACAGCTAAAAAGACCAATGAGGAAGTTCTCAAAGAGGCCAACACAAAAAGGGAGCTCTTAAAAAAACATCAGAAAGAAGCAATCAACATTTTTTCGGGCACATCATGAGAAGAGTACAGTTGGAATACTTGGTTACAACTAGCAAAACAAAAGAAAAGAGAGATCGCGAGCGACAAAGAGAGAAAATACTGGATAGCTTGGTGTCATGGCATGGAAAACAGTCAACAATAGAACGGATACGATGCACTGTAGATAGAAGATTGTGGAGGGACATGATCGTCTACGCCAACCGGTATGGCACATGATGATGATGATGATGATGATGATTGATAAATAACATCAAATATGCTGTCAGTTTTTAGTGATGAAATTAAAACACCGAATTAAAATGTGTTAGATGCATGACAGGAAACAGTATGAAAGGTAGGTATCGAAGTAAAACAAATAGGAATAAAGACTTAATAAAGGCATAAAGAAAGAACATAAAATGATTCGGTCACGTTATAAGGCAGACACAAGCAAAAAATGGCACGAGTCGAAAACAAACACCAGAGTAGTATACAATGTTGTATTTGTTTATCATTTGGCCCGTAAATTAACAAAGATATATAGTAGGTGCGCAGCGCACCTAATGTACCGTAGGTACAGGGGGAGTTAACCGTGACCTCTAGTCCCGGTGACCCCGGAAGTGCCCTGTTTATGTCTGGTGTGTGCTGACTTTGGAGCGCTTGATCGACAGTGACAGGTTAGTAGATTATACAACATCAATGAAAAACGATCAATATAAGACAGAAGACAAAGATATATTTTATTCTTTTATTATCTCAATAGGTGTATAACATACATTGATATTATATAACATTACAAAAATATTCAGTACAGTGAGTCAATATATAGTACATGGATAACATTTATTTATAGATAGGTAGTTGGGTGTCTGCTTAGCGTTGTGTCATAAATGAATCATAAGGGGTGAAACTGTTAGAGATTACTGGGCAGTCCAGGGTGGTAGTGTTAAGAGTTAAATATCTAGAGGCGTAGTCGAGACGTTATCATCAGCTACCTTTCTTTTTATATAGAAATAGGAAAGAGCATTTCTTGTTTGACTGTAGGAAAATATAGAATTATTTAAGACTTTGAAACCTACATTTTTCCCACCCTTAGCCTTTTGCGTAGCGAGAACCTCTAAAAACATATCTTTATCTAATTTGTTGTGTTGCTTGCTTAGCCCTTTACAACTGATTTTATCGTAATCCCCACTACAATGGTACGTCTTACTACATAAGCTAACAAGAGCTGTCCCTTCGTACTCTAGTTTAAAAAGCCCGGGCGTTCGTTTGGTGTACGCTTTAACACCCTTACAGTTTATACAGTCTGTCTTGCTAATATGCTCATCGCAAAACTCGGCAGGAAACCAGTCTTTATATACACTATTAAACTCATCCCGCAGACCTGACTTAACTATGTCCTCTAGCTTAGGTGCGCTTAAGGCTAAGTATAAACTATCAGTATCTGTTTCACATAACTGAAAGTTGGACCTATCTACAAACTTATCTAAGAACTCGAAATAAAAATCTAACATACGAAGTTTTGCATATTGATAGACGAAGAAACCAATTTGTAGGGGCAAGTCCCAAACAGTTTTCTTTTTCTCCATCTCAATTTCAAAAAGATCCTCCCCTATTTCAGTCATCTTTTTAAACCGGGAACTATTAATCATTTTCGATATCTCATCCCCCTGAACGTACGAGACAGCGCTATGATTGGCCTTATTGGTTAGAGTCTTCCCGTAGGCTGAGTTTCCTAAGAGCTTCATCGTATCGCTTACTATAGATTGACTTTCATCTAGATCACCAGCCCGCCTAGCGTCAGAAACCATTTCGCCAAACTTTTTAAAACAACTAGACGGTTGATATTCTATAACTTGATAAATTTTTGTTACCTCCAAGCCGTGGTCTAAATACCATTTTAACAGTGGTGTTGCCAACAAAATTTTTTCCCCGATATAACTACCGATTAGGGTGCGACGAGGGGCTGACAACAAGTTATGTTTGAGGGCATATTCACCCATAAACGGTCCAATATCATCACGCGTGACGTCAAGATTTTTGAAAATTGGAGTCATCTCACTGAAATGTTCCTTCAGACGGTCGGGGACGTGTAGATCACATTCCACTAAACCAAAACATGTCCCATCTGAAATAGAAGCCAGAATATGTTTATCACTGAGAGGGAGCCCTTCTTTAGAGTAAGAGGGTCTAGCTCTAGGGATGGCTTTAGAAAGGAAAGCCCTAATGGTTGGGTCAGACTTTTTCAGAGCCTGCCACTCACATTCCCACATAACTTCTACTGGGACTTTTACCTCCTCGGTTAGGTAGGTGTGTATCTCACAGGTTTTTTCAAACAGCTCGAACAAGGGCTCATTATTAACAGGGTTTCTATCTTTATCTTTGGTGAGGGGACAGTCTTTGTGACCATGGTACAGACAACCATGAAAATTGTAGCCTCTTCTATTGGATTTATCCCACCCATCCACGGGGATGTTTCTATCACCTAACCGAAACTCCCTTCCATTAAACTGAGTTTTCAACTCCACCCCTTTTTGGTGAGCAACCCAAGTTAGCCACTCTCTACTTTGTTGGACATAATAGTTATCTTTTTCGACCCTAAACCCGGTCTCCATTCTTCTAATAATTGGATAATCTGTTGGCATTGGGTTCATCAGAGCCCAAAGATACAACGCGTTGGCATCGTAACCTTGGATGGATTTGACTACCTTTCCGCCCCTAATAAACGTTTTGCCTACCTCGTGATACCTATGGAAAATTATAGAGGGACCCCCAACGATATTATCTCTAATCATTTTGTGTAGACTCGCCTGTTTGCTCGAACATAAACTAAACATTACACCCCTATCAACGGTCTTAAAAAGATACTTTAAACAAACACCCGGAACCGAAAGGGCGTCTTTAAAACAGTCTACACCCCGCTCCCCATAAAAACGAACCTGTTGCTCCAAGGCTTCTAAAAAGGGGACTACATCTTTGTTGTTATACCACACCAAAAAGTCCCTAAGTGTGGTCATGTTATTGTCCTTCCAGACCTATTGGCACAGGGCGTACTCCTCCTTGGAAATATTGGAATTTTTTAACGACGAATAAAACGTTTCGTGTGGGGGTAGTTCTGTCTCGTCCAACTTTTGAGGGTCGTCTATATATTCATAACAAAAGTAACCCTTTGTTTCACTAATCTTATAAGCTGCCAGATATTTACTATAGCTGAACCCTGGCGCTAGATAGTTTATTATATCTAAGAACTTCAACTTCTGTGTTGCAATACACATAAAGTTATTGTTTCTTTTAACTATAAACTTGAACGGTTTTTCTAATTTGTAGTCTACTTCCATTTTATCTTCCTCTTCTTCGATAACATTGGCTTCTTCTTCCTCTTCCATACTATCGCCTTCTTCGTCCACTTGTGGAGTGGCATCCATGAAGTGCTTTATTAAGTAAGGTTTAATGACGTTGACGTCATATTTCCCCGAGTTAAACCCTAGCACGGGAAGCTCTTTTAAATATTCATCAAACCTAACTATTATCTTGTCTTTGTTCAGTTCATGGAGTTGAGTAAAAATACTGTCAAACCGATCTCGCAACAACGAGTATGCCGTATCGGCGACACTAGTGAGATAATCAACCATCTGACTAACTAAAATTTGTGGATCACCCTTGGTTATGAAGCATTTCGGGGCCTCCAACCCTGGGACATTTGACGCTATAGAGCAGGAAAGGGGTACGTGTTTAGCTACAAAGGTAGTCGAGTGCGTCTCTTTGGGAACATTCCTACTATCAAAATAACATTCATAATCGAATGTCGCCCTGAATGGGTAAATAAAACACTCTGGAGTACTGATCCCTTCAGCGCTGATCGCGTCCCATACACTTTCAGGTGAAGAATAAACACCACCTTTATATGTCTCTACAGCCATATCCCCATTGCAAGTTTTTTCATGCCTATCCATACGCCAAAACTTCTTCCACAATTTCCCACATTTTCCACAAGAAAAACTTTTACTAGCCCTGGAAAGATCGTTTATATAAAAGAAGTGGTTTTTGTAAAGTAAAAGACGGAGAGTTTCACTATAACTACTGCCACTTCTCAGGACAATACGCAAGGCTTGTTCAGAATCAAACTCAAAAATATCTATGTTTACTGAAAAACAACTTTCTAAGAGAGACATTTCAGCAAGAGTTACACCGTGAAAGTTACTTAACTTTAGAGACGGGTTAAACTGTTTGAAAAGTAGTCTCGAAACCTTCCTAACATTAGTATTTGAAGTTCCTCGATGGACAGCTAGACAACGGAAGAAGCAGAGATTATCATTGTAAACTTTAGAATGGGAATCGGTTTGAAGGATATTAATACCATGATTTGATGCAATGTAGGGTGGGATATCTATCAGACACCCTATAGGATAATCTTGGAGTTTATAAATATAAACACTCGTACTGACTAATGCTTCTAATGTATATTTGGTTGTCTCCCTGTTTTTATTTGCATACCCTAATATATCACTTTCATTTAATCTATCAACAAACGTTTCAAAATCATTTCTGTTGTTAACTAACAGGGGTTTGTCTAACCCTGTCGCGTTATTCGAGCTGGCGTGAAAGTAACGCAGCCCCTGTGTCTCCCTATGTCTTAAAACTAGATGATGACTATAATTCACCTTGAAACGCTTTTTCTGGGCTAGAAAAATTGGGTTTACAAGGGTCTTCCAATCTATAGGAGTATCAGGCTGATGAAATATAGTGTACGTGTCCATGTATTTAGTCCTACGTTCATGTGTTCTAATAGCTAACCAGTTGTTCTTATATAACATCTTAATATCTTGAGGTAACTTATTTAAAGAGTCTATTTCATTAATAAGTCTTGGTCTCTTTGAGGGCTCTTGAGTCGAACTCTTTACTGTCCGCTTGCGTGAGGTTGTCGATACCAGTGGACCCGCTTGCGTTGAGGGTGTTGAGGTGTCCACAGCTATGTCATGGCTAGCAAGATGTACTTGCAAATGGCTTGTGCCAGTAAAGCTTTGTTGACAGATATGGCAGATATATGGGGTAACACTGGGTTCTTTTGAAAGTACGTGATCTGTTGACACAGGAGTTGGTGATGCAGGAACTGCTGATACAAGAGAGGCAGGATGCTCTGTCTTGATATGTTTGGCAAGATTGTCAGCTCTATTATATACTCGTTCACAAACATCACATTTGTATTCCTGACGCCCATGTACACTAGCAACGTGTCGTTTTACGATCCGGCTCCGGGTGAAAGTTTTGGAGCAGAGATGACAAGTGTTAGACATCTGTAGAAAAGAAATTGAAACATTACAACTAAAGAGTAAAGAACAGTAAACATTACAAGAAAAGTAAATAACAAGATACACAACTTATCGAAATAAGGTTACTAAAATAACACGTGGATACTAAACAACCAACTTATCGAAAATAGGTTACTAAAGTAACATACTATAATGTTAAAGAACTAAGATAACACTTACTTTTTATGTGTTTGAAGGTACGAGACACATCCGTCGGCAACAACTGTAAGCGAAAGTCTGATTACAAGCTTCACAGCCGCGTTATATATACGCCAGAAACACCGGAAGTGTTACTAAAAATAGAACTGACCGCTGATGCAATACCGGAAGTGTTACTAAAAATAGCTTTTGACCGCTGACGCGATGCCCGTGGAGTTTCTAAAAATAGATTTTGACCTATGATGCAATACCAGGCAATTTTATGATAGTTACGCCCCTTAACTCTTTATGAGGGGACGCCCATGAAACTGTTAGAAATAGTAAATTTAACCTAGTGGCAAACCCCAGATGTTATATTAGACACCCCCATAGCAAAAATTTACTTAAAACTCACTTTTATGGTGGTTACACCCTGACCCATTTTTGGCGGTTACGCCCATGAAACTGTTAGAAATAGTAAATTTAACCTAGTGGCATACCCCAGATGTTATATTAGACATCCCCATAGCAAAAATGTACTTAAAACTCACTTTTATGGTGGTTACACCCTGACCCATTTTTGGCGGTTACGCCCATGAAACTGTTAGAAATAGTAAATTAAACCTAGTGGCATACCCCAGATGTTATATTAGACATCCCCATAGCAAAAATTTACTTAAAACTCACTTTTATGGTGGTTACCCCCGACCCATTTTTGGCGGTTACGCCCATGAAACTGTTAAAAATAGTAAATTTAACATCTAGACATACCACAAACTTTATATTAAACATCCCCGTATCAAGAATTTACTAAAAAACCACTTTTATGAGTGTTGCCCCCTTACCCATTTTTGGCGGTTACGCCCATGAAACTGTTAAAGATAGTAAATTTAACATCTAGACATACCCCAAACTTCATTTTAGTCATCCCCATATCAAGAATTTACATAAAAATCACTTTTGAAATTACTACCCCTGTACCCATTTTTGGCGGTTACGCCCATGAAATCGATAAAAAACTTAAATTTAACATCTAGATATACCCCAAACTTTATATTAAGCATCCCCGTATCAAGAATTTACATAAAAACAACTTTTGAAATTACTACCCCAGTACCCATTTTTGGCGGTTACGCCCATGAAATCGATAAAAAATTGAAATTTAACCTATTGGTATACCTCAAACATAATATTTGACACGCCCATGTATCAAATTTACCTGAAAAATCAACCAAAAATTAGTAGTATACATCTAGTGATAGGACCGTGGAAACTGCCGCCAGCGGCAGAATATTTCTTATATAAATAGTCTACCGGCAGATTTTTCTGCCTCCAGGAATATTCCTTATATAAATAGTCTACCGGCAGATTTGTTTTTTCTTATATGAGTGTCTACCCGGCCAATCACTAGATATACACTACTAATTTTTGGTTGATTTTTCAGGTAAATTTGATACATGGGCGTGTCAAATATTATGTTTGAGGTATACCAATAGGTTAAATTTCAATTTTTTATCGATTTCATGGGCGTAACCGCCAAAAATGGGTACTGGGGTAGTAATTTCAAAAGTTGTTTTTATGTAAATTCTTGATACGGGGATGCTTAATATAAAGTTTGGGGTATGTCTAGATGTTAAATTTAAGTTTTTTATCGATTTCATGGGCGTAACCGCCAAAAATGGGTACAGGGGTAGTAATTTCAAAAGTGATTTTTATGTAAATTCTTGATACGGGGATGATTAAAATGAAGTTTGGGGTATGTCTAGAGTTTAAATTTCAATTTTTTTATCGATTTCATGGGCGTAACCGCCAAAAATGGGTACAGGGGTAGTAATTTCAAAAGTGATTTTTATGTAAATTCTTGATATGGGGATGACTAAAATGAAGTTTGGGGTATGTCTAGATGTTAAATTTACTATCTTTAACAGTTTCATGGGCGTAACCGCCAAAAATGGGTAAGGGGGCAACACTCATAAAAGTGGTTTTTTAGTAAATTCTTGATACGGGGATGTTTAATATAAAGTTTGTGGTATGTCTAGATGTTAAATTTACTATTTTTAACAGTTTCATGGGCGTAACCGCCAAAAATGGGTCGGGGGTAACCACCATAAAAGTGAGTTTTAAGTAAATTTTTGC
The DNA here is from genome assembly GCA_032433765.1 of Megaustenia siamemsis. Lineage (NCBI taxonomy): Eukaryota > Metazoa > Mollusca > Gastropoda > Stylommatophora > Ariophantidae > Megaustenia > Megaustenia siamemsis. The sequence goes on from JAVIAB010000047.1 coordinate 33,131,811, forward strand.
TATGGGGATGTCTAATATAACATCTGGGGTATGCCACTAGGTTTAATTTACTATTTCTAACAGTTTCATGGGCGTAACCGCCAAAAATGGGTCAGGGTGTAACCACCATAAAAGTGAGTTTTAAGTACATTTTTGCTATGGGGATGTCTAATATAACATCTGGGGTATGCCACTAGGTTAAATTTACTATTTCTAACAGTTTCATGGGCGTAACCGCCAAAAATGGGTCAGGGTGTAACCACCATAAAAGTGAGTTTTAAGTAAATTTTTGCTATGGGGGTGTCTAATATAACATCTGGGGTTTGCCACTAGGTTAAATTTACTATTTCTAACAGTTTCATGGGCGTCCCCTCATAAAGGGTTAAGGGGCGTAACTATCATAAAATTGCCTGGTATTGCATCATAGGTCAAAATCTATTTTTAGAAACTCCACGGGCATCGCGTCAGCGGTCAAAAGCTATTTTTAGTAACACTTCCGGTATTGCATCAGCGGTCAGTTCTATTTTTAGTAACACTTCCGGTATTTCTGGCGTATATATAACGCGGCTGTGAAGCTTGTAATCAGACTTTCGCTTACAGTTGTTGCCGACGGATGTGTCTCGTACCTTCAAACACATAAAAAGTAAGTGTTATCTTAGTTCTTTAACATTATAGTATGTTACTTTAGTAACCTATTTTCGATAAGTTGGTTGTTTAGTATCCACGTGTTATTTTAGTAACCTTATTTCGATAAGTTGTGTATCTTGTTATTTACTTTTCTTGTAATGTTTACTGTTCTTTACTCTTTAGTTGTAATGTTTCAATTTCTTTTCTACAGATGTCTAACACTTGTCATCTCTGCTCCAAAACTTTCACCCGGAGCCGGATCGTAAAACGACACGTTGCTAGTGTACATGGGCGTCAGGAATACAAATGTGATGTTTGTGAACGAGTATATAATAGAGCTGACAATCTTGCCAAACATATCAAAACAGAGCATCCTGCCTCTCTTGTATCAGCAGTTCCTGCATCACCAACTCCTGTGTCAACAGATCACGTACTTTCAAAAGAACCCAGTGTTACCCCATATATCTGCCATATCTGTCAACAAAGCTTTACTGGCACAAGCCATTTGCAAGTACATCTTGCTAGCCATGACATAGCTGTGGACACCTCAACACCCTCAACGCAAGCGGGTCCACTGGTATCGACAACCTCACGCAAGCGGACAGTAAAGAGTTCGACTCAAGAGCCCTCAAAGAGACCAAGACTTATTAATGAAATAGACTCTTTAAATAAGTTACCTCAAGATATTAAGATGTTATATAAGAACAACTGGTTAGCTATTAGAACACATGAACGTAGGACCAAATACATGGACACGTACACTATATTTCATCAGCCTGATACTCCTATAGATTGGAAGACCCTTGTAAACCCAATTTTTCTAGCCCAGAAAAAGCGTTTCAAGGTGAATTATAGTCATCATCTAGTTTTAAGACATAGGGAGACACAGGGGCTGCGTTACTTTCACGCCAGCTCGAATAACGCGACAGGGTTAGACAAACCCCTGTTAGTTAACAACAGAAATGATTTTGAAACGTTTGTTGATAGATTAAATGAAAGTGATATATTAGGGTATGCAAATAAAAACAGGGAGACAACCAAATATACATTAGAAGCATTAGTCAGTACGAGTGTTTATATTTATAAACTCCAAGATTATCCTATAGGGTGTCTGATAGATATCCCACCCTACATTGCATCAAATCATGGTATTAATATCCTTCAAACCGATTCCCATTCTAAAGTTTACAATGATAATCTCTGCTTCTTCCGTTGTCTAGCTGTCCATCGAGGAACTTCAAATACTAATGTTAGGAAGGTTTCGAGACTACTTTTCAAACAGTTTAACCCGTCTCTAAAGTTAAGTAACTTTCACGGTGTAACTCTTGCTGAAATGTCTCTCTTAGAAAGTTGTTTTTCAGTAAACATAGATATTTTTGAGTTTGATTCTGAACAAGCCTTGCGTATTGTCCTGAGAAGTGGCAGTAGTTATAGTGAAACTCTCCGTCTTTTACTTTACAAAAACCACTTCTTTTATATAAACGATCTTTCCAGGGCTAGTAAAAGTTTTTCTTGTGGAAAATGTGGGAAATTGTGGAAGAAGTTTTGGCGTATGGATAGGCATGAAAAAACTTGCAATGGGGATATGGCTGTAGAGACATATAAAGGTGGTGTTTATTCTTCACCTGAAAGTGTATGGGACGCGATCAGCGCTGAAGGGATCAGTACTCCAGAGTGTTTTATTTACCCATTCAGGGCGACATTCGATTATGAATGTTATTTTGATAGTAGGAATGTTCCCAAAGAGACGCACTCGACTACCTTTGTAGCTAAACACGTACCCCTTTCCTGCTCTATAGCGTCAAATGTCCCAGGGTTGGAGGCATACGGCATACTCGTTGTTGCGAGATCGGTTTGACAGTATTTTTACTCAACTCCATGAACTGAACAAAGACAAGATAATAGTTAGGTTTGATGAATATTTAAAAGAGCTTCCCGTGCTAGGGTTTAACTCGGGGAAATATGACGTCAACGTCATTAAACCTTACTTAATAAAGCACTTCATGGATGCCACTCCACAAGTGGACGAAGAAGGCGATAGTATGGAAGAGGAAGAAGAAGCCAATGTTATCGAAGAAGAGGAAGATAAAATGGAAGTAGACTACAAAGTAGAAAAACCGTTCAAGTTTATAGTTAAAAGAAACAATAACTTTATGTGTATTGCAACACAGAAGTTGAAGTTCTTAGATATAATAAACTATCTAGCGCCAGGGTTCAGCTATAGTAAATATCTGGCAGCTTATAAGATTAGTGAAACAAAGGGTTACTTTTGTTATGAATATATAGACGACCCTCAAAAGTTGGACGAGACAGAACTACCCCCACACGAAACGTTTTATTCGTCGTTAAAAAATTCCAATATTTCCAAGGAGGAGTACGCCCTGTGCCAAAAGGTCTGGAAGGACAATAACATGACCACACTTAGGGACTTTTTGGTGTGGTATAACAACAAAGATGTAGTCCCCTTTTTAGAAGCCTTGGAGCAACAGGTTCGTTTTTATGGGGAGCGGGGTGTAGACTGTTTTAAAGACGCCCTTTCGGTTCCGGGTGTTTGTTTAAAGTATCTTTTTAAGACCGTTGATAGGGGTGTAATGTTTAGTTTATGTTCGAGCAAACAGGCGAGTCTACACAAAATGATTAGAGATAATATCGTTGGGGGTCCCTCTATAATTTTCCATAGGTATCACGAGGTAGGCAAAACGTTTATTAGGGGCGGAAAGGTAGTCAAATCCATCCAAGGTTACGATGCCAACGCGTTGTATCTTTGGGCTCTGATGAACCCAATGCCAACAGATTATCCAATTATTAGAAGAATGGAGACCGGGTTTAGGGTCGAAAAAGATAACTATTATGTCCAACAAAGTAGAGAGTGGCTAACTTGGGTTGCTCACCAAAAAGGGGTGGAGTTGAAAACTCAGTTTAATGGAAGGGAGTTTCGGTTAGGTGATAGAAACATCCCCGTGGATGGGTGGGATAAATCCAATAGAAGAGGCTACAATTTTCATGGTTGTCTGTACCATGGTCACAAAGACTGTCCCTCACCAAAGATAAAGATAGAAACCCTGTTAATAATGAGCCCTTGTTCGAGCTGTTTGAAAAAACCTGTGAGATACACACCTACCTAACCGAGGAGGTAAAAGTCCCAGTAGAAGTTATGTGGGAATGTGAGTGGCAGGCTCTGAAAAAGTCTGACCCAACCATTAGGGCTTTCCTTTCTAAAGCCATCCCTAGAGCTAGACCCTCTTACTCTAAAGAAGGGCTCCCTCTCAGTGATAAACAGATTCTGGCTTCTATTTCAGATGGGACATGTTTTGGTTTAGTGGAATGTGATCTACACGTCCCCGACCGTCTGAAGGAACATTTCAGTGAGATGACTCCAATTTTCAAAAATCTTGACGTCACGCGTGATGATATTGGACCGTTTATGGGTGAATATGCCCTCAAACATAACTTGTTGTCAGCCCCTCGTCGCACCCTAATCGGTAGTTATATCGGGGAAAAAATTTTGTTGGCAACACCACTGTTAAAATGGTATTTAGACCACGGCTTGGAGGTAACAAAAATTTATCAAGTTATAGAATATCAACCGTCTAGTTGTTTTAAAAAGTTTGGCGAAATGGTTTCTGACGCTAGGCGGGCTGGTGATCTAGATGAAAGTCAATCTATAGTAAGCGATACGATGAAGCTCTTAGGAAACTCAGCCTACGGGAAGACTCTAACCAATAAGGCCAATCATAGCGCTGTCTCGTACGTTCAGGGGGATGAGATATCGAAAATGATTAATAGTTCCCGGTTTAAAAAGATGACTGAAATAGGGGAGGATCTTTTTGAAATTGAGATGGAGAAAAAGAAAACTGTTTGGGACTTGCCCCTACAAATTGGTTTCTTCGTCTATCAATATGCAAAACTTCGTATGTTAGATTTTTATTTCGAGTTCTTAGATAAGTTTGTAGATAGGTCCAACTTTCAGTTATGTGAAACAGATACTGATAGTTTATACTTAGCCTTAAGCGCACCTAAGCTAGAGGACATAGTTAAGTCAGGTCTGCGGGATGAGTTTAATAGTGTATATAAAGACTGGTTTCCTGCCGAGTTTTGCGATGAGCATATTAGCAAGACAGACTGTATAAACTGTAAGGGTGTTAAAGCGTACACCAAACGAACGCCCGGGCTTTTTAAACTAGAGTACGAAGGGACAGCTCTTGTTAGCTTATGTAGTAAGACGTACCATTGTAGTGGGGATTACGATAAAATCAGTTGTAAAGGGCTAAGCAAGCAACACAACAAATTAGATAAAGATATGTTTTTAGAGGTTCTCGCTACGCAAAAGGCTAAGGGTGGGAAAAATGTAGGTTTCAAAGTCTTAAATAATTCTATATTTTCCTACAGTCAAACAAGAAATGCTCTTTCCTATTTCTATATAAAAGAAAGGTAGCTGATGATAACGTCTCGACTACGCCTCTAGATATTTAACTCTTAACACTACCACCCTGGACTGCCCAGTAATCTCTAACAGTTTCACCCCTTATGATTCATTTATGACACAACGCTAAGCAGACACCCAACTACCTATCTATAAATAAATGTTATCCATGTACTATATATTGACTCACTGTACTGAATATTTTTGTAATGTTATATAATATCAATGTATGTTATACACCTATTGAGATAATAAAAGAATAAAATATATCTTTGTCTTCTGTCTTATATTGATCGTTTTTCATTGATGTTGTATAATCTACTAACCTGTCACTGTCGATCAAGCGCTCCAAAGTCAGCACACACCAGACATAAACAGGGCACTTCCGGGGTCACCGGGACTAGAGGTCACGGTTAACTCCCCCTGCACCTACGGTACATTAGGTGCGCTGCGCACCTACTATATATCTTTGTTAATTTACGGGCCAAATGATAAACAAATACAACATTGTATACTACTCACCAGAAGAACACAAACTCCAAAGTGTGGAATTGTATGATAATTATACAAATACATATCAAGGATGGCAGTATCATTGTGGTATAGGATTAGATGACAACACATTTATAGAAAAAAAGGCGTCAATGATGACATCACTGCTGAAAGACATGCTACCAACACAATTGGAAAATTAACCACTGTTTCAACAGGGAGAACGCAATTAAATGGAGCATACCGAAGAGATATATGCAATGTTTGTCTTGTGTAAAGTCTGTCAGACGGATGATGTATGGGTGGATGGATAGATGGACGGACGGACGGACAGATAAATTACCTAAGAGCCATGTCAATGACAGTGCAACAATTGAGAAAAAAAAATATTCTTGATCAATAATATATGTGCATACATGCAACTTAAAAGAAACAGAGTCAGAATGTGACAAGTTAGACGATGAACAAAAATTGGCAGGGACGGACAAAGAACAGAAATCGAAGAGAATCTGAAGGAATGAAACATTGAACATTAGAATTGCGGACACACTAAAGACGGTAGTGATTCATACCTGACAGCGAAATGCTAAACTGCAAGTTATTCTTGGTTTAGTGGGAAGAGAGAGAGAGAGAGAGAGAGAGAGAGAGAGAGAGAGAGAGAGAGAGAGAGAGAGATAATAGGGTGAAGCTTTCAATATAAGTGAAAAGTTTCTTTCAGTTTGAAATCTTGCAAATAATGTGTCGTTGATTATACCAGAACCCTGTACTTTAACTAGTTCTCGATTATTGTTGTCTAGATTTTTCTTTCAGGTACTCTCTCTTTCATCTTTAAACACTTTCAGAAGCGAAATGACACTTTGCAAGATTGTGTCCTCTTTAGAAGAAACCTGTTCTAAAGTCTACACTAACCGAGCATTACCGTGTCTGCACACACATAAATCTACAACAAACAATTCATGACTTGTTTCCATAGAACCAAACAATCTTCTGTAGCTTTCATCTTGAGTAACACAGAATTAGAAAGTCTTTCAAGATTTCGATGACATTTAATTCCGGATTATTTGTGTTTTATTTCCTGTGATATGGGTGCCTGAATGCGGGGTAGGAGAGGACAAATCTACATTGCAAACTGGCCTAGTTATCTCTCGGGTTATTTCCTGGAATCTCTCTTATCGAACTTTGACATAAATAGC